>CM063594.1:10563093-10621938 GCA_032356905.1 Salix exigua | reverse complement strand
TTATTCTTTGATATAATTTTGTTTTTTCCATTATTTATATAATAATAGTTATAATTTTAGATTTTCTTTCTTTCTTCATTTTTTTAAAGTTATGGATTTTTTTATTATACATACAAACAATGTGGGGACAATATTGTAGCTCCTCACACATTATACTATGGATTGCTATAATGTTTTTCATTACATTTTTTAAATTATTGTTTTTTTTAAATCTAAACTAAGAGTAGAGGTGTATAGATACAAACAAAATATTAAAAAATTATCTCAAATCAAAGGATCAAAGCTAAACCAAAAATAAAAACTTAAATACAAAAAAAAAACTTGCGGCAAATCGTGGTTTATGGCTCGTTTGACATGGAAGAGATTGCAAAATGGGATATAGAAAACAAGAAAAATAAAAGGGTTGAAAATAAAATGGTATTTAATATATATATATATATATATATATATATATAGTGGTTGTTTTTAATTATGTATAGTGGTTGTTTTTAATTATGCTTGGATAGTGATGAAAAAATCTAAAACAATATCTTGATATGTGTAGATTTAATCTTTATTATTTTTAAGTTTATACATTTAGTGAAAAATAATAATAATTATTATATTTTATATTTTAATTTATATCTTGGGTTAAAATTAATAATAATAATAGAATAATTATTTTTATTCTTCATTTGCTATTTGATAATAAATACCAATTAATATTAAAGTACAACACTTTTATAATATTTTGTAATTATATTCTTTTACATTCTTGTTTATTATTAAAATATAATTAAAGAAGATGAATTATTTATACCGGCATAAATTTAACAAATGTCCTCCCAAAGATTCATAATTCTAAACAGTGGTCAAATGTTCATAAAATGTTAGGTTAGCCACGTGTTTGAATTTCTTCACATGGTAGGGGAAGGTTGCATTATTAGCATCGTCATGTTGACCAGAGAACATGTTGTCCATAATATTCATTTTATTGAGCAAATGCTGTGGATAAACTAGCATCTAAAAGAAAATAAAAACAAGTAGCAAATTTCTCTAGTGAAATAGCATTTTTTTTATGTTTTGATTCAGAATTGTGATATTTAGTTAACATCACGGTTCAAAATCACGATATTTAATCAAGGTCACAATTCAAAAACAATATATTTTTGAATCATGACATCCATTATAATTTTGTCGCATTTTAAAATTATGGTATTTAATAAAAATATTGTGTTTCTAAACCACAAAAAAATATAATTTCTATTAAAGTATAGAAACACGACATCAATTATAGCTAGTTGGTCAATCATTTTATGTTAGTGAGTTAAACTGATTGACCAATTAACATTAAAAAACAAAAATAAGTTATTGTATGAATAGTAATTTCTTGAGATTTTAATTATACTCTATTTCTTAATATATGAGTCTGACAAAATATATATATATATTAACTCAAATAACATGTTTAAGAGAAAATATTTATAAAATCATAGTTTTGTGTAAACCAATTCACTAATTAATACAACTAGATCAATTGGTAGACTAATTAGGTTAGAGGATTGGTATTTGGTAATGGTGTTATTGCCTCATGTAAATCTAATAAAAAAATATTTTCTTATGAAATTATCACTTACTTTATAATTTGATATTTAATTTAGTTAATGATTTAAGTGTGTTAATTTCAATTTTTTAACAAATTTTAGGAGAGTTTCCTCTAAGTAGGAACTATACCTAAAATTTTGTTCTACTTAAAAAAACCTACAAAAAACTGAGTAACCTACTCAAGAAATTCATGCAAAATAGAAAACATATATTCATGCAACATGAATCTAAAATACTTATAATACAACATTCAAGTGATTGAAATACCAAGATATATAAATCTGACCCATTTATCTATTAACAAATAAACTAAAAGAAAACGGAAAACATTGTTCACGCACTCTAAAATCACTGTGGACACAAGCTTTCTCCTCCGTGCGTCGCGCAAGTTCGTCCACCCTTTTTTTTTCCGCCTATGAACAGTATAGTGACGCTTTTGGCCGAGGGGTGAGGGAGTAATTGCGCGAGTACGGACCGGCCCGGTCCGGTCCGCCGCAACCTTTTTTTTAATTTCTTAAATGGCTAAAGACGATTCTAGCCCCTAATAAGACAAAATCTATTAATTAAGGTCAAGGATATAACGGTAACTGACCATTATTATTTATATATATTTTAAAATCTGTCAGACGCGTGCGGTGAATGGGCTCGGCGATGTCTGCCCCGACGCCCCGTTCAAGCAGCGCGTGCGGTGTGCTACGGTGGCCGGAAATGGGCTACTGGCGTCAAATCCAGTGCGCCGCCCCATGGTCTTCCTCCCGGTGCGGCGCGTTGCTTCCCAAGGTGGTCGTGGACGTGGTTGGTTCGTTTCTCTCTCTCCTTCATGTAAAAGTGAAGAAAAGTCCCCCGAGTTTGTATAAATTCATTTCGGTGCATTGACTTTTAATTGTGTATATGACCCTGATTTCAGTTATATAAGTTTTGATTTTGTTCAATTGGGTCCTTCGATTGCAATTAATAAAATGTTAACGTTTCACTTCGGTCCTTCATCTTTTAATTTTCGGATTAGGTTGAAAAGGCTGAATATATTCGGTACAGAAGTTTCAATTTTTGCAAATTTGTCCTTGAATTGAAAATGTCAATAAATCTAACTTTCATTTCAGCCCTTAAACTTTTAATTTGTTATTTTCATCCCTTTATATTTTAATTTCATTCCAGCCCTTATACTTTTATTTTTTTAGAATTTCTAATATACCCTCTACTTTTGTCCATGTATATAAGTGTGTTTAACACAATAATAATAATAATAATAATAATAATAATAATAATAATAATAATAATAATAATAAATAATATATAATTTTTTTGGCAGTGATAGCAATGATAATTTTTATTTTTCTTTTTATATTATGTCTTTATTTTATCTTTTGTTCAAGTTTCTAGCATTTTTTTAGTCTTTCTTTTATTTGTGTTTCTTTCATAATAATAATAATAATAATTTAATTGTTTCTCTTCCTTACTCTTTTGTTAATGTTTTTTTTTCTCCGTGTAATTTAATAATTATTATTGTTTTGACAGTAATGGCAATGATATTTTTTTTTCCTTTTGTTGAAGTTTCTAGGATTTTTTTTATTCTTTCAGTAATTATATGTTCTAATATTTATTGAATATTATTTCATAGGAATATATATAGGGAGAAGAAAACATGACCTAGGATTTTTTAAATAAAAAAAATTAATATTGGTATTCTTAAATACATTTAATATAATGATATAATCAATAAATCGGATAACATAAAAAAAAATTATCTTCGGATTTTAATTTTGTACTTAACACAATAGTAGTAGTAGTAGTAGTAGTAGTAGTAATATAATGAAAATTTACCTCGAATTTGTATTTTTCTCATTTTTGGGCGCAACAGAGATATTGTTAAGCTCAGCAAATATTCAAAATTTTCACCACAATTTTTCTAACAACACTAAACCACTTTTATTTTATTTTTGTCATTTTTATTTTATTTTGGAGAGTAACCCAAAAAATAGGTTACGACAGTTGCCCCCCTCTTTACAATGCTTACGACTAAAGTTTTGGAAAATACTTTAGATAGTAAGCGTTGTAAAGAAAAAGAATGGTGACAGTGGTCTCATTGTTATGGGTGACCTACCCAGGTGAAAATGGTGAAGGTGGTCTCATTGTTATGGGTGACCTACCCAGGTGAAAAATGGTGAAGGTGGTCTCATTGTTATGGGTGACCTACCCAGGTGAAAAATGGTGGAGGTGGTCTCATTGTTATGGGCGACCTACCTAGGTGATATGATGGTCGAGGGTCTAAAAACACACTCGAAGATGAGGGGAAATAGGGCTTGAAAACGCACTATTTTGATTGATGGTTGAGGGTATGAAAACGCACTCGAAAATGGGGGGACATAGGGCTTGAAAGCGCACTATTTTGATTGATGGTCGAGGGTATGAAAATGCACTCGAAAATGGGGGGAAATAGGTCTTGAAAACGCAATATTTTGATTGATGGTCGAGGGTATGAAAACGTACTCGAAGCTGGGGGAAATAGGGCTTGAAAGCGCACTATTTTGATTGATGGTCGAGGGTATGAAAACGCACTCGAAGATGAGGGGAAATAGGGCTTGAAAGCGCACTAAGTTCTGGAAAGAGATAGGACTTAAATGTGTACTATCTGAGTTGGTTGATGGCTAGAAAGCACATTCAAATAAGGAAAGAGATAGGGTTGAAAAACGCTCTATCTGCTGAATGAAAGGCTCGTAAGTGCAGTTAGGGAAGTGAAAATGATGAGGGCTCAAAGGCGCACAGAAAAATGATGAAGGTTTGTAAATTACAATCCCTTCTAAACGTTTTCTAGATTATCAGTGAGGAGATGTAATGCATGATGACATTTCAATTAGGAAAGAGGTAAAGTCAAAAAGCATGCTTAAGGAAGTGAAAGGGGTGAGAGCTCGGAGGCGTGCACAAAATGAATGAAGGTTCGTAAATTATGATCCCTCCAAAATATTTTTTAGATTTTCAATGGGGATGCAATGCATGATGATGCATGTATAATTACCTGAGAGATATAGGTCCCCTTTATTCCTCCAGACCTTCTTTCTGGGATTTGGACCTCTGGATTTGACGGTTTCTCTCTTCTGCATGCTCAAGCCGCAACTTATGATTTTGACCACTGGGATGATAGATTTTCCATATCAACATGCCCCCCGAGTTTGATCCAGATTCTTTGAAAATGAATTATGGAGTTAACTTCGTGATTTGATGGCTTCTTGCTTTTGCATACTCAAGTCGCAACTTGTTGATGTTGACTGCTGGAGATGATATACCCCCCTAAATTTGATCCAGATTCTTTGAAAAGAAATGATAGAGCCAACTTCAATTGCCTTTTAGATTGCCCTTCTGTTTGGTCATGCCCCAAAAGTGTTTTGGGCTTCAGGTGTTTGCAGGAAGAGGTTGATTATTTGCAAAGATGGTGTTTTCATGTGGGATTTTTGGAATTTCAAAATCATTCTAAGCACAAAAAACCATTTTGATTCTCCCAGTCAGATCATGTCACACCAGTATTTTAGGCTTTGAGTATTTACAAGAAAAGGATGGTTATTTGCAAAAATTATTTTCATGTAAAACTTTTGGAATTTCAAATTCATTCCAAGCACAAAAACCATTTTGATGTTTGTTTAACAAGCTTGTTCTTGAAAGAATTCAAGTGATCTCATGGGTATTATGTTGACTTTGACAAGAATGCAAAATGATATTTGTAAATCTTGTATGTCAAGAAGGCTTCGATCAATGTAAGGATTGTTTCAAATGAAAAAGCACTGCTTATCGATCTAGATAACTCGTATTTGATCAGAAAGGGCTTTTATTAGGCTTGTAATATAGGCTTAGGTTACTGGCTATGAAAAAATGATATTTATAGGCTCAAAAAGTGTTTAAGGGTTTTTTAGACTAAGGATCACTTAGTGCTTACTCTTAGAACTTCACTTAACACTCATGATTGATTTGCATAGTGACCTAGCATGCCCCCCAATGTTGGCTTGGGCTTTGACCTTGACATGCCCCTCGGTATTTGTTTGGGCTTTTTCATTGGTATTTGGCACTAACATTGTGCTGACTTGACATGCCGCCCCCAAGTATTTTGTTTGGGCTATTTCATGGTTTTTGGCACTAATGTCGTTTTCACTTGACATGCCCCCCAAGTATTTTGTTTGGGCTTTCTATGTTGACATGCCCCCCAATATTTGCTTGGTTTTTTTCAATGCTATTTGGCACTAACGTTGTGCTGACTTGATATACCTTCAAAATATGTTGTTTGGGATTTCTATGTTGGGTTTTTAGTACAACCAAAATGTTGAATTAATTTGCTATAGTGTACTAAAACCTTTTTTATGTTTATGCCCCCCAGCTTTGTTCGGGTGTCATTTGTCATTAGGGACTGTTTTGCAATTTTTTTTTGCACTTGCCCCCAGTGTAGGGTATGATCCTTGTCAGGGTTAATTATCAAGAAAATAAAATTATTAGGCTCAAATAGGGACTACAAAGAATATTTGAGATATTGTGACGACATATCAAAGATGGCCTTTCGTCATTTCAAAAACATGCAATCTGAATCAATAAGCTTTGCTTTTCCATGTGAAACAAGTTTTTTGATTTTTTTTGATTATTTGTTTGGCTAAGAGGTTAGCTTTATTATGTGGGTTTTGGTGGTATGAGATCACCTTTCAATGAAATCCTTTGAATTCCCAGAACACATTTGTTAAACAAACATCAAATTGGCATTCATTCTTGTACTAGACTTTGATTTGCCAAAAATCTTTATGAAATCCTGGGATCATGCAGAAAAAGAGGATGCACTAAAAATTCATGGCCAAATTTCAATTTCGTTAGATGTCCTGAGTGATATATTAAGCGTAATATTTCTTCACAACATCAGAGTTTACAGGTCTAGGCAGATCTTCTCCATCCATGTTAGTTAAAATTAAAGCTCTCCCAGAAAAAGCCTTCTTCACTACATATAGTCCCTTATAATTTGGTGCCCATTTACTTTGGTCCTCTGTTACTGACATCTTCTTTAATACCAAATCTCCCTCTTTGAACACCCTTGGCTTGACCTTCTTGTTGTAAGCTTTTGATATCCTGCCTTGTTATAACTAGTGATGGCAAATAACTGCTAATCTTTTTTCATCAATTAAGTTTAACTGTTCAAACCTCCCCTTTGCCCATTCTGATTCATCTAACTCTGTCTCTTTCAAGATCCTTAGTGATGGAATCTCTAGTTCTAAAGGTGTGACTACCTCTATTCCATATACTAAAGCATATGGGGTTGCCCCTATGGAAGTTCGCACAGTAGTGCGATATGCGTGCAAAGCGCATGGTAGCATTTCATGTCAATCTTTGCAAGTCACAACCATCTTTTGGATGATTTTCTTAATATTCTTATTAGCTGCTTCAACGGCTCCATTCATCTTTGGTCTATAAGGAGAGGAATTGAGATGCTTAATTTTCCACTTGGTGCAAAGTTCGACAATCAATTTTCCGTTAAAGTTCTGAGCATTATCAGTCACCATCCTTGCAGGTAGACCATAGCGATAAATCAAGTCTTTTTCAATGAACTTCTTGACAACCTTTTGCGTTACATGGGCGTAGGAATTAGCTTCCACCCATTTAGTAAAGTAATCAATTGCCACCAAAATGAATCTATGTCCATTACTTGCCTTCGGGTTAATTGGTCCTATGACATCTAATCCCCACATGTCAAATGGCCACGGTGAGGACATGTTGAATAGAGGTCTTGGAGGTGCATTTATTTTATCACCATAAATATGACATTTATGATATTTTCTAACATAAATCACGCAGTCTCTTTCTATAGTCAGCCAAAAATACCCAGATCTTTGCATTTGCCATGCCATTGTATGACCATTGGCATGGGTTGCACAAATTCCTTCGTGAACTTCTTTTAAAGCTTACCAAAGTTCTTTCTCATCTAAACACCTGAGTAAAGTTCCATCGAACGACCTATTGTAAAGGATTTCGCCATCCAAGTAGAAATTCGTGGCCATCCTCCTTAAAGTCTTTTTATCTACTTTAGAAGTGTCTTGGGGATATTCTTGGTGTTGGATGAATCTTTTAATATCACTGTACCAGGGTTCCCATCTAATGATTCTTCGAGTGTGCAACAATGGGCTTGATGATTTCGAACCATGATGTCGATTAGGTGGATTTCTTCTCTAGCAAAAATTTGTACCATTAAAGCCAAAGTTGCTAAAGCATCAACAAACTGATTTTTATCCCTGCTCATGTGAGTGAATTTAATCTCTTCGAAATCACCGGCTAGTTTTACAAGGTAGTTTTGATAAGGTTTCAGCTTTTCATCTTTAGTTTTCCATTCTCCTTTCACTTGGCAAATAATCAACATGGAATCCCCGAAGACTTCAAGTTTCTTAACCTTGAGCTCTAAAGTGGCCTCTAAACCATTGATACATGCTTCATATTCGGTTGTGTTATTAGTGCATTCAAATTGCAACCTTGCTGAGAAAGTGTATTACTTTCCATTTGGGGAAATTATTACAGCTCCAACCCCATTTCCTGATACATTTACTCCTCCATCAAAATAGAGTGTCCACCACTCATTCGCCCCCATATCATCCCTAATCTCTAGTATATTTTCGTCAGGGAGATCGAAATTTAGAGGCTCATAATCTTCCACGGCATGATCTGCAAGATGGTCGGCAACTACACTGCCCTTTATGGCTTTCCTCGTCATAAAAACAATGTCATATTCTGCTAACAACACTTGCCACCTCGCTATCCTGCTGAATAAATAGGGCTTTTCACAGATGTACTTAAGTGGATCTAACTTGGAAATTAGCCACGTGGTGTACTATAACATAAACTGCCTCAGTCTTTTGAATTAGCCCATGATTAAATCAACTTGGCTTATAAAAAATATAATTATGATTTTTGACTTAATGTTTACCTCGAATTTATATTTTTCTCATTTTTGGGCGCAATAGGGATATGATTAAGCTCAACAAATATTCAAAATTTTCACCACAATTTTTCTAACAACACCAAACCCTTTTTATTTTATTTTTGTCATTTTTATTTTATTTTGGGGAGTAACCCAAAAATTGGGTTACGACACCTATTGTGGCTTGGTAACTATTGTTATTAGTGAATTCTATCAATGCCAGGTGTTCCTCCTAGTTTCCCCCAAATTCTAGTACACAGGCTTGTAGTAGGTCCTCCAAGACATGGATGACCCTTTCTGATTGTCCATCTGTTTGGGGGTGAAACGCTGTACCTATTGTCGAGAGGTGAATCTAGGATCTCGATCAGATACAATGGACACTGGAATCCCATGGAGTCTTACCACCTCATTTATGTAGATCTTAGCAAGTTTGTCCACCGTGTCAGTCATCTTTATAGGCAGGAATAGTGCTGACTTCGTCAACCAATCTACGACAACCCATATTGCGTCATTTCCTTTTCTCCCCTTAGGAAATCCTGATGCAAACCAAGGAGCTTGACATATTGATCATACACTCGGGAATGCGTCTGAAATCGCACAAGACCCTTTGTCACTTCCAAGTGGCCCAATTACAAGACTTAGAGCCAAATGCTTTAAGGAATCACTAAATGGGCTAATCCAAGAGATTTGGGTTAATTCTAAAAAGACCATGGTGGGATCAAATGATAATCAAGGCTTAGTCCACATCATCAAAGCAATTGAAGAGGGTAATAATTATGCAAAAACGTTCAGCATGATCTGACCATCAAAGGACATGAATTTTATGACTTTGAAAGTTATTAATTAGAGGAATGAAGTTGATCTTCAATGGTTATGTTAAATACATTGCACTTAGTCATTTATCTATTTATGATAGCCTCTAAAAGTCCAAGAGACCTAAAAACATGGGGACTTGTTTATGTTACTGTTTGAGCTCTTTTAAAGCTTTAGTTATGACTTTTCCTATTCTTGAACGGTTGTTCCAAGTATAAAAAGGGGTATTTCGAAATTATTAAGTAGATTATGTTTTCAGAGAATTATCATATTTGTGAGGTCTTGTGTTCCTCTTCGTTCTTAAAAGAACTCCTAGAACTTATCAAGTTAATCTTGTGGCGTTCAAACAACCAAACTTATCACCTTGATTGTTGAGAGATACTGAGGTTTTGTAGGTGTGGGGTTTCAATCTTTCGTAGTCTTGGTTTTCATCTTGTTAGGTGACGGGTCAAGGCTCAACCAATCTTGTCTACACGATCTTGGGGTTCTAAACCATCATTCTTATTGGGTTTCATCACAATTGTTGGTGAAGTTCATATTAAATCCCAACACAAAATCCATTGTTATCATCTCCTATTTCCACTTTGGAATTTGTAATGGTTGTAGTGGTCTCATGAGGCCTTTGGTGTTCAACCTTGACTTGTTGACATATCCCACACTTTGACACATACTCAACTATTTCTCTTTTGATGTTCGGCCACCAGTAGAGAAGTTTCAGATCTCAATACATCTTAGTGCTGCTAAGATGTATGGAGAGCTTGGACTTATGTGCTTCTTGTAGAACCATCCGTTTGATTGTTTCATCATTAGGTATGTACAATCTTTGCCCCAACATCACGGACCCATCATTCGCTATCCTAAATTTCATTTCTACACCAGCCTCCACATCCCTCCTAATCTTGGATCCAACCTCGTCCTAGAGCTGAGATTGTAGTATTTGTTCCCGATACGTTGGTCGCACCAAAATTGAGCTACTAACCTGCCTCCAGCATTAACGTCTAAATTTACACCCATTTTTTTCAATTCCACCAATTGTCGCTCCTTCTCTAACATTAACCCTTCTAGGGTGGCTTTATTTTTTCGACTGAGGTCATCTGCCACCATGTTTGCCTTTCCCGGATGATATTCTATGGTGCAATCATAATCCTTAATGAGTTCCACCCACCTTCTCTGTCGCATGTTCAATTCTTTTTGCGACATTAGGTACTTCAGGCTCTTATGATCGGTAAAAATTTGGATTCGAGATCCGTACAAATAATGTCTCCATATCCTTAAAGCAAACACTACAGCAGCCAACTCCAGGTTGTGCACCGGATAATTCACCTCATTAGTCTTTAACTGCCTTGATGTATAGGCGATCACCTTCCCATGTTGTATCAGGACACACCCCAAAGCTTTTCCCGAAGCATCACTATAAACCACAAAACCTTTTGTCCCTGAGGGAAGGGTTAACACTAGAGCGGTGGTGAGCCTTATTTTCAATTCCTGAAAGCTCCTTTCATACTCTTCCGTCCACACCCATTTCTTATTTTTCCGCGTCAGCTGAGTCAAAGGTGTCACAGTCAAGGAAAAATCTTCGATAAACCTCCAATAGTATCCTGCAAGTCCCAAGAAGCTACGTATTTTGGTAACTGAAGTCGACCTTTCCCATTTCAAGACTGCTTCAACTTTTTGGGGATCTACAAAAACACCTTCTGCCGATATAACATGTCCTAGAAAAGTCACCCTCTTTCGCCCATTTCCTGATACATTTACTCCTCCATCAAAATAGAGTGTCCACCACTCATTCGCCCCCATATCATCCCTAATCTCTAGTATATTTTCGTCAGGGAGATCGAAATTTAGAGGCTCATAATCTTCCACGGCATGATCTGCAAGATGGTCGGCAACTACACTGCCCTTTATGGCTTTCCTCGTCATAAAAACAATGTCATATTCTGCTAACAACACTTGCCACCTCGCTATCCTGCTGAATAAATAGGGCTTTTCACAGATGTACTTAAGTGGATCTAACTTGGAAATTAGCCACGTGGTGTACTATAACATAAACTGCCTCAGTCTTTTTGCACTCCAAACCACAACACAACATAACTTCTCAATCATGGGGTACCTAGACTCACAATCGTTAAACTTCTTACTCAAGTAGTATATAGCTTGCTCCTTTCTTCCAGATTCATCATGTTGTCCCAACACACAACCCATGACTGTTTCTGTGATCGTTAAGTACAAGATCAATGGTTTCCCTGACACTAGAGGTACTAACAGTGGAGGGTTTTGTAAATACTTCTTTATCTTGTCGAAGGCCTCTTGACAACTAGCATCCCACACTCCAAGATTTTTCTTTCTAAGTAAGCGAAAAATTGATTCACACGTTGCCGTTAGCTGGGATATAAAACGAGCTATATAATTCAAGCGTTCGAGAAAACTCCTTACTTCTTTTTCTGTTTTAGGCGCGACATTTCTTGTATGGCCCTAGCTTTATCTGGATCAACTTCTACTCCTCGACTGCTCACAATAAAACCCAACAATTTTCCTGTCTTTACTTCGAATGAGCATTTGGCATGGTTCAACTTTAATTGGTACTTTCACAATCTCTCAAATAGTTTCCTCAATATCTGCACATGATCTTCATCGATCTTGGATTTAGCTAATATGTCATCCACATAGACTTCGACTTCTCGGTGCATCATATCGTGGAACAAAGCCACCATCGCTCTCTGATATGTAGCCCCAACATTCTTCAAACCAAATGGCATTACTTTATAACAGAACGTTCCCCAAAGTGTGGTAAAGGTGGTTTTCTCTTTGTCTTCTTCTACCATCCTAATTTGATTATAACCAGAAAACCCATCCATGAATGAATATGTGGCATTTTTAGCAGTGTTATCCACCAAGGTATCTATGTGAGGCAATGGAAAATCATCTTTCAGGCTTGCTTTGTTCAAATCTCTATAATCCACACACACCCAAATCTTTCCTTCTTTCTTAGGGACCACAACCATATTAGCTACCCATTGAGGATAGTGAACGACCTCTAGAAACCCTGCCTCCCATTGCTTCTGTATCTCTGTTTTAACTTTTAGGAGCATATCTGGCCGCATTCTTCTGTTTTTCTGTTTTACTGGCATGCTTCCTTCTATTAAAGGGATTTTATGCACGACTATATCAGTATCTAAACCAGGCATTTCTGCATAAGTCCAGGCAAAAATATCTTTATAGTCATGCAAAAGAGAGATCAATCTTCCTCTTTCTTTAGTTGTAATAAGGGTACCAATTTTTAACTCCTTTTTCTCTTGCTCGGTTCCTAAATTGATGGTCTCAAGCTCTTCACTAAAAGGTTTCCAAGTTTTTTCAGATTTTTCCACCAATTTAGCAAACTCCTTTATATCTTCCTCTGCCCATTCTTCGTCATCAAGTAAGTGACACTATTGAAATTTGGTCAATTATTCTTAGTGTGATAGTTTTGCGAGTGGTTGGAACTTTCAGCACTCCTGAAAGTGTAAGGTGTGTTCGTGTAAGAGTACGTATTTGCAAATGACAGGTCATAAAAATGCATGATCTTATAAAAAGAGTGCTCATTTGACAAAGCAAAATCTTACGGCATCGTGAGCTGGAGTACCGTTAAGGTCAAAATAAATTAAAACATGGACATGATCAGACAAAAGCAATTACTTTTTAAACACAATAGGAGCAGGCTCCATCTTCCAATTCTGGTGCACCTTTCCTCCAACTAATTTTCGCACAAAAGTCCTTGCGGGAAGCTTGTCTGTGGAAAATCTGTCTCTTCCCCTTGGCATTCAAGAGTGCTAATATGAAAATCGGTTATGCCTGACTTGATTTCCTCAACTGAACTACGAAAAGATACTTGGAGTGGTGAGAGGACAAGCTCTTCTTCTTTTGACTCCCTTCCCTCAATTTTCACCATCCTTGCTTCTTTCCTAGCTTGGGCAACCCGCATATAATCTTCTTTTTTTGGCTTATATCCCAATCCGAACCTCTGATCCGCACATTTCAATTTCATTATATTGATTCGTTCTGGCATTCCGCTTATAGGATCATATTGAAAGGGAATCTCATTCCTTAAAAAACACTTGGCAGCCATCTTTGTTGCTTCTGGGATTCTTGGTTTCTTTAACATCGTGCCCTCACGAACCGAGTCTGCATTCACTATTTCGAAAGCATGAATATTCCCTTCCCTACAGTCCTTTGCTTCTATAAAAGGTACAATCACATTCTTGATCATTGAAACGGTTTCCTCCTCTTTGACAGTAATCAACATTCCATTTATAATGTATTTCAAACATTGGTGTAATGAAGAGGCCACTGCTCCAGTTGCATGTATCTATGGCCTTCCTAGTAACATACTGTAAGATGGATGTATATCCATTACTTGCAATGTCACTAGGAATATTTGTGGCCCCACATATAATTCTACTTCTAATGTCCCCACTATTGGTCTCGGTGATCCATCAAATGCCCTTGCCATCATTGGACTCAGCTTCATGTGCGATGCATCAATGGGCATTTCTTTTAACATGTGCCTTGGTAACACATTCAGTGCAGAGCCATTATCAATTAATACCTTCCACTTAAAACATCTTTACATCGTATTGTGATGTATAATGACTTATTGTGCCCTGTACCATCAGGATCCACTTCATCTTCAGTAAAATACACATAATTTGAAGCCTGTATTCTCCCTACTAAATGCTCCATGGTCTCTAGGTTAATGTCCTAGGGGACATAGGCCTCATTCAACACTTTTTGCAAAGCTTTCCGATGAGACTCGAAACTCAATATCAAGGAAAATAATGATATCTTAGCAGGGGTCTTCTTGAGTTGTTCCACCACACTATATTCACTATGCTTCATCAACTTTAGGAATTCATTGGTCTCCTCTTCTGTTACGGGTTTATTTATTTCTTTATCAACCACTCCTTTCCCTTTAATTCTTCTTAACTCCTCCGGGATAAAACATCTACCACTTCGAGTCAAGCCTCCAATTTCAGGCAAAAAGACGAGTTGTTGTCCTGCGCCCTGAGATGAATGCCCGTAATTATGTGGTATGGCATTATAGTCTTTTCTATGGGTAACAGTGGGCTTGGTCAAAACTAACTTGGGTAGTCCTCCTAGAGTGAGTTGGATCCGACATACTTCTTTCTTTGACATTTCTGTCACAGATACTTTATCATCTGTAATTGTTTCTACCCGAAGCAAACCTTTATTTATCATTTTTATCACATTTTCATAGAAGCCTTAACACTGACTAATAGAATGACCTTCCTGGTTATGATATTAGCAACATCTTATATCATCATATTTAGCTTTTGTCAGCATTTGATAGATTTTTTCCATCGGCACCTTTAAACTTCTCGGAGGCTCGGTATCCAATATATTCACTAATTCGCTGCCCGAAGTATGACTAGGTAGCATATTGGTGCTTATATTTAGGGAATCCTCGAAGGTTATCCATCCAACTTTAATTAATTGGAGGAGCCTCCTTTTAAAAGCAATGCATGTATGGATGGTATGTATGCGACTCCTGCATGGTATTCACAAGTAAGATTCGGTTTATACCAATTGGGATAAGGTGGTTACAAGGGTGCCAAGGGGACGGGAGCTACATGCCCAATACTTAATAATTTCTGGTATATCTCGTCCAGAGGCATTGACAATGGGGGTAATTGTTCCTGAAGTTCTTGGTAGCTCTCTTTGGGGAACCTTCTGATTTGGTTTCTCGGTAAATTTCCAACTTGGTTCTCGGTTTTTTTGGTAGAGAATGGAGAGTTGAAGTTAATGTTGGCGACTTGAGATGCTGAGGGGTTGTATTTTGGAAACTGGGTGTTCTTTCCCTTATAACCTCCTTCAATATGATCAACCTCTTTTCTTTTTCCTCCGAAACCCTTCTTTTCCATAGGTACAGAGATTCTCCCATTCTTTATTCCTTGCTCTATACGCTCTGTATATTGTTGTGCCGAACTTCTCATTACATGATCGTAATATGGTGCTCTCAGTGTATTGGCAAATAGAGTAACCATCTCTCTATCTAAAAGGGGATAGCCAAGTCTCTCCATCTTTGAGCATATTCTCTTATGCTCTCTTTTTTCCCCTTTTTTCAAGTTGGACAGACTAGTTCTATCAGGAGCAATTTCCATATTATACTTGTATTGCTTAACAAAAGCATCTACCAAGTTTTTCCAATTACGAACTCTAGTGTTATCAAGCCTCTTGTACCAACTTAAAGTTGCTCCACTCAAACTATCTTGAAAGAAATGCATTAATAATTTCTCATCATGCACCACTTCCACCATTTTGTTACAATATGACTTTAGATGTGTGACAGGGCATTGTGTTCCAGTATACTTGATGAACTCAGGAACACGAAATTTCTTTGGTATCACCACATTTCGGACCAAACACATTTCTGCAGCTCTTACTGGATCATACAACTCTGCTCCTTCAATGGCCCTTATCCTAGCCTCCAATGCTGCCATTTTATCTTGATCGACACCGTCAGATGACTGTGTTGTATGGGACTCATTTACAGATATTCCACCAATCGGTGTTGGTAGGGGTGCCGGTGCGGTTGCATGTCTAAAAGCGGGATTTTGTTGAGGATTTTGAACCTCTTCTCCGATTATTTCATCGGGATGGTTTACCGCTTGTGTTTGAGTAGTTGTCGGAGGTCTAGTTGAAGGACCCTCGCCAGAGGCATTTCTTAGTGTCTACTCAAGTAGACTAGCGATGCGAGCTACGCTGTCTTTTAAAGCATTCAACTCCTCTTGGAAGTGAGCATCTTGATGTGCACGTTCTTCGTCTTCCATATTTCTTTGAAGGAGACGAGTGTTGTAAATCCTAGGAGGTGAATTTCTTCGGAGACCTATATTTCAACCTGATGATGATATGCGTGTTATTTATGATGAATGAATGTATGCATGATGATTTTTATTTTTGAAAAACCAATCCACGACTCCTATGCCGAGTAAAATCCGTAGATATCTTGTAGAAGTTTTGCCCATATACTTGAGTCAATTGAATAATACACACTTGACAAAAGAAAAAGAGGTGGAGCTTGTCCATTTCATTCATCAAAATACAAAATATTTACTCAAATGCTACTCCTCTATTAGCTACAAACTTAACAAAAGAGGAGAGTTCATCCAAGTACATTTCATATTTGTGGGCACTGCCACCGATTCTAGTAGCTTTTACACATAATTCATCTGCCTTTCTAGCCACTATATTGATCAGTTTATCAGTTTGCTCTATCTTGTTATGGAATACAAGATTATCCTGGTGCAACGTTTCATTGTAAGCAGTTAATGAGTCATTGTTTTTCTCTAATATTAGAACTAATTTTTCAAACTGCTGGGTTTGATCTTTAGCCCTTTGTAGCCTTGCTTGGAGCCTTACTATCTCGGAGTTTAACTGAGCCTCAATTTTGGTGGTGCGTTCTTGCCATTTATTTCGTTGCTCTTGTGTTATCCTTAGTTCTTCTTCTCGAGCTTCTAGTTCAGCTTGCAGAGTGGAAACATGATCTCTTAGGCCATTTGCCATGGTTAAGTATCTTTTCACATCAGACTCGGCTATTCTTCTTGCCTCCAACTCATTTTCTGTCTGAACTTGGTACTGGGCTTTTAATTCTTTTTCTTCTTCAAGGACAAGACTGGCCACCCTTCCTTTCTCCTTCTTAATTTCCCATTTCATCTTGTAATGGTCCCTTTCTTTCATCACGGAGGCTACGAATTCTTGGTTCGCATGCTCCATATTTCCAGATGCTATCTTCAAGCTAACCAATTCCTTTTCCATCATTTCGTATTTACTTATCCGGTCATTATATTGAGACCTTATTTCTTCTAGCTGCTTCTTCTCTTGGATCAGCTTGGTGAGCTGCTCTTCTTTCCTTTGCAATTGACAATCCAAAGAAACCCTCATTTGTTCTTCTTCTAGTAGTTGTTTCTCGAGGAATTTCTGACTGCCTTTGTTGCTGCTAAGCTCAATCCTTAACTTATCCAATTCTTCTTGCAGGTCCCTTTCGTCAACCCTTTTTCTTTTAGTTTCAGCAAAGACGTGTGCTTTATCTCGTACCAGGCTTTACCTTACGACGTTCTTCTTCCATGCCAGGTAATCGGGGCTAACAGAAGGCTTATTTGGATGAGACTCTCTGTTAACTAGCATAGGTTGCTCCCAGTCCTTTTTAATTACTTCAAGCTCAACCAATGAGTTGACTTCTTTAAAAGAACCCATGTATTCAGTCAATCCTTTAGTTCTCGGCACATACTGCGTTCCCCCAAACTGCCTGGTTACTAGAAGGGGCAATAACTAACATAACCGGTTAAACCAATTAACGGGACCCATGCTTTACTACCGTAACTCATTAGATAAGCTAAACTTCCTACCCAAGGTGCTTTCCATCTGAACTTACTTTCAGGAAGTAACTGCGTTTCCCCAAACTACCTGGTATTTCTCCACCCAAGCTTTTTCATCCAGGTCCTTCCATTCTTGACTTAGAATCCAACCAAGAGGCCTCATGTTGAACCACCACAAATTATTGAAAACTTCTCTTGGGGTTTCCAAATGACTAGCAATCCACATAAATAATAAAGGGATACAACACCGCATTGCTCCTTTTCCATGTATCCTGCAATGGTTCAAGGACAAGATAGTCTCGGCCAATATAGCTGAAGCGGGATTATTCTTTCCCTGTTCATATTTAACAAAAGCACTGGCTGCTTCTATGCTAATTATCCCAACGGCTTCTGAAGGAAATAAAATTAAACCAAAAATAGCAAAAGCCACCAACTGGTACCCCTCTTCTCCAAGTCTACCTTTATCTTTATTTGTTTTCAACTTGCTCTCAATCGCCTTCCACTTGAAATCTCCAGAAGAAGTCATATATTGGCCCACTTGATCCAAGCATAGAAGCTTAGTGACCTTTTGGACTGTATTCTTGATTCTCTGTCTGAAATAAACTTTGTGGGGGTTGTGGGGGAAATTCAAGATTTGAGCATATTCCTCTATGGTAGGAGTCATATCAATATCCCCAAAGGTAAAGCATCGGTAGTTAGGATCCCAAAAGTGCATAAGGGCTTTGACTGTTGATATCTGAACCGGAATCCTCATTAGGTGACCGATTCTTCCATATTTTACTTCAAACAATGTCTCATCTACATACCCCATAATGGGCATCAGCCTTTTCACATTTTCTATGGAGTAGTGGATTTTGGTCGCGTGTGGCAATCCATTGATTTTAGCTCTTGGGCAATCTCCCTCAGTTATTTGTATCATCTCGGATCTTTCCCCGTATTCCAAAAAGCTCATGGAAGTCATGGTCTTAGTTTAATAATTTCTGCAATTTTTCTAACAATGAACAGATTATTAAAGATGCTACAATCCTAGGTCCTAAATTATTACATGCGGGGTAAGTTCTATCTAGTCACAAAAGGTCTATGAACTACCCAGTGACCGTCATTATCAAGTAAACACTCAGTTCATAGTTGGATGTTTCACGAATCTGAACCCCGGCTGAAAGTCATGGGGCAAACCGCTAATCCCCTCCTAACTTAAAATTGGGTTTACACTAGAAATTAAAATGCATGCTGACATTAATTTAAATTAAATGTTATGCACGAATTGAAAAATAAAATGCATGCTAAACCAGTAAAAATACATGTTAAAGCAATTAAAAAGAGTGCAAAAAGCAAACTGAGAAATAACCAATCAAACAATCAAAGCCTAATCCCTGATTCCCCAGTGGAGTCGCCATCTGTCGCGACGACAATTTTTGGACGCGCTTCGCGCCCCACCATTCCCCTGGTTTCGGGGGAGAACTGCACGCGTTGAAAATATGGGGGTGTTTTTATAGTTGTAAAAATTACGACTATAATTATCGGGAGTCCCCACCTAGTATTAAGGTTACTAGGAGCCTATTGGTCTGCAAGAGTCTAGGTAAGGGGAGTTGTTGTGCAAGGGAAAGACGCATCACCCCCAGTGCACCCTACCTAAGGTAAGCTGCATTGTTGTTTGATTGTTTTTTTTCTAAGTTAAAATTTTGCACCGTATTTTTCAAAGAAACAATTTTTTTTTGCCGGTGTACTTTACAATGTAATTTTACACCGCAGTTGACGATCTTTTTCTTACCTACGGATGTACTTTACAATGTAATTTTACACCGTAGTAAAAATGGGGTACTTTACAATGTAAATTTACACCACGAAATCTAAAACAAAATGATTATTAAATTATCCTTTTTCATACGCGGCTGTACTTTACAATGTAAATTTACACCGCCAAAACAAAATAATTATTAAATCATTTTTGACATTTTGACAGCCTTCCAATGGATAATTGTAAACCGGTTACAATATCAATTTTTCATTTTAAAATATGAAAGAAAAAAAATCTGCTACATATTTTTTTTCAAAAAATACAATGAGAAAAACTTTGGAATCCGATCGTATGCAAGAAAACATAATAATTTTTTTAATGAATTTTTTTTTTCTAAAAAAATATTTTTATTTTTTTTATTTTATTTCGAGCTGGGCTTCCAGCCCTGTGAGGGCTGGAAGCCAATAGAATTGTGGATTGGGCTTCCAGCCATCATGGGCTGGAAGCCCAGTCGATCTTGGGCTGGGTCGAGTCAACCCGACCCGAACCCAAAAACGATTTAAAAAAAAGAAAAAAAAAGAAAACGAAGAAGAAGAACTGTTCATGTGAAATGTTTAACCTCAATGAGAGGGTTACCTGATTATACAGCCGTGTAGAGGGGATCGAGGTGGTCTTTCTAGTCATCGTGGTTTTGGAAATGGAGGTCTGTGGCGGCCGGAATGGGTGTCGGAAGTTGTCGGTCTCTTGCCCTGTTCAAGCTTACAGCTGTTGTTGCCTCCCCTTGAGGTGGTGATAGTGTCGCCGAGGTTGAGGTGAAGATGTTGGAGATAACATGGTGTCGCGAGGTGCTCGGAGTTGGTGTCCGGAGTGAAGAACAAAGGTGAAGAGAGAGAGACCGAGGTTCTGCAACTAGAGAGAGAGGGACAGGAAATAGAGGAAAAAATGATGAAGAAGAAGGTATTCTTCTCCTTCAGTTTTTTAGCATGTTTTCCGTGCTAAAATCACTGTAACTGGGCTTGAATTTCTTCCTCTCTTCTCTCGTTTTTTCTTAAGTTTTTTCTCTCCAATCTTCTTCCTCTGCTCGTCGCCTATTCAAAACTTTCCTCTGTTTTTTTCTTTTTTTCAACGTTTTTCTTCTCAATTTTCAGCCCCTTAGCCCCATGCAAAAATTCTTCAGTTTCCAAATCCTCTTCCCCGTGTGTTCTCAGTCTCTCCAGATTTTTTCGTGGCCCTCTTTTTTTCTCTCTTTCCCCCTTCTCTGCCTCCAGCTTTCTTCTCCTCTTCTTTTCTGCATCGTTCGCTGGCTATTTATAGCCATGCTGGTATGCCACAATGTTTCAAACACTATGGCTGCCATGTGCAACAGAGCTAAAAAATTTCACAGTGCTTGCTTTCGGCTAGTGTGTTGATGGTGAATGTATTTTGGTCCTTCAATTTGTGTGCCTTTTTTATTTTGGTCCCTGCCTTTTATTTTGTGCAATTTGACCCTTAATTGAGCATTAAATTCTCAATTGTCTTCAATTTGGCCCCTAATTTTGCACAATTAGCTTGGAAAAAATTCAATTGGGTCCCCAAAATTCCAATCTTCTAAATTGAACCCGGATTAAATTCAAGGATTTGACTTTTTGTCAATTAAGCCCATAATAAAATTAATTTGATCAATTTAAAGCATAATTAAGTCCTTGCACTTAATTAAATTCTTCAATTGGACCCTAAATTAATTCTCAAACATAATAATATTTTGAATTAGCCCATGATTAAATCAACTTGGCTTATAAAAAATATAATTATGATTTTTGACTTAATGTTTACCTCGAATTTATATTTTTCTCATTTTTGGGCGCAATAGGGATATGATTAAGCTCAACAAATATTCAAAATTTTCACCACAATTTTTCTAACAACACCAAACCCTTTTTATTTTATTTTTGTCATTTTTATTTTATTTTGGGGAGTAACCCAAAAATTGGGTTACGACACCTATTGTGGCTTGGTAACTATTGTTATTAGTGAATTCTATCAATGCCAGGTGTTCCTCCTAGTTTCCCCCAAATTCTAGTACACAGGCTTGTAGTAGGTCCTCCAAGACATGGATGACCCTTTCTGATTGTCCATCTGTTTGGGGGTGAAACGCTGTACCTATTGTCGAGAGGTGAATCTAGGATCTCGATCAGATACAATGGACACTGGAATCCCATGGAGTCTTACCACCTCATTTATGTAGATCTTAGCAAGTTTGTCCACCGTGTCAGTCATCTTTATAGGCAGGAATAGTGCTGACTTCGTCAACCAATCTACGACAACCCATATTGCGTCATTTCCTTTTCTCCCCTTAGGAAATCCTGATGCAAACCAAGGAGCTTGACATATTGATCATACACTCGGGAATGCGTCTGAATTCGCACAAGACCCTTTGTCACTTCCAAGTGGCCCAATTACAAGACTTAGAGCCAAATGCTTTAAGGAATCACTAAATGGGCTAATCCAAGAGATTTGGGTTAATTCTAAAAAGACCATGGTGGGATCAAATGATAATCAAGGCTTAGTCCACATCATCAAAGCAATTGAAGAGGGTAATAATTATGCAAAAACGTTCAGCATGATCTGACCATCAAAGGACATGAATTTTATGACTTTGAAAGTTATTAATTAGAGGAATGAAGTTGATCTTCAATGGTTATGTTAAATACATTGCACTTAGTCATTTATCTATTTATGATAGCCTCTAAAAGTCCAAGAGACCTAAAAACATGGGGACTTGTTTATGTTACTGTTTGAGCTCTTTTAAAGCTTTAGTTATGACTTTTCCTATTTTTGAACGGTTGTTCCAAGTATAAAAAGGGGTATTTCGAAATTATTAAGTAGATTATGTTTTCAGAGAATTATCATATTTGTGAGGTCTTGTGTTCCTCTTCGTTCTTAAAAGAACTCCTAGAACTTATCAAGTTAATCTTGTGGCGTTCAAACAACCAAACTTATCACCTTGATTGTTGAGAGATACTGAGGTTTTGTAGGTGTGGGGTTTCAATCTTTCGTAGTCTTGGTTTTCATCTTGTTAGGTGACGGGTCAAGGCTCAACCAATCTTGTCTACACGATCTTGGGGTTCTAAACCATCATTCTTATTGGGTTTCATCACAATTGTTGGTGAAGTTCATATTAAATCCCAACACAAAATCCATTGTTATCATCTCCTATTTCCACTTTGGAATTTGTAATGGTTGTAGTGGTCTCGCAGGCCTTTGGTGTTCAACCTTGACTTGTTGACATATCCCACACTTTGACACATACTCAACTATTTCTCTTTTCATGTTCGGCCACCAGTAGAGAAGTTTCAGATCTCAATACATCTTAGTGCTGCTAAGATGTATGGAGAGCTTGGACTTATGTGCTTCTTGTAGAACCATCCGTTTGATTGTTTCATCATTAGGTATGTACAATCTTTGCCCCAACATCACGGACCCATCATTCGCTATCCTAAATTTCATTTCTACACCAGCCTCCACATCCCTCCTAATCTTGGATCCAACCTCGTCCTAGAGCTGAGATTGTAGTATTTGTTCCCGATACATTGGTCGCACCAAAATTGAGCTACTAACCTGCCTCCAGCATTAACGTCTAAATTTACACCCATTTTTTTCAATTCCACCAATTGTCGCTCCTTCTCTAACATTAACCCTTCTAGGGTGGCTTTATTTTTTCGACTGAGGTCATCTGCCACCATGTTTTCCTTTCCCGGATGATATTCTATGGTGCAATCATAATCCTTAATGAGTTCCACCCACCTTCTCTGTCGCATGTTCAATTCTTTTTGCGACATTAGGTACTTCAGGCTCTTATGATCGGTAAAAATTTGGATTCGAGATCCGTACAAATAATGTCTCCATATCCTTAAAGCAAACACTACAGCAGCCAACTCCAGGTTGTGCACCGGATAATTCACCTCATTAGTCTTTAACTGCCTTGATGTATAGGCGATCACCTTCCCATGTTGTATCAGGACACACCCCAAAGCTTTTCCCGAAGCATCACTATAAACCACAAAACCTTTTGTCCCTGAGGGAAGGGTTAACACTAGAGCGGTGGTGAGCCTTCTTTTCAATTCCTGAAAGCTCCTTTCATACTCTTCCGTCCACACCCATTTCTTATTTTTCCGCGTCAGCTGAGTCAAAGGTGTCACAGTCAAGGAAAAATCTTCGATAAACCTCCAATAGTATCCTGCAAGTCCCAAGAAGCTATGTATTTTGGTAACTGAAGTCGACCTTTCCCATTTCAAGACTGCTTCAACTTTTTGGGGATCTACAAAAACACCTTCTGCCGATATAACATGTCCTAGAAACGTCACCCTCTTTAGCCAAAACTCACATTTACTCAGTTTCGCATATAACTGGTGTTCTCTCAAGATTTGCAAGATTTGTCTCAAGTGTCCTTCGTGCTCCTCGAAAGACTTCGAGTATACTAGTATGTCATCGATGAATACTACTACAAACTTATCAAGAAAGGGTTGGAAAATCCAATTCATTAATTCCATGAAGAAGGCTGGAGCATACGTCAATCCAAACGGTAACACCAAAAACTCAGTGTCCATAACGAGTTCTAAATGCAGTCTTTGCTACATCTGCCCTTTTTATCTTCATCTCGGTAGTAGTACCCGATCTCGGATCTATTTTTGAAAATACCCTTGCTCCTTTTAATTGGTCTAACAAATCATCAATCCGGGTAATGGATACTTGTTCTTCTTTGTTATTTTGTTCAACTCGTAGATAATCAATACAAAGCCTATGGGTTCCATCTTTCTTTCTCACAAATAGGATCGACGCTCCCCAAGGAGAATTACTAGGTCGTATGAACCCTTTGTCTAATAATTCTTGTAGTTGGGTCTTTAGCTCGTTCAATTCTGTTGGGGCCATCTGGTAAGGTTGTTGCAATATGGGTGGAACTCCAGGAAAAGTGTTTATGGCCACCTCTACCTCCCGCTCTGGGGGTAATCCCGGTAATTCCTCGGGAAACACATCCGGAAATTCCCTCACCACAACAATATCTTGCAATTGTGGGCCTTCATCATTGGAGTTTAAAATGTACGCGAGGTATCCTACACACCTTTTCTTAATAGTTTCTGGGCTGTTACTACTGATATTATGGCAGCGGGTTTGAACGTTCTTTCTCCCTCAAAAATCTTTTTCTCTCCTTTTGGGGTTTGGAAGGTAACAGTTTTGGATAACAATCTATTAGAGCCTTATATTTATTCAACCAATTCATGCCTAGAATTAAGTCAAAATCATGCAACACCAAGGGAATCAAGTCTACTTCTGTTTCGCACCCAGACAGGCTAATCCCCACATTCAAATACACAATATCGGTTTCAACCATGTTTCCCATTGTAGTTCCAATTAAAAATCCCCTCTCTACCATTTCTACTCCCTTTACCAATTTAGCGACGATCTTTTTATCAATGAAAGAGTGTGTGGCACCAGGATCAAACAACACATGCACATTAAAATCATTTAATCGTAGAGTACCTACCACCACATCCGATGCAGACCTAACCTCCTCCTGTGTCAGATGAAAGACTCTTCTCGGGGTCCTATCATTCTGTGCTCTCAGTCTTCCTTGACTGGGGTTTGCTCCTAATTGAGAAGACCTCACTGGCCTGTTCACTTTGACTGACTGTTGGGAGCTCTGACCAGGCTGTATATAGCTTTGTACTTGTTCGGTGTTTCCTTTTGGGCAATCCCTCTTGAAATGTCCCCTTTCACCACAGTATTGACACCCTTAACTTAAATACTGACAATTCCTCCACCTATGCCCTTCTCCTTTGCACACAAAACATCGTCCGGGGGAAACTGAGCAGTCCCCAGGATGTTTTTGTCCACAATTTATACAAAAAGAGTAATCTACCCCCTTGTGGTCACCCGTTCCCGTTGAAATATTTTCCTTTGAGTGCGACTGTCTAATCATCACCCCCCCACTTGACTGTTGGCGTGACAGAAACATCAAACTCCCTTTTTTTCTGTATTGATTATGCTCTTCGCTCTTCCATTTTTTCAGAAATGGTGGTCTACTGCTGTAAAAATCCCCATCTCTCTTTCTGCTTATACTCTAATGTCCCTCATGGCTCTCTCCAATGCAAGCCTCCAGAGCTTGAGCAACTTCGATTAAACCTCTAATTATTTTAAATCGTAATGCAATTAATCCTTGTCTCAAATCCTATCGCAACCCATCTCTCAACTTTTTGATCATATGTTCCTCTGTCGGCACATAATATGGGGCAAACAGTGATAGATCATGAAACCTCCGTTCATACTCCAATACCAAAATATCCCCCTGCTTTAGAGCCAAAAACTCTTGTTCTTTCACCTTACGATGATATCTGGAATAAAACTGATTTTCATACTCTGTCTTCAAGTCACTCCATGCTAGTGTCTCGGCTGCACGTCTCATCTGAACCGTTTCCCACCATGTCATGGCCCTATCAGATAGTAGTTGAGTTGCACAGTTCACCTTCAAACCCTAAGGTATGCTTATTTGAGTCATGGTCTTCTCTACCTTTTTAATCCATCTCCCGGCTATTTCTGCATCATGCCCCCCTAAAAACAGTTCACAACCCATTTCCCTCATACTTTTGACTAGACGTACCAATGGCACCACATTATCCATGGTAGTGCTAGGTATAGGGGCTACTTGTGAAATCTGCGGGGTGGGAGTCGTTCGTGTTGTTGCACATGCCTTCCATCACTACCTTAACTATTTACGCAAGAAGTCCAAGCTCTACACATTGTGGGGGCACCCCGGTTGAAATAGCTGATGGTTGTGTTTCTGATCTTTCTTGCTGTTCGGTTGCAACGGGAGGTACTTCCCTGGTTTCATTTGGTCTCTCGTCTTCCTCTGTAGCCCCAACTCCCCTTTGCAGACTTTTGGGTAACATCATTGGAGCATGAAATGCCGTATCATCCAAGGGATCTTCATTTTGCCAGTCTTGGGCACTGTGGTTCCTGCCCCTCCTTTCAAAAGAGGGCGGCTCACTTCGTGTTCCTTGTCAGGTGCGTACCATCCTGAAATTCAGCAGGGTAATGTCATCATCATATATTCTCAGGATCAATACCAGGGGCTTTGATACCAACTGTAAAAACCTGAAATTATATATATATATATATATATATATATATATGCATAATACCCATACATAACGATCCATATTCATTCTCATCAATAAACATTATCCATACAATAAACATTCCATTAAAGAAATAAGGTTCGCATAAACGTACAATATTACGGTTTTCATAACTAAAGCTTTTGATTAGAAAATATACATACATAGATATGGTTTACGTTCTTAATCTACTAGTGGAACTTCCCAATTTACACAAAAAGGTTTTACAAAATTATGCATTCCATACATCGCTTCATCCTAAAACAACTTAATTTCGAATGCAATCTATGTGGTTCTTTGTCAAAAGTAGGTCCCTTTTTTTATTAGGTTCCCTAGACCTCACGTGGCTGGGTCATCCCTGCAGTAGCACAAACATCTAATGAAATGCAATTTCTTAATGTTAGTACTAAATAATTCTAACCTAATGACAAATCAAATAAAAAGACACAATTATCTTGAAATTTCTATATAAACGTAGTGCAATTTAATTGTAAAATTTATAGGGATTCCATTCCTCTTTTTCGAGCAACATTATCATTTCTATGAATATTATTTTAAGACACTCATATCTGAGGTCAACCATTACTCCCCATGATCCTTCTTTATGGACGTCGTTAGCCGAAACTAACCATTCTTTATTTCGACCATCCTTTCGGACGCCATTAGTCGTAGCTAATCAATCATTTATCTCGTCCATTCTTTCGGACACCATTAGCAGTAGCTAATCAATCACTTATCCCGGCCATCCTTTCGGACACCATTAGCAGTAGCTAATCAATCACTTATCCTGGCCATCCTTCCGGACGTCATTAGCCACAGCTATTCAATCACTTATCCCGGCCATCCTTCCGGATGCCATTAGCCACAGCTAATCAATTATTTATCCCGGCCATCCTTTCGAATGCCATTAGCCATAGCTAATCAATCATTTATCTCGGCTATCCTTTCAGACTCCATTAGCCGTAGCTAATCACTCATTTATCCCGGCCATCCTTTTGGATACCATTAGCCATAGCTAATCAATCATTTTCCACATTTAAGCATTCATTAATCTAGTATAAACCTCATCGTATTTGTAAAATATTCAATTTAGAATGTTTCTTACATGACGTAAGAATGGAGAAATATAAATCACTTACTTGCTCTACTTCGGGGTTGTTCTTGTTTGGTCAATAATTCAATCCCGACTGCTCCCCCTGCGACATCAATGCCTAACAATTAGTATACTTCTATTTTCAATTTCACATTCGTTAATATACTTATTTGAACAATTCCAGCCAAAACAAGCTTATAATTTTCAGTAAAATTTATCAACAATTTTTTTCATGAACCCACAAATTTTCCAACGTAATACACACATGAAATTTTAGCAACATTTCCATCAATTCTCATCCTAAGTCCACATTTTCCAGCCCAATTTATACATGAAAATTTCAGCAACATACTCATCAATTTTCCCATCATAAACCCATATTTTCCAGCACAATTTATACATAAAAATTTCAGCATCATATTTATCAATTTTTCATTATAAACCCACATTTTCCAGCACAATTTATACATAAAATTTTAGCATCCTATTCATCAATTTTTCATCATAAACCCACATTTTCCAGCACAATTTATACATGAAAATTTAAGCATCATACTCATCAATTTTTTCATCATAAACCCACATTTTCCAGCACAATTTATACATAGAATTTCAGCATCATACTCATCAATTTTTTCATCATAAACCCACATTTCCAGCACAATTTATACATAAAAATTTCAGCATCATACTCATCAATTTTTCCATCATAAACCGAAATTTCCAGCACAATTTATACATAAAATTTCAGCATCATATTCATAATTTTTTCATCATAACCCCACATTTTCCAGCACAATTTATACATGAAAATTTCAACAAATTTCAGTACATATAAATTTAAAAATTCCAACAATTCCCCATGGGTGTCGGTAGCCCCCCCCCCCTTTAACAAGAAAAATCAGCCCCTCCCCTTTTCACATAATTTGTTAATTTCATTTTTTTTCTTCCATATATTTTCTTTGTTCTCCCAATTCATTTTGTTTCAACCTTTAAGAAGAACCAGAGAAAAAAAAAAGAAGAGTCTCATGACACTTATCGTATCTCGCTATTTTTTTTGAAAGCTTTGATACTCTTCTTCCTCTTCTCGACTAGGTCCACTATTTTCACAAGTGGGAAAGAGAGGGGATTGGTCCAGCTGGGCAAAGGAAGAAATGAAGTAAAAAGAGAGAAGATGGTTTCGGCTAGGAAGAGAAGAAAATGAGGTGAAAAGAGAGAAGAGGGTTTAAGCTGGGAAGAGAAGGAATGAGGTGGGAGAGAAGGGTTTGGTTCGGCTGGGAGGAGGGAAATTGGGTTGGAAAACAAATCCCCACTCCCTCTCTCCTCCTTGTATTTATATTCATGAAATGAGGGGGGTTGTTTGGGGTTTGGTTTAAATATGTATTAATCCTTGTTTCATTCGATCTAAAACTGTTTTTCTTCTTCCTCTCCCCCCCCCCTTTTTAACCAAACAAATTTGTCTTCATTTCCCATATATATATATATATATATATATATATATATATATATATATATATATATATATATATATTTCTCTCGAGTGTTTACATGAAAAAAAAACATCTCCAAAAAAAAATGTTGACAAATTTACCTGCATTATCTACAAGTCAAATTAAAAAAAATATAAAAGTCACTTCCCGTTTCCTTTAAACTGTTCTTTTTAGACGGCAATAAATAATTATATAGCACAAAAAAAAATTAAGTTTATGTTTTAAAAACAAAATACAATATTTTTTATTTCTAATATATCTGATATTTATTGAATATTATCGCCTAAAAATATTTTGAGAGAGAGGAAAAATGACTTCAGATTTTTTGAAGGACAAAAATTCATATTAGTATTCTTAAATATAATTATAGTAACTAAATATTAAAATAATAAAATACAATACATAAAAAAAATCAATTTTCTACATAGATAGAAAAAACTCGCCGCCTCGCACGGGTAAACCGCTCATATATATCTACATCGTCTATTTGGATGATTTAGACTCAACAATACAATAACTGGTTCTAACTCTTGCATCTAGTTGAGTGGCCACAACATCATTTAGAGTTAACTTTTCTCTAAATGTTTCAAATCTAGGGCAACAAACATTGAACCACTTGAATATATAGATGTAACTTTTGTTTTCTTTATCAATATTACGAGGCATAAATATGACATTTTAACTCTCTTGCAACATGAAGTTAGCCTAATTTTAATAAAATATTTATGTTAAATTAAAAGATAAATATATAAAACCCATCATTTAACATATATTAATTATTAAAAAAAATGATTACTTATCATATTTTGAATCTGCAAGGCTTGTTGTTCATACTACATGTATCTAGTCAGAGAAACTAATGACCTAATATGGGATAGTTATATACCAAATTAAATGCTCCTCATTTGTAATCCCAAGATGCATATCTATAAATATTATATTCCATCATGCATCCCATTGTGATATATAAGCTTCATAACAGTTTAATAAGTCATAATCATAATTTTTTTTCTAAGATTTATGGTGTAAAAAACATCATTCATATTGATATCAAAAAGTGTTGTCTATAGATAAATTGGCATATTTTCCAATTTGAAAAATACAGCTACACCATCTCAAATAATATCAGTGGGACGCTCATGTCCAAATGTCCATCATAATAATACAAAATAGTTTAAGCAACCACCAATCTTTCATCTAAGTAAAGTATCTATGAGACCTTTATAATAAAAGTTTCTTAAATACCAAGCAAATACAATTTAGTGATGTGAAGTTTTTTATTTAACAATTGACTTAAACAATACCTAGATAACATGTTGTCTATTAGGTCACTCTGATAAAATATTAACAACACATGTATTGAATTATTTTCAAATACTTTACCATGTATTGAATTATTTTCAAATACTTTACCACCACACCATTTAGCATTACAAATATATATGAGTTTAAGTGTGTTTTTAAAGTTATAATCAAACAATATAAATGCATCTAGTGGCAAAATAACTTTGCAATACTTGAATTCTAGTGGGAGATATAGTGCAACCTTCATGGTATAGATTTTGCTTGATATGGGTATTTAGGGTTAGTCCACATAAAGATGTTTTTGGGAGCATAACTGTTATTAAATGAAAACAAGTTGATTATTTATTGTTAACACCAAACAATTTAAATGCAAACAATTATTACTTATTTTTTCAATTCATACCCAAAAAAGTAGTAAACAATCTTTATTTTGTTTGACTCGCTTCATGCATGCAAGACATAAATGTCTATAAGAGCATACCAAAACAACAGATCCTTGACTATAAGTGAGGATGACGTCAAAATCATCCAAAGCATTAGATAAATTAATGGCAGATATCTCCTTATGAAGTTTATGAATAATACAAAAAAAAATACACTATACATGCTCTAGCATACCTACATTAAAATTATATTAAAAATTCATGAACATACTAAGCTTATAAATTTATATGTACCTTAGTAAGATGTTGTTGTTGGCATCATTTGATGGTGTTGTTAATGTCTCTTTAATCCATTTAAGATGTATGCTACCCTTTTTAATTCAGAAATAAAAAAGTGTCAATCAAAATAAGTGCTTGCATATTATTGAATTACAAACACTAGTAGATATAATTGTCCATCCATCAATAGGCAGTCTAAGCAAAATCTTTATATCTTGTAATGTTAGTGTCATCTCTCCATGTCTAATATGAAACATGTGTTTCTCATATCTCCTTCACTCAATCAATACATATATCAAGTCGTGGTCAAACTTGATGTGGTTTAGACAATATATGGTTCAACCATTTTTGTAGTCTCATTCGATTATATACACAACAATATAAAATGGTTTCATTTTGCATGTTAGTTTAAATTATAAGTACATACATATATAATAACTTTAATGATAGGAAAATTAAAAATATATTAAGATTAAATATTATTATAATTTTAACGAATAAATCCTCCGGACGATGTCAATTCTACAACTACAAGACAAGTGTGTTGGCAAGTTTGATATGTATCGTGACTCATGCTCTCCATGATCATAGTCATGTTCTTCCTACTCATAGGCATGTTATTCATGAGCAAATTATTTACCACTTCAAGTATGAGTATCCTATGTAATAGTATTTGCAATTGATGAGAAGTTAGATAAGTTTAACATGTTTAATAAAAAATTAATAATATATCATAACATGAGTAAACAACATAATATATATTTTGCACATAATTTTATTGTCATACATACATTGTTAGTTGTCGATTATGACATGTTTTTCTATAATTACATTTATCATTGCATTTTTTAGACCTATAATATTAAGGACAAGAGGAGTTTGATTTTTAAGAACATTTTTTTTTTCTTGTTTGAAAACAATTCTCACATTTTAGTACAATCCAATAAGTTTAGTTCAATCAGTTTACTAACATCAAGTAATCATATACACTACATGCTGATATATTTATTTTCATCATGGTAATCTATTATTCATGTAAAGATAATAAGTATTGGTTTTATTAATAAATATTTATAATTAGATTTAAATAAGGTCTATTAAGCCATTGTGAGCTTATACCAACCTAACCCGATATGACCCAAATGGATGGGCCAAGATGAACCCATATAATAGTAATAAATAATTTAAATAGTAAAATATTCCAAAATATTTCAAGGGTCATCTAAAGTTTTTTATGATTTTCTTGCATGTTTCCCTATCAATTTTATTGTTCATTATTGAGTTGTAAACTCTCACTTTAAAATATGAACCTGATATAAAATACAAGATTATCATTAAAAACAAAGAAAATATTATATTTCTAGACCTAGAAAAAATCAATGAAGGACTTGATTGAGTTAACCTCCAAAATTATCCTGAATTAATATATGAATATTATTCTAAGAGCAAATTGATATTTTGCCAATTTATATGGATTTTTAAATTTATCTACAAATAATAAGTTATGCATCTTATATTTGAGTGATTGTTTATTAGACAAAAAAACATTATGTAAGTCACAAAAAAAATCTAGAACTTTCGACATAACAATATCACTCTACCAAATAAAGATTTAGTGGATTTCTCACTCTTAGTTCATGTGAGTTAGCGTTGAAGACCGAACAATTATACGTTTGTGAAAACTCAGCCTCTAAACAATTATTCATAGACAAAAAGAGTAAAATCTTCGTATAATAAATCCCTAAATAACTCTATATCTGTTTAATGGGATCATAGGGATCCCTAAATAATTTTGTTTTATTGCTTTGGTTGTGTGTATATGTTTCTAATTAAACTACATAGGAGTTAGCCTGAATTAAATCATATAATCTCATGCCTCCAAATGCATTATTGATAACTGTAAAAACATGCATTAACTCTTAAAAAATCTTCAAGATAACAATTTTTTTTTAAAAAACCAATAATGAGAATATTGAAAATTGAATCGATCATATACCCCTAACGACCCATGTCATGGACTTCATTGAGTTTAATAGTTCACAAAATTGAGCTCTAACGTAAAAATAGACACTTATTTGAGACAATAATAACCTTATAAAAAATAAACAAAAATACATTATCCAATTATTTTTCAACCAATCGAATATTGAACAATAGAATTGAGGAAAAAATAAAAATGATTAAAAGATCAAAACAATATTCAGATAGTGGATGAACTCATCAAACTTATGAACTTGCTAACCTGGGCTAACGCGTCAAAACTATGAATCGGGTAATAAACTCTAAGAATATTATAATTTATTTATTTTTTAAATACCAGTTTTTTTATTTATCTATACAATAACTATCATAAAATACAACATCAATCTAATACTAAGATGTTGACAAAAAATAATTATTAACAATAAAAAACAATAGCGTCATTAAACTTGCTAACTAGGTCAACAAACTAAATTTATTATCGCGATGAAAATTTTTTTGCACTTCGCGCCCCACCATCCCCAGAGAGGAGATGACACAGGGATGAAAAGAGGGTGTTTTATAACCGTAAAATTTCAACTATATATCTTATGAGTCGCCACCTAGTATTAAGGACACCGAGAAACCTAATAGTTCATAAGAGTGTGGGTAAGGGAACTTGTTGTGCAAGGAAAAAATGCATCATTTCCAGTTCACCCTACCTAAGGCAAGTTGCATTGTTGTTTGATTGTTTTTTCGAAGTCAGTTTTTTATTTGTTAGTCTTTTCTAAGGTTCAAGTAAATCTCTCTTCGTGAGAAAGTTTTTACCTCATCAGGAATTGAAAACCCGACCATTCTAAAATTTAAAATTTTTTACATTGCATTTTCTTAAAAAAATATTTTTTACTATCTGTATGTGTGCGTTACAATATAATTTTACATCTCGATAGCTAAACCAAATTTGTTTTTGTTGATATTTTGGCCAAATTCCAACGAATAATCATAAACTGGTTGTGATATCCAATTTTCGTTTAATCTCAAAAGGGGCTCACTAAAGATAATATGCATTAGGTCGGATTTTTGGCTTAAGCGGTTAAAATTCCTAATGTCTTTATCATCTTCATGCATCTATGTAATGCAATCTCAACAAGATATGAAGCAAGTTCTAGAGATACATACCATTAAAAGAAAATACAATAAAAGAATATAATGCTGAAGGCTCAAAAGCTTGTATTGGTATAACATTATAAAGTCAATATGACATATTTTCAGAGTCAATCCCTAAACCAATTAAACATTAAAACTTGCATGCACACTCATTCATTCAATTTATATATTCATCTATCTCACTTAATTCTCACATATAATACTCATATTCTCATAAACCAATGGGAGTTCATAAAGATTAATCATATATTTTTTCTCTCTTTTATTTTTGGTAAGAATAAAGAAAAACAAAAATGAAAACTGACATTTTCCCAAGACCCCCACACTTAAAACACAACATTGTCCTTAATGTTGAAAATGAAAGAAAAGGGATCTGATTTTTTTTGTGCTGGGTTGCCTCCTAGGAAGCGCTTTTGTTTTGTGTCATTGGCTCGACATATGGTATGCTCATTTGTCATAAATCGGTTCAGCTAACTCCACAGAAGCGATGATTTTTGTCGTCCAACAAGAAAAAGTTTCAAACTCGAATGATAGAGAAAGACTTTGTCTCCAACATGAAACTCTTTTCTTGTAATCATTTGGTCATGAAGACTCCTCGTCTTATTTTTGTAAATCCTTGCATTCTCATAAGCGTCATTTTGAATCTCTTCCAACTCTTGCAATCCCAGCAGCAGCATAATCCATGTTACATTTTTTTATGGCCTAAAAAGCTTTATGTTCAAGGTCCACTGGTAGATTTCATGTTTTCCCATAAATCATCCTAAAACGTGACATTCCTTTTGGTGATTTATAAGTCGTTCGATAAGCCCAAATGCATCACCAAGTCGTAGACTCCAGCCTCGCTGGTTGGGTTGCACTATATTCTATAAATGGACTTGATTTCTCTATTTGAAATCTCAACTTGGTCATTCGTTTAAGGATGGTATGCAGTAGAAGTCCGACGAGTCACATGATATTTGCGTAACAATGCTTCCATTGAACGTTTGCAAAAATGCGTTCCACGATCACTAATGATAGCTTTAGGGATTCCAAACCTGTCAAATATGTGAGTCCTGACAAAATCTATAACTTTAGCGTCATTAGTTCGTGTGGCTTTTGCCTCAATCCATTTGGACACATAATAAACTGCAAGAAGGATATAAATAGTGCCAAAAGAAGAAAGAAATTGACCCATTAAATCAATACCGCAAACATCAAAAATCTCGCTTACAAGAATATTTAGTAAATGCATTTGATTTTTATGAGTGATATTACTTGTTTTTTTGACAGTTTTCACATGATTTGCAAAAATGAAATGTATCCTTAAAAATAGAAGGCCAATAAAAACCATTTTCAAGTACCTTATGGGTCGTTCTTTTTGCTCCAAAATGTCCACCACAAGAATGAGAATGACAAAAGGTGAGAATGGAATGAAATTCATCTTGTGGTACACGTCTTCTAACTACTTAATCCACACAAAATTTCCATAGATGAGGAGTATCTCATAAATAATATTTAGCATCAGCTCATAGCTTATTTTTTTGAGATGTAGACAAACCTGGAGGGAATTCTTTGATAACTAAATAGTTAACCAAATCAACATACCAATGTCTTATGGAGGAATGTAACACATACAACTTCTCATCAGGAAATGTCTCTCGTATTGTTACAACTTGTATATCCTTGGTCCTTAGTCGGCTTAAGTGATCAGCCACATGGTTTTCAGCACCTTTTTTTGTCTTAGATTTCAAGATCAAATTCTTGTAAAAGCAGGATCCACCTAATTAATCTTGGATTGGACTCCTTTTTCTTTAAAAGATAACTCATAGCTGCATGGTCAGTGAAAACGACTACTTTTGTGCCAAGTAAATATGACTTGAATACTACAAAAAGTTCCTTTCAGTTGTATGGTAATTGCATTGTACTCCATCTAACATGCGAGAAGCATAGGTTATAACATGCAAATTCTTACCAATTATTTGCCTAAGAACAACCCCCACCACATAGTTACTCGCATCACACATTTTCTCAAAAGTTTCATCCCATTTTGGTGGTTGGATTATAGGGGTAGATGTCACACACCTTTTAAACTCATCATTGACATCTTTACATGCTTGATCAAACACAAAATCCACTTCTTTGGATAATAGTCTGCTCAACGGTGATGTAATCTTCGAGAAGTCTTTGATAAAGCACCGATAGAAACCTGCATGGCCAAGAAAAGAACGAACTTCCCTCACGCATGAATGGTAAGGTAATGATGAAATAACATCTATCTTAGCTTTATCAACCTCCAATCCACGTGAAGACACAACATGCCCAAGAATTATTCCTTGATCTACCATAAAATAACATTTTTCATAGTTCAAGACAAAGTTAGTTTAAATGCACGTTTTCAAGATCAAAGATAAGTTTTCTAGACATCTATTAAAAGAATCACCATACACCGTGAAATCATCCATGAAAACCTCAATTATTTTTTCAACATAGTCAGAAAAAAATACTCATCATACATCTTTGAAAAGTTTCAGGTGCATTACAAGACCAAAGGGCATTCTTCTATATCCATATGTACCAAATGAACATGTGAAAGTAGTTTTTTCCTGATCCTCAAGATTAATAACAATATGATTGTATCCACTATATCCATCAAGAAAGCAATAAAAAGACTTACCTGCCAAACGTTCAAGCATTTGGTCCATGAATAGTAATGGGAAATGATCTTTACACGTAGAAAGATTAAGCTTTCTATAATCAACACATATTCTCCATCCACTCAAGATGCGAGTAGGGATGATTTGATCATCTTTGTTTTTCACCAATGTGATTCTAGTCTTTTTGGACACCACATGGATTGGTGCCACCCATTTACTGTCTATGATGGGGTAAATGACTTCTGCATCTAATAGTTTCAAAAGTTTAGCTTTCACGACCTCTATTATGGGTGGGTTCAACCTCCTTTGCATTTCTCTTGTTGGTTTGATATCATCCTCCAATAATATATGATGCATACACATTAAGGGACTAATACCATTGATGTCGGCTAAAGTCCATCCAATGACTGTTTTGCATTTCCCTTGTTGGTTTCGTATCATCCTCCAATAATATATGATGCATACACATAAAGGGACTAATGCCATCGATGTCGGCTAAAGTCCATCCAATGACTGTTTTGTGATCACACAACAACTTCACAAGTTTTTTCTCTTGCGCACTTGTCAAACCTTTTGCTTTGATAACATGAAGTATATTGTTGTAGCCAATACATACTTCAAATTATCAGGCAAAGGTTTCAATTCTAACTCGGGGGCTGTAAAATGGATGGTAAAAGCTTTTTATGTGAAAGTACTAAATCAACAAAGACATTACCATGGGGAACGGTTTGCAAAGCTTGCAACGCCAATGCGGCTTCATGTACATTTTGGGGAACACATGTGTGCCTCTCCATCTCCTCCAATTGGGTAAAATAATAGTCATGGCATAAAGCTACGCTTAATCCATCCACACAATCAAAATCACAAACTTGCTGCACACACTTATCAACTTTGTCACAACATGTGATAGAATAAACATTGTTATAAGGATATTTCATTGCATCATCAAAATTAAATTCAATCTTTTCATCTCCGACCTCCATAGACAAAATATCCTTACCACAATCAATCTTTGTATTGGCAGTTTTCAAGAATGGTCTCCCAAATAATATAGGAGTACTAGAATCACAAGAATTATGCTCCGTATCAAGAATATAAAAGTCACATGGAATTAGCAAGCTATCAATCTTGACTAGGACATCTTCTATCACACCAAGTGGGTAAACAAAACTATGATCTGCAAGTTGTATGACAATGTTGGTTTTATTCAAAGGCTCTAAACTGAGAGAATTATAAATATGTTTAGGCATAACACTAATGGATGCACCTAAATCACATAGAGCCTTTTTAAAACTAGCATTGTCAATAACACATGGGATAGTAAACGCACCTGAGTCTTTCTGCTTCAAAGGCATATTCTTTTGAACAACGACATATACGACTTCGCCTATACTTACCATTTCATGAACTTTCAGTTTAAAAGTTGTTTTGGTAGTAAACAACTCCATCAAAAATTTAGCATACTTGGGAATTTACTTGACAGTATCAATCAAAGGAATGTTGAGTTCCACTTTCTTGAAAACCTCTAAGATTTCTTTTTTTGTCTTCTTTCTTAGACCTAAAAGAACTCACAGGAAAGGGTGGCATTGTTTTAAAATTGGAATTCATTGAGTAAGGAGATACATTTGGAGTGGTTGTCATTGTCTCATTTTATGAAGGAGTAGGTTTCTTCTTGCTACTCAATTAAGTTTCTATCTCTTCTTCTTCCTCCATCTCAACTTGTTTTCACATGTTTTCTCCAAGTTCTTTCCCACTTCGCATCATGATTGCATTAACATTCTCTTTTCGATTAAATGCTTGGGAGGACAATTTTCCATTCATTTGTGTTTCCAGTTTGCCCACACTTGAAGCTATTTGCCCCATTTGCTTCTCCAAGTTATGAATACTGGACCTTGTTTCTTGTTGAAAAGACATGACATTTTGCTGCAAGGTTACAGTGTTAGAAGCCAAAGTTTTCATCATCTCACGAAGATCATCACTGGATGATGTCCCCATAACATTAGAGTTGGTGAACAGAGGGGGATGTCTCGCTTGATAATTTTGTTGGGGGCTATGGTTGAAATCCATGGGAATAAAGTTGTCTCCCTTGATTTCTTTGTTGAGGTGGGTTCCCGTAGTGGAAGTTGGGATGATCTCTCCATCCAGGATTGTACGTATTAGAAAAAGGATCATACTTACGCTGGGGTTGTCTATTGAATATTCCATAAACCACATTCACTTGCTTAATGTAATCTTCTTGCATTGTTGGGCACATATCTATAACATGTCCTTATAGTGAGCATATGCTACAAACTTTTACCTGTTGTACATTTCCACACTCCAAAGAACGCACATCATTAACTTTATTCTCAAGGTTAGAAATACTTACCTCATTCACTCGTTAGTTTGAGAAGTCTCCACGGGTGCCAAACTGTTTCGAATTGGCTGTCATGTTTGAGATTAATTATCGTGCAACACCGGGTGTCTTATCTACCAATGTCCTCCACTTGCAGCATCAATGATACTACGGTAAGTAGGCATCAATCCTTCATAGAAGTATTGAATGAGCAGCTAATTAGGTATTTGATGATGAGGGCATTAAATGCACAATAGCTCAAATCTTTCTCAATACTCAGCGAGTGTTTCTCAATGAGATTGTCAAATCCCACATATTTTTTTTCTTGTGTTGGCAACTCGAGATGTTGGGAAATATTTTTTAAGGAAGATCTTCTTCATGTCATTCCAAGTATCAATGGAACCTGGGAGAATAGAAAAAAAAACATGCCTTCACTGCCCCTTTTAAAGAGAAAGGAAAAGCTTTCAACTTAACTTGTTCCTCTTCAACTCCATTCTGTTTCATGCCAACACAAACCATGTGGAACTCTTTGAGATGAGTGTGAGGATCTTCTCCTAGAAGACCATTGACTGTTGGCAGCAAATGTATAGAACCAGATTTGAGTTCAAAGTTCACAATACTGTCTATGTTTATGCACAATGGTTGGTTTTCCATGTTAGGAGCAGCAAGCTCCTTGAGTGTTTGTTGTCGTGCAACAACCATGATGTTGGCGCGAGCTTCCTTTCATAACCTGCATAAAAGTGTTTTCTATTTTGAGATCAACCTGCACTTGAGGACTTTGATTAGCAGATCAGGTTACAAACATAAATTGCAAAGATAACTCAAAAGAAACCAAGCCCACAAGAAATTGAAAACAACACAATAGGCAATAGGATCCTACGCTAGAAAACTAAACATATCCAAAAACCTTAGAAAACAATAGAATTTGGCCTCGATAAGGTGGGGGCTTGTGGCCATAGCTCTCTAGGTCTTTGATGCGACCATATTATTTGATAAGTTCATCCATATTTACATAGTGTTTTGCATATGTTTTTTGTATAAAATGCCTTGATATTTTTTGTTTTATGTTTTGAAGGCATTTTTGGATGAAAGATGCAAAAAGGAGTATATTGGAGGTAATTGGCAGATTTGACGTTCAGTTGATGTTTTGAGTAGAGTGTGAGTTCTAGAGATCGAAATGAAGTGATTCTAGTGACATTCAAAAGATAACATCCATACCTTTCTGGAAATGTAATGCAAGAAAAATAAAAGGAGAAAGATCATGGAAATTGCATCCTGCAAAGTCAAATCTCGCATTCTGCCAGTATTAACCTTTGTCCATTCAAAATTCAATATCTCGAGCTACAAAAGTTCAATTGATGCAAACTCAATTTAGTTATTCAATAAACATGTTATGAATGAATATATTTGTTTTCCTATGCATATTTCCTATGATTGTTGTTGATGATTGCTAGAGCGGACTCTAAGTTATTGTTGTGAACAATCTATTGCTAAGTTTAATATCAAAACCGGAGTTGTGATATATGAACTTGTGAAGCAACTAAGCTTGATAAATGTGGCGGAACTACATTATTGAACTTAGGGAGAACATTTGAATAAATTGACACAAGTTGCGGACAACTTGTATGTTAATCTTGATGAAATTATCTAGTTCTTAAAGCTACCATTAAATTGAATCATTAATGCGGACACTTTGATTGTTTGTTGGTTAGGATTAGTTATACGGTGGATCCGTTAATTAATCACGTTAAGAAAAGATAAAATTTCAGAACATAAACTGCATTTTTTGTTTCAAGGATCGGTTCTAATTTCCATAGGTGGATGTATGCTTGTGACCAAGGTTTGTTTTCTTGATAAGTTTCAGTTTTAATTGATTTTGTTTGCTTGTTCAATTGCTGCCATAGTTTAGATAATCACAAACCAAATCCCCCCAATCACATAACGTACAACATAAAAATCTGACTTGAAACTTCCTCGTGGGATCGACCCCTTTCTTGCTCTATACTATCTTGTGTGTTTTAAGCTAGGGTAATTAATTTCTGCGACCGCGACATCACAACAGTCTTCTCAGAACGTCGTTTTCCTTCAGGAAAAAAAAGACCAATACCTAATTCCACCAAAACGTTTGTTTTGAACAGTACCGTCGCCAACACAAATATGTTCTCTTTTTCTTCTTTTTTTTCTTTTTTATAAAGATTAAAAATCACAGCAAGTAGAATAAATCATAGCATAACATAAAAACACAAGAATCAACTAAAATCACATCCCCGACAACGACACCAAAATTTGTTGCGATGTCATAGTCGCACAAATTAATTACCCTAGCTTATAACAAATCAAACAAAATAGTATAGAGCAAGTAAGGGGTTGATCCCACGAGGACGATTTAGTTTAGATTTTCATGCTATATGTCATGCAATTGGGGGGGGGGGGGGGGTTGGTAGTTGTCTAGGCTAGGCTAAAGCAAACTAAGTGAAAATTATATAAAACTGAAATTTATCAATGAAGTAAACCTTGGTCACAAATTGACATCCCCCTACAGAAATTAGAACTGATGATGGAAATGACACATCAATTTATATTCTGAATATTTATCTTTTCTTAAAATTGGTTCGTTAACGAATCTGCCGTATAACTTACCCTAATCATCAAACAACCATAGTGTCTGCACTAGTAATTTGATTCAATTGTAGCATTAAAATCTAGATAAATTGATCAATTATGAAATATAATTATCCGCAATATATATTTAATTCAATTGAATGCTCTTCCTAAGATTAATAACATAGTTCCACTACAATTATTATTTACAATAATAACTTTGAGTCGCTCTTAGCAATTAAATAAAAAATCATAGGAAAATAAGCATAGGAGAACAAATATATTCATCATATAAACTAAAAAATTGAGGTAAAAATAGATCTTACAGTTCTTGAAATCTAAAGGTTTACGTGTCCTTGCAACCAAGCAAAAGAGTCTAGCATTGCATGTTTATTGAACAACTAAATAAAAAGATGGAGGAAAACATGATTTAGGGTTTTAAGGAGGAGGATTTGTGTTTTCTTTGCTGCTGGCCGAAACTTCCTTGCACCTCTCTTCTTTTATATATGCTTAGAAACCCTAGTATCTATTTTATTAAATAGTCCTTTCTTACATTGACAGAATTTAGTTGTCCCTTGTAAAATTCATATCTCCTTCATATCACATTTTTTCGATCTAAGAATTGGAGCGTTTATAGGGCTTTGAGTCCTGAATCCACGACAATTTAGTTTGCATCAATCGGACTTCTGTAGATCGAGATATTGAAGTTGGAATGGACAAAGGTCGATATAGGCAGATTGCAAGATTTGACTGTGAAGGCTATGATTTCCATTATCTTCCTTATTTTATTTCTTTTTCCTTAGCTTTCCATAAATTTATGGATGTTATATTTTGAATGTCACTGGAATTACTTCATTTCGATCTCTAGAGCTTCCGCTCTGCATAAAACACCAACTGAATGTCAAATCTGTCAATCAGCTCCAATTACCTCCTTTTTGCATCTTTCATCCAAAAATGCCTTCAAAACATATAAAAAAAGAATATCAAGACATTTTATACACAAAACCTATGCAAAATACTAAGTAAATATGGATAAATTATCAAATAATATGGTCGCATCACTATCCCTTGTGGTTTGTATTTAGGCTTGAATATTATTTTTCTTTGTAATAACCCTCACTAGGATCACACCCTATGTTGGTGGGCAAATGAAAATTCCAACAATCTAAGATCAATCCCAACTAGAATACTCTATATTGAGAGGTAAATAAAAATTTAAAGATCAAAGACTAAGAAGCTTTTATAGAAAGTCTAAAGAACTCGAAAAATTCAAAATGCTAGGAGCATGCTCATATGAAAAACAAAAATGACCAAGTCAAAGTCAAAACAAAAAAGGTGAATCAAAGAAATATGATGAAAGAAAATAAAGATAAAATGGAAGAGATTCTAAGTCTTTAAAACCTTGAAATTCCCTTTAAACCTATAAATCTTTTTATTTCATAGCCAAGAGTTATAACCTCATTATGTCCATGTAAAAGTCTTTTCTAATCAAGCAACTGAACTGATATATGACATTCTCAAAATGCACAAAGAAAATATTTTCAATAATTATGACATTGTAAACTAAACTAGTTATTATTCATGATAATAACGCATCTTTTTCAATTACAATATTGCCTGAATAAAAGATTAAAATATCTTTCTTAAACCCTTTGGTATTGTAATAAATCAAATACAATATTGTTTTATAGATCAAAATGTCATCAAAATACACAACCATAAACTTACCTATGAATACACATAACACATGATTCATTAAACGCATAAACGTACTAAGTGTATTTGTAAGTCCAAATGGCATTACTAACCATTCATACAAACAACGATTCGTCATAAATGCAGTTTACACTCATCACCCTCTTTCATCTTAAACTTACTGTACTCACTTTTGAAGTCAATTTAACTCATTTAACATGTCATCAAGCCTAGGAATGGGGTGTCTATACTTTACCATTATGATGTTGATTGCTCGACAATCAATACATCCTCCATATTCCATCCTTCTTATACACAAGAAGTGCAGGTACAGCAGATAGGCTCATAATATCACAAATGTAGCCTTTTTCCATCAGCTCATCAACTTGCCTTTGAAGCTCCTTCATCTCCTCGTGATTGCTCTATAAGCTGATCAGTTAGGAATTGAAGCTTAAGGTACAAAATCAATCTGATGCTTTATCCCCTTAAATGGTGGGTAATCCGCTAGGAGTATCGTTAGGGAACGCATAATCAAACTCTTGCAACAAAGAAATAACAACATTAGGCACAATATGATCAAGATCATTAATATTAAAGTAAGCCTCTTTATACATAAGTAAAATCATTGGCTCGTTTGTGAAATATGCAGATCTAACCTCACCTTCTCTAGCATAAGAATTGGGTTAATTTAGTTTTTCCATATAATTCTCATCATTCATCCTAACTTTCTTCATTCCTCGTCTTACATCCACTCTCAACTAGATTTTGGTGTTTTTGAGTTGTGATCAAATGGTCTGATTTGTTTGGAGTGTTGGCCGAATATTTATTTGTGTATTGGATGGGTTGGTGGATGGGTTGTAGTGGTTTGGGTTTTAGCCGAATCTGATGGTCTTCTCTCCTATTGATCCACACCTTGATTTTCTCTCCCCATTGCCTCATGCTCACTTTTTAGCTTTAATTGACCATCATACAGTTGTTAAGGTGTAAGAGGTACAAGAGTGATTGTTTTACCATCTTTTATTTTTAACCCCCTTATGAAATGTATCCCTATCATATTACCATTGGTCTCCAAAACAAGATGTGATTTGCTTGTATTGGTACCATGTTGCATAGAACTTCATCAATATATTTCCCAATAAAAAATGGAACCACAACTTATTTAGTCACTTTAATTTCAGCATTATCTTTCAAGAACTTGAATTAAATATTGGCTAAACATGTCCCATCCTAAGTTGTCTCTCCATCTTTGTAGTTATGTGAACCATGTCCTTTAGCTCAACATAGTATTGTAGCTTAACCATATTGTCAATGTTCCAATTTAACTCATTAATAAATCTAGTTATGGTGGATTTTCTATCCTCCACAACATTGACCCAAATCATTGTTATCTCCATCTCTATGCGATATTCATCTATTGTCTTATAGCCTTGATTCAAACCTTGAAGCTTCAGGTATAAGTCTCTGTAATAGTGGTTTAGCACAAATCATCTACTCATTAAGACTTTTATCTCCCTCCAAGTTTGAACGGGTCACTCCCCGTTCCTCCTACTGATTACAATCTGATCCCACCATATCAATGCATACTCCGTAAACTCAATTATCACCAATTTCACTTTTTTTGTTCAAAATAACTATGACAATAAAAAAAATCCAATTTACCTTTGTCTCCCACTCTAAATAAGCCTCAACATCATTTCTATGTTGAAAGTTAGGAATTCTTAGTTTAATAGTTTCCACGTCCCCATCCATATCTTCATAATTCCCCATGCCATGTAAATTCACATTCATCCTCAACCTGTTCGGTCGAAGCGTGATTTATGGGCATCAAATGCAAAATTATAGTCATCTTCACCCATATCTGTGTTTTCATCAACAGACTCTTCAAAATCATATTTTGTATTTCGTACAGCCTTACGGACCGTATTTCCTCGATGATGAGCCCCACTATTCTATTACTTTATTGAATTCACCTCGTCTTTCATATCCTTTTACATCCTAGACAACAACTCGAGTTGTTGCCCTATGGCTCGCTATTAGATAGTTATATCAGCATTTTGTGTCTTTGATTCCGACAATTACTTGACGCCTAGATAATCCAAATATAATAGAAAGAAAGAATTGGACAAAACTAAACAATAAGGATCACGTTTTGAGACTTGACACAAATCTAACGTCTTACACAATTTTGATGTAATAAAATTTAAATTAAAACCATATGACCTCAAATTCAATATTTAGTATTATCATACTAAACAAACAACAAACCTCATTTTTTAGGTCATTTTATTACTTCAAGTTACCCGACCCCTTGTGATCAGTTTGCAGCAGAATTGAACCTCCAATTGAAACCTCTAGTATATGAACTCAAAATAAACCCAAATTTAATATATGGTGCGATCTCAACCCCAATACATAGAATTTGAAGTTTCAATTGATTATAAGGTGTTTAGCTTAGGTATCACTAAAGTAGTGTTTTGTATAACAAATTGTGTAAACACCCAAGAGAATATATATATATATATATATATATTAAAGGTTGAATTAGTTTTCACTGCCGACTTCGTGACGCAACACAAAATCGTAAAGGAATATGACCAATGACAATATTCCGTAATTAATTTGCAATAAGATTGTCATCACCCAGTTTTAGGGTGACTCCCCAAAATATACCAAAAAAAACAAAAATAAAATAAAAAGGGCCAGCGAGAGTAAAAGAATCAATGTGGAAATTTTGGTTGTTTGTGCGAGTCCGATCGTATCTCTTTTATCCCTAAAATAGAGAAAAATTAAAATTTAAGGCAAAAATAATTTATCATTGGATAAATCAGTCTAAAAATTAAGTCGAGCGACATAATTATATTTTTATGGGTTGATTTGATTTAATCGTCGACCAATTTAAAAATGTAATTATGTTTGAGAATTAATTTAAGGTCCAATTGAAGGACTTAATTAAGTGCAAGGACTTAATTATATTTTAAATTGGTCTCATCAAATTAATTTCGGTTCAATTGAGAAGTTTGGAGTTTTCGGAGACCGAATTGCATTTTTCCAATCCAATTGCTCGAAATTAGGGATCAAATTGCACAAATCCGGAACCAAGGACCAAAGTGAAAAGTATGTCCAAATTTTTCTATATAAATAGAGATCAAATTGCCTAAAATGTGCGGGGGCCCAAAAAATTGAAAAAAAAGAAAACAAATAAAAAAAGAAAAAAAAATCAAAACCCTAATCTCCTCTTCCTTTTTTGGGGCTGCAGCCGCCAGCCCCTTGGGAGGCCATTACAACCCCCTCCATTTTTCCCCTCTCTTCTTCACTCGCCGACCAACCCCCTTCCCTTCACTTTTCACTCTCTTCTCCTCTCTCTCCGTCCACCTCTCCCTCTTTCATTCTCTCCTTTCTCCAGCCAGGCCTTCCTGCTTCCTGGCCGACCTCCCTCATCCTTGCCAACGAGCCTCCTCTCAGCCTCCGGCCAGCCACCGTTTCCCTTCCCTCTCCGAAGACTGACCCAGTCAACCCAACAGCTTGATTCCTCTCGGCCTCCCTTCTCTCCACCCACACAACCCTTGTCTCCTCCCCCAACGGGGTCACTCCCTCAGTTTCCATCTCCTTCGCGTCGACCGAAGGCAGCCCAACACTCCGACCAGCCATGGAAAACAACCCACAACCTCATTTCTTCTTCCTCTCTCTCTACCATCAATGACTTCCTCTCTCCACCATACATGTACCACAGTGGTCCAACCACCATTTCAAAAGCCCAAGAACTCGAGTTTGAATGGAGAAAAACAGATCTGAAATCTAGAGAGGAATAGAAGAAAAACCTAAAACATTGCTTGTGTTTTTTTTTATGTTCATGCTATCTGTTTTGCAGGTCACTGCTGGCAAGAAAAGAAAGGAGAAAGGTCGATCTACACCCCCCTGCCGTTTTTCCCTTTCTCGTGCTGGCAGGTGAAACCACGTGCCGCTAGTAGCGGTGGCACGTGGGACGACGCGCCACCACTGTTCCCGCGTGGCTTCAACTATGAACAGTTTTTTCGAGGTTGTTTCTGTATTTTTTTAGATTTTTATGTATTTTTAATTGTTGTTATTTCTATTTCTTGTACATATTATGTAATTGTACGATGTACCCAAAAAAAATAATGAAAAAGATAATGGGTGTGTGAGTTGCATAAAAAAAACATAAAAATAGTATTTCAAAAAAAACAACAAAGAAATAAAAAATCAAAGAAATGTGTTTTTGTGCATACGGCCGGATTCCAAAACTTTTCTCATTGTATTTTTCGTAAAAAAAATATTTTGCATATTTTACCATATTTTTAAAGCAAAAATTTGGATATCGTAACCAGTTTACGATTATCCATTGCATTCGGATAAAATGTCAAAACTAATTTAACAATTATTTTATCTTATCTAGCGCGGTGTAAAATTAAATTGTAATGTACACTAGTGGATGATTAAAAATAAGATTTTCAAAATACAGTGCAAAAATTCAATTTAGCTAGTCTTTTAACTCCTAACGAGGTAGAGATTCTTTCATAGAAAGAAATCTACGTAGAATTTTAGAAATGATAAATAAAAAATAATTTAGGAAAAAACAATCAAACAACAATGCAGGTTACCTTAGGTAGGGTGCAATGGGGGTGATGTGTCTTTCCCTTACACAATAAGCCTCCTTACACTAGATTCTCGCAAACTAATAGGTTCCTAGAAATCTTAAAACTAGGTGGCGACTCCTAATAATTATAGTTATAAATTTTACAGCTATAAAACAAACCCCTCATTTTCACCACGTGTCGATGTCTCCCCTAATCCTGGGACACGACGTGGCGCGAAGCGTGAAAAAATCGTCATTGCGACAAAGATGAAATCACAAAGATAAGTTTACAATGGAGTTTAATATAAAATTCTAACCTAATCCATGATGGTTAGGAAACGATACTTAACCATAAAATTACCATAAAAGACAGCTTTGAGATAAGTGCAAAATATAAAAGCCCTAAGTAAGCATAAAGTGATGAAATTCAATTCGAACAATTAAATCAAGAGTTATGGTTAAAACGAGATTTTTCTAAAAAGGCAAAAAAGACAATTTCGAGGGTCGAAACCAAGGAATTTGGCAAAAAACCAGCCCCTGATTTCTTCGGCAAACAGCAATTCGCATTGACTGGGTGAGTTTCGCGCAATTCTAACTTTGTCGAGTAATCAGCAGCGACACAGTTTTTGTTGCCGATTATTTAAGGAGATGGGAGGATGACATTAGATAAAAATGGTTACGGCTGAAATTTGTTGAAGGATTTTGTGTGCCGAAATTAATGGTTTCAGTTTGTGAGTTATGATGGAAATTGTGTGTTGAACTAGAAATTCATGTTTGTTTTATGCTGGAAATTAATGTGTGTTTTGCTAAGAATTGCATGTGTGTTTTGGCTGGAATTTGTTGAAGGATCGTGTGCCGAATTGTGTATTTTGCGGTGAATTGCGACTCGTCGTCGAATTTTTTGTGTGCGTTTTGCACCGAATTGTGATAAAATGCCAAAACTATGATACCACCAGCGTGAAACAGGTTTCGCGAAGCAGTTTCGTTGACCAGTTTTCGCGAATCAGTGTAAAATGTGGAACACTTGTATATGAACATATGAACTCTTGAAATGAGTGCAGTGACGAATGTGGTTCGAAAATGCAAGTGTACTAATTTATGACCATTGATGTCGTAGGTGGTGAGGTTGGGATTGGACCATCGTCAAGACAAGCTCAGTCCACAAGTGGAAGAGGTAGGTGACTTTTACATTCTTTTTTCATTCGTTGCATAAGGAATTACTTTGATACGAATATTGTCCTATTGCATTAGAGTTTATGTTAAATGGTGAAATACTAAAATGTCAATAAAGGAATGATTAGCTTCGGCTAATGGCATCTGAAGGGATGGTCAGGACAAAATAATGATTAGCTTCGACTAATGGCATCCAAAAAGGTGACCGGGACAAATGATTGATTAGCTTCGGCTAATGGCATCCGAAGGGATGGCGGGATAAGAGGTTGATTAGCTTTGGCTAATGGCATCCGAAGGTATGGCCGGGATAAAATAATGATTAGCTTCGGCTAATAGCATCCAAAGGGTGACCGGGACAAATGGTTGATTAGCTTTGGCCAATGGCATTCGAAGGGATAGTCGGGTCTAAGATTATGGTTGTTAGAAAAAGAAAGTGGTACAGCTATAAGCATTACAAGCTAATTTCATCAAGTATATACAGAAGTTATATTTTTCGACGCCTCATTTAAGTGTTAAACTGTGTGATCATTAATATTATTATTATCACTATGTAATTACTTTCTCTTAAATGTTTTATACTACTGCAGGAACGCCACATCCACGAGATGTCTAGGAAACCCGATGCACGGGAACCTACTTTTGCAAGGGATCATGTAGATGAAATTTAAATCACAATGTATTTTGCATGAATTAATGTAATGAATGTCTAACTTTTATTAGATCCTTTTCTTTAAATTTTGTAATGGCTATTTGTAAAATAGGAATGTAAACCATGCCTATGTTTGTATATTTTAATATGAAATTTTAAATCATGCAACCATAATATTATGTGTTTATGTATGATTCACTTTTAAATGAAATGTTCCTTGTATGAATGGTATTTAATGACGTGGGGTGAACCGATCCGTTGATTATCGTCACCATGTTCATAAAGTATATATATATATATATATAAAATTCATAGGTTGTTATAGTTGGTATCAGAGCCCCTGGTCTTGATCATGAGGATCAAAGTTAATTGCGTTGCTATGATAAATTTCAGGATGGTACGCACCCGCCAAGGGACACGAATTGAACTGCCTTCTTTTGAAAGGAGGGGCGGGAACCAAGGTACCCAGGGTTGGCAAGACAAATACCCCTTGGATGATACGATATCACATGCTCCTATGATACTACCAAAAATATTACAAGGGGAAACTGGGGTAGCAGGGGAAGGCGGGAGGCCTAACCAAACGGAGGGAGTACCTCTAATTGCAGCAGAGCAACAAGAAAGATCAGAAGCGCAACCATCAGCTTTTCCAACAGGTGTGCCCCCACAATGTGTAGACACGGGGCTCCTTGTACAAATAGTTAAAGCAATAATGGAGGGTATGGCAGGTTCGGCGACACGAACAACTCCCACCACACATATGCGACAAGTGGCCCCTACAACTAGCATGACCATAGATAATGTGGTGCCGCTGGTGTGACTGGTAAAGAGTATGAGGTAAATGGGTTGTGAACCGTATAAGAGGGAACATGATGCAAAGATAGCTGGGAGATGGATTAGGAAGATAAAAAAGACCATGATTCAAGTAAACATACCAGAAGGGTAGATCGTGAAACTCAGTTACTCTTAGATAGGGCCATGACATGGTGGGAAACAGTTCAGTTGAGGTGTGCAACAGAGACACTAACTTGGAGTGATTTCAAGATGGAATTTGAGAATCAATTTTACTCTAGATACCATCGTAAGGTGAAGGAACAAGATTTCTTGGCATTAAGGCAGGGTGATATGTCAATATTGGAGTATGAAAGGACGTTCCATGATCTTTCATTGTCCGCCCCACACTATGTGCTGACAGAGGAACATATGATTGAGAAGTTGAGAGATGGTTTGCGATAGGATTTGAGGCCGGTTTAAATTTGAGAGAATTGATCGAGGCTGCTCGAACTCTGTAGACTTGCATTGGAGAAAGTCAAGGGGGGCATCAGGATATAGGTAAAAAGAGAGATGGAGATTATTTCAGCGGCAGACCACCACTTCTGAAGAAAGGAAAAAGTGGAGTGTTTGAGCAGTACAAGAAGAAGGCGAATCTGATGTTTTTGGCCCATTAATAGTCAAGTGTGAGAGTGATGATTGGACAGACGCACTCAAGGGAAAACTCTTCAATAGGGACTGGGGACCGCAAGGGTGTTGAATACCCTTTTTGTACAAAGTGTGGACAAAAACACACTAAGGATTGCTTAGTTTCCCCCGGACGATGTTTTGTGTGCAGAGGGGAAGGGCATATGTGGAGGAATTGCCAGTATTTGAGCCAAGGGTGTCATTACTGTGGTGTAAGAGGGCATTTCAAGAGGGATTGCCCTAAAAGGAACATCGAACAGGTACAAAGCTATAAACAACTCATTCAGAGCACCCAATAGTCAGTCACCGTTAATAGGCCAGTGAGATCTTCTCAATCCGGAGCAAACTCCAATAGAGGGAGACCGAGAGCATAAAATTATCAGAACCTTGGAAGGGTCTTTCATCTAGCAGAAAAAGAGGTCAGGGTTGCATCAGATGTGGTGGAAGGTACACTATTATTAAATGATTTCAATGTAAATGTGTTGTTTGATTCGAGTGCCACCCACTCATTCATTGATAAAAGAATTGTCACTAAACTGAAAAAAGGGGTAGAAATTGTAGAGAAGGGATTCTTAATTGTAACTGCAATGGAAAACATGGTTGAAACAGATATCGTGTATGCGAATATGGGGGTTAGTCTATCAGGATGTGAGACAGAAGTAGACTTAATTCCCTTAGAACCGCATGATTTTGACATAATCCTAGGATACAAGGCCCTAATAGATTGCTATGCAAAAACTATTACATACCAAACCCCTAAGGGTGAGAAAATGACGTTTAAAGGATAGAGAATGCTCAAACCAGTTGCCTTAAAATCAGTGGTAACGACCCAAAAACTTTTAATAAATGCATGTATGGGATACCTCGCATACATCTTAAACTCCGATGGTGATGGCCCACGACTGAAAGATATCCATGTGGTTAGGGAATTTCTAGATGTGTTTCCTGAAGAACTACCAGGACTACCCTCAGAACGGGAGGTAGAGGTGTCCATAGACATTTTCCTTAGAGTCCCACTCATAGCCCAACAACCTTACTGGATGGCTCCAACAGAATTGAGCAAGTTAAGACTCAACTACAAGAATTGTTAGACAAAGGGTTTATACGACCCAGTAATTCTTCTTGGGGAGCACGGTCCTATTTGTAAGAAAAAAAATGGGACCCATAGACTTTGTATTGACTATCTACAGTTGAACAAAATAACAATGAAGAACAAGTATCTATTACCTCGAATAGATGATTTGTTCGATCAATTAAAGGGAGCGAGGGCATTTTCAAAGATAGATCTGAGATTAGGGTATTATCAGATGAAGATAAAAGGGGAGGACATAGCAAAGACTGCATTTAGAACTCGTTACGGATATTATGAGTTTTTGGTACTACCGTTCGGTCTAACGAATGCCCCGGCCCTCTTCATGGACTTGATGAATCGGGTTTTTTAGCCATATTTAGATAAGTTTATGGTGGTATTCATTGATGATATAGTGGTGTACTCGAATTCTTTTGAGGAACACGAAGAGCATAGTGGCAAACCTTACAAACCTTGAGAGATCATCAATTATATATGAAATTGAGTAAATGTGAGTTTTGGCTGAAGAGATTGACGTTTCTAGGACATGTTATTTCAGTAGAAGGTGTTTTTTTGGACCCCTAAAAAGTCAAAGCAGTCTTAAAATGGGGAAGACTGACTTCGGTCACCGAAATACATAGCTTCTTTGGACTTGCAGGATACTATCAGAGGTTTATTGAGGTTTTTTCCCTAGTTGCAACCCCATTGACCCAGCTAACTAGAAACAATAAGAAATGGGTGTGGTTGGAAGATTGTGAAAGAAGCTTCCAAGAGTTGAAGAGGAGGCTCACCACTACTCCAGTGTTAACCCTTCCCTCAGGGACCAAAGGTTTTGTAGTTTATAGTTATGCTTTGGGGAATGGATTGGGGTGTGTCCCGATGCAATATGCGAAGGTGCCTATGCATCAAGACAGTTAAAGACTCATGAAGTGAACTACCCGGTACATGATCTGGAGTTGGTTGCGGTAGTATTTGCTTTAAGGATATGGAGTCAATATTTGTATAGGTCTCGAACCCAAATTTTTACTAATCATAAGAGCTTGAAGTATCTAACGTCACAAAAGGAGTTGAACATGCAGCAAAGAAGGTGGATAGAGCTCATTAAGGATTATGATTGCAACATAGAATATCACTGGAGGAAAGCAAATGTGGTGGCAGATGCCCTCAGCCATAAAAATAAAGCCACCCTGGAAAGGTTAACAGTGGGAAAAGAGCGGCAATTGGCGGAATTGAAAGAGATGGGTGCAAATTTAGATGTCAATGTTGGAGGTAGGTTAGTAGCCCAACTATTGATGCGACCTACGTATCGGGAACAGATACTACAAGCCCAATTCCATGACAAGGTTGGGTCTAAGATAAGGAGGAATGTGGAGGCTAGGGTAGAAATGAAATTCCGAGTAGCGAATGATGGATCCTTGATGATAGGACAACGATTGTATGTACCTGATGATGGAACAGTCAAACGGATGATTCTACAAAAAGCACATGAGTCCAAGTTCTCTATACAACCTGGCAACACTAAAATGTATCGAGACCTGAAACTCCTCTATTGGTGGCCTAATATGAAAAAGGAAGTAGCTGAGTACGTGTCAAACTACGGGATATGTCAACAAGTCAATGTTGAACACCAAAGGCCTATGGGACCATTACAATCATTACAAATTCCAGAGTGGAATGGGAGATGATTACCATGGATTTTGTGTCAGGATTTCCCAAATGACCGACTCAGTGGACAAGCTTGTCAGAATCTACATAAATAAGGTGGTACGACTCCATGGGATTCCGGTGTCCATTGTATCGAATCGAGATCCCAAATTCACCTCTCAACTTTGGCCAAGCATATAGAATGCCTTGGGGACCAAATTGGATATGAGCATTGTGTTTCACCCTCAAACGGATGGCCAGTCAGAAAGGGTCATCCAAGTCTTGGAAGACCTATATGGGTTTTTGTACTAGAATTTGGAGGAAACTGGGAGGAACACATGGCATTAGTGGAATTCACTTATAACAATAGTTATCAAGACACAATAGGGATGGCCCCATATGAAGCCTTGTACGGTAGAAGGTGCAGAACACCTTTGTGTTGGGAGGAAATTTGAGATCGGAAGTTATATGGCATGGATTTGGTCCATGTCACCACGGAGAAAGTGAGAACTATCAGGGATCGCATCAAAGCCGCACATGATAGACAAAAGAAGTATGCCGATGTCAGGAGAAGACCCCTCGAGTTTAGTACGGGGGATCAAGTGTTCCTAAAGGTAGCCCCATGGAAGAACATGTTACGGTTTGGATTGAGAGGGAAATTAACTCTTCGCTTCATCGGACCCTTCAAAATCTTATAACAAGTAGGACCAGTAGCCTACAAAGTGGACTTTCCCCCGGAGGTAGCTAAGGTCCATGATGTGTTCCATGTCTCTCTATTAAGGAAGGCTGACGTGGATCCTGCCAGAGTTCTAACCCAGATTTTAGTAGAAATCAAGGAGGACTTAACACTGGAAATGAGACCCGTAAGGATACTAGATCAAAGTGAGGAGTTACGGGAAAAAAAGATCCCCATCGTTAGAATATTATGGCGAAATGCTCAAATAGAATAGGAAACTTGGGAGAGGGAGGCTGAGATGAGGAAAAAGTACCCTAATTTATTCGATTTACCAGGTATGGATTGTGAAACCCTTAGATTTCGAGGACAAAATTCTGAAAAAAGGGGGGAAGAATGTAGACACCCAAGAGAAATATATATATATATATATATATATATATATATATATATATATATATATATATATATTAAAGGTTGAATTAGTTTTCGCTGTCGACTTCGTGACGCAGTAGAAAATCGTAAAGGAATATGACCAACGACAATATTCCGTAATTAATTTGCAATAAGATGAAATCACAAAGATTTAGAGAATTTTATTCAACAATTAAAAGAAAATTCGACCAGAGGCTTTATAATGGTGTTTAATATAAAACCCTAACCTAATCCATGACGGCTAAACCATAAAATTACCATAAATGACAGCTTTGAGATAAGTGCAAAATATAATACGTCTATAATTCTAAGTAAGCATAAAGTGACAAAATTCAATTCGGACAATTAAATCAAGAGTTATGCTTAAAACGAGATTTTTCTAAAGTGGTGGAAACAGGAGCTACGCCCTTGACTTCTTCCGCAAACAGTGTTTTGCATCGACCGGGTGAGTTTCACGTAACTCCGACTTTGTTGAGTAATCATTAGCAACGTAGTTTTCACTGCCGATTTCTCAACCGGCAACGACGCAATTTTCGATACCGATTATTTAAGGAGCTGGGAGGGTGAGATTAGATAAAAACAGTTTTGGATAGAACAAAACAGGGATAAGAATACATCTAAACTAACCCCAAGAAACCCATCACATTTTAGGAGAAGTATAAATACAAGGAGGAGAGAGAAACAAGAGATGATTCCCTTTTCAACAACAAGCAAGTCGTTCTCTCTTCCTTTGTAAAATCGAAACCAACTAGAGAGAGAGAGTGTTCTGTAAGTGTGTGAGGAAAAAGAATTAAGACTAAGAGAAGATTTGACAGGAAGAAGAGGTTGGGAAAACAAAACATGAGAGAAAAAAAGAAGAAAAACGCGAGGGGGAAGGAGGAAGAAAAAGAAAAGAAAACCCAACAAGAAAAGAGAAAGAAAAGTGTCAAACCCTCCTCAAAATTTGTTAAATCCGAAAGGTATGGTTCATAAAATCCCCTTCCTCTTCTCCTTAAAACCTAAGAAGAAAACCTAAGGAAATTGACCCACGATCTAAGTTAATGGTGAAGGAAACTGAAATTTAACTAAGAGAAACAAGGAAAACAGAAATAAAATGGGAAATTTATGTGTATGTTGCTGAGAATTTCATGTATGTTTCGGCTGAAATTTGTTGAAGGGTTTTGTGCGCTGAAATTAATGGTTTCAGCTTGTGAGTTACGATGGAAATTGTGTCTGTTGAACTGGAAATTCATGTTTGTTTTATGCTGGAAATTGATGTGTATTTTGCTGAGAATTTCATGTATGTTTCGGCTAAAATTTGTTGAAGAATTTTGGGTGCCGAAATTAATGGTTTCAACTTGTGAGTTATGATGGAAATTGTGTGTGTTGAATTGGAAATTCATGTTTGTTTTATGCTGGAAATTAATGTGTATTTTGCTAAGAATTGCATGTGTGTTTCGGCTAGAATTTGTTGAAGGATTGTGTCGAATTGTGTATTTTGCGGCGAATTGCAACTTGTTGCCAAAGCTGCATCGGCTGCAGCGAATTAGTGTTCGTCGTTGAATTTTGTGTGTGTGTTTTGCAGCAAATTGTGATAAAATGCCAAAATTTTGATACCACCAGCCTGAAACAGGTTTCGCGAAGCAGTTTCGCGGATCAATTTTCGCAAATCAGTTTCGCGGACCAGTTTTTGTGAACCAGTTTTCACGAATCAGATTCGCGAACCAGTTTTCGTGAATCACATTCGCGAGCCAGTTTTCATTGACGATTCCTACAATAACCTCCTATACAGAAAAGAATAAAATGCTAGTAACAATTTTAGGGTATGAAAGTGTAAAATGTGGAACACTTGTATATGAACATATGAACTCTTGAAATGAGTGCAGTGACGAATGTGGTTTGGAAATGCAAGTGTATTTATTTATGACCATTGATGTCGCAGGTGGTGCGGTCAGGATTGGACCATCATCAAGACAAGCTCAGCCTACAAGTGGAACAAGTAGGTGACTTTTACATTCCCTTTTCATTCTTTGCATTAGGAATTACTTTGATACGAATATTGTCCTATTGTGTTAGAGTTTATGTTAAATGGTCAAATATTGAAATGTCAATAAAGGAATGATTAGCTTCAGCTAATGGCATCCGAAGGGATGGTCGGGACAAAATAATGATTAGCTTCGGCATAACTATGTGATCATTAATATTATTACTATCACTATGTAATTACTTTCTCTTAAATGTTTTATACTACTGCAGGAACGCCACATCCACGAGATGTCTAGGGAACCCGATGCACGGGAACTTACTTTTGCAAGGGATCATGTAGATGAAATTTAAATCACAATGTATTTTGCATGAATTAATGTAATGAATGCCTAACTTTTATTAGATCCTTTTCTTTAAATTTTGTAATGGCTATTTGTAAAATAGGAATGTAAACCATGCCTATGTTTGTATATTTTAATATGAAATTTTAAATCATGCAACCATAATACTATGTGTTTATGTATGATTCACTTTTAAATGAAATGTTCCTTGTATGAATGGTATTTAATGATGTGGGGTGAACCGGTCCGCTGATTATCGTCACCATGTGCATAGAGTATATATATAAAAAAATCACGGGTTGTTACAAATTGAACCTCGAATTAAAACTTAAAGTAAACAATATATGAACAAGCCCAAATTTGACATATGATGCAATATCACCCCCAATAGACAGAATATGAATTTTCAATTGATTCTGATGTAGTTTTCTAATGTGTCACCAGAGTTGTGTTTCTTATAGCAAAAATTGAATGATTCTTCAAATTTCAAATAATCCCTCTATCTCTCTTTCTTTTCTTTTCTTTTCCTTTTTAATATAATGATAAAATAAGGTAGTAAAAAGATGAAACATAACTTTTTTTCTTAGATGACACAGACATGAAGAACAAGGAGACAGACGCAAACACCAAAAACTTTAAGGAACACTAAAAAAAATAACAAAACGATGTGACCTAGATCTGATACCAATTGATGTGAATCTCGTGATCACATGGTCATGCAATCTACAATCAAGACTAAGATCTGATCCTAAAAGAACAAAATAGGTTTAATGAGAGTGTGACATAATGGAAACCTGCCCAAAGGAACTAATACTATTGAAATGAGTAGAGTGACACCACGAAGCCAGCTAATTTTTGATAAGTCAAATTTAGTTCATTCAAAAACTAAAGAATGCAAGAATTACTCACACATAAAACTGAAAAATTCAGAAGTACTATTCATTAATGGCTACCAAAATTTAGCTTACATGAGTTTATATAGTTATTAAAAATTAACCCTAATGGACCCCTTATGTGGACTTATATGAGTTGCACTCAACAGTTCTAATATCCTAAATTGGAAAGCTCGTTACTTAATCCAAACAAGTCTTGAATCCTAACTAAAAATCAGGTGTTAATTAAGCTCAAACAAGCTTGGGGTTGTAGCTAATAAAATTAAATAAAGCCTATAATATTAAATCCATTAACTGCCATGAGAAGAAGAGAAGTAAGATATTGTAGAGATGATTCAAGACTTATTTATAGTCTTCCATCCAGCCCCTTAATCCTAGGAACAAAAGAAAAAGGTAGTCACCCATGTTTTTTCCAAGTTGTAGTAGGATTC
>CM063594.1:10540156-10562593 GCA_032356905.1 Salix exigua | reverse complement strand
TGCCGTGAATTACAAGTTTAAAATCTCAATAAAATTGTAACCAGGCTTGTACAGAATCACTCTGCAATTTATTGGAATCTCTCCAACAACACTGAATTTCTTCAATGGAAAATTATGGAATTCAAATAAAAAAAAACTAATTATTCCTTACAATCGTTGCCCTTAAATAGATGCAACACTCACAATGATAAAGCTTAACTAAGGAAAGCAGTAAATTAGGAAAACTAAATAAAATTCGGATAACTAAAAGCAATCAACAATTAAAGTAATTAGATTCTTTGTAACGGCTTCTTGACTCCGACTTGCGACTTCAATTGGCGTGGTCATTCTCCAAAATTCCAGCAATTGTATCCATATTTAGAAGCCCTGTTACGCCTCGATTTTATCCTCTTGCTCATGATCCGTACTAGCCTCCTGATTGTGATCTGCGTTTGCCCTCGATTTGCATCAATTGCTGGCTCTCCCAAAGAACTTGACTCCGGCAAGTTATGATGGAGGTAATTGGTAAATAGATGAGGGTGTAGTCGTTGTAATTCTGAAGCTTGTAACCACACGGACTCGGACTGATGACGATTTTTCCACTTGACTAAAAATTTATAATAACCCCCTCGACGTGTGGAGACGAATTGATGGTCAAGAATGGCAGCCACCTCATCACGTGATGATGTATTGTCTAGCATTGGTATGGCTGGTTGTATATCCCGAGTTGTTGTTGTAGCAAGTTCCCCTTTGAACGCGGTAATATCTTCAATGTTGAAGACATGGTCGATGTTGAACTCGGCGAGTAGTCCCACTACATAAGCATTGTTGCCCGACTTCTTAATTATCTTAAAAGGACACGCTCTTCGTGCATGTAGTTTGGTAAAACTACCTGGTGGAAAACGTTACGGTTTGAGACGAACAAGCACCATGTCCCCTTCCTTAAATTGGCGATCCTTACGATGTGAATTTGCTCGCTGTGGCATAAGAATTAGCAGCGATTGCTAGCTGCGCTTGCACTCTTCATGTAGATGGCTCATGTAGCTGGAAAAATCCAAGGTCGCCTATCTGGGTCTAGAGTGGTAATGGTAGCGGTGGACATCTAGTGGTGTGTTCGGACGAATCCAGTAAACAACTTCAAATGGGGCACAACCGGTTGATCTGTTGGCTGAATTATTAAGCGAAAATTCAGCATGTGGTAGAACCAAATCCCGGTGGTGGCATGATCCGTCACAAGGCGGCGTAGTAGATTGCCTAAGCTTCGATTGGTTACCTGCATGCGGCCATCTGTTTGGGGATGAAACGCACTTGAAAACTTCAATTTTGTCCCCAGTTTTGCCCATAAAGTTTTCCAGAAATAACTGACAAATTTCACATCACGATCCGAGACAATAGATTATGGAATACCATGAAGACGACTAATTTCCTTCATGAAAAGAGCTGCTGTCTTGGATGCGTCGAAAGTCTTGTGGCATGGGATAAAATGGGACATCTTGGAGAAGCGATCTACTACCACCATAATGGAATCATGTTGTCGTTGAGTCCTTGGTAATCCAAGAACAAAATCCATACTGATGTGTTGCCATGGTTTGTCTGGAATGGGCAATGGTGTGTAGAGGCCGGCCTGGTGTTTAGTTCCCTTGTTAAGCTGGCATACTCTGCATCTGTCCACCACGGTATGCACATCTTTACGCAGTCGTGGCCAATAAAATCGGTCAGCTACAAGAGCATATGTTTTGTCATGCCCGAAATGTCCTGCTAATCCGCCTCCGTGGAGCTCTGAAATGAGGAATTCCCGAAAGGATCCCTTGGGAATGCACAGACGTGACCTGAAAAATAAAAATTCGTTATGTAGCATATAATCACCTTGGGTTGGAGTATCAGCACTGTTTAATTCCTTCCATATCTTGCCGAAATCCATATCTTCTGGATACTCCTCCTTTAAATGGTCAAAACCATTGGCTGTCACAGATGAGATTTGTAATAAATGGGGTCTTCTACTTAGCGCATCTGCCACTTTGTTTTGTGCTCCGGCCTTGTGCTTGATTAAGAACTCAAATTGTTGCACGTAATCCATCCAACGGGCATGTCTTGCATTCATTTTACTCTGGGAGTGTAGGTGTTTCAAAGAGTCATGATCGGTATAAAGAATAAATTCTTTATGGATTAAATATGGCGCCAATGTTTCAGCGCTGAATTAGTGCATAAAATTCCATGTCATAAAGTCGAATAAGCGTCGGCAGCGTCTCATTGAGTTTCTCATTGAAAAAGCAATAGGATGCCCCTCTTGACTCAACACCCCTCCAATCCCTACATGCGAAGCATCACATGCTACCTCAAACACCTTGGAGAAATCTGGTAGTTTGAGGACTGGGGCTTGTCCCATCTTTTCCTTGATCAAACTGAATGCTTTGTCTGCTGCTGTGGTCCACAAAAATTTCTTTTCTTTAAGGCATTCGATGAGTGGAGCCATTATGGTGCTGAAATTTACGATAAATCGACGATAAAATGTCGCCAATCAGTGGAAGCTCCTGACATCTGAAAAATTCTGTGGTGTTGGCCACGTCTGGACTGCTTTTACCTTTGCTGAATCAACCTCAACTCCCCTGTTCGAAATGATAAATCCCAGAAATCGCACACTTTCCTTCATGAATGTGCATTTCTCTTTATTAACAAAAGCTTCTCGACCAGTAAAGCGCTAGTACATGTTCAGCGTGACTCATGTGTTCCTTCAAATCTTGGCTGAAAATCAGTATGTCATCGAAATAGACAACCACGAATTTTCCCAAGAAAGGTTTAAGCACTTGCGTCATGACACGCATAAATGTGCTAGGGGCATTCGTCAAACCAAAAGGCATGACTAACCATTCAAACAATCCATCCTTTGTCTTGAGCAGCTGTTTTCCATTCATCACCAACTCAGTATCCGAACTTGGTGATATCCACTTCGCAGTCTAACTTAGTAAATACTGGAAGAACCATTCAATAAATCTAACATATCATCAAGGCGCGGAATGGGAAATCGATACCTCACGGTAATTTTATTGATTGCACGGCTGTCCACACACATTCTCCAGCTGCCGTCTTTCTTCGGTGTTAGAAGTACTGGGACCGCGCAAGGGCTGCAACTTTCTCGAATGAATCCTCTGTCAAGTAACTCTTGAATTTGACGACTAAGCTCTTCATTTTCAGTTGGACTCATTCGGTAATGGGGAATATTAGGCAAAGAGGAACCGGGTACTAAATCAATGGCATGTTGTATGTCCCTCATTGGTGGTAGTTGTTTTGGCATCTCCTCTGGCATTACGTCTTGGAATTCATGTAATATTGTTGACATTTCCATAGGAATGGTCTTTGTCGTTTCTGCCTTCTCAGTGAAATCAACATGAATACCATTTTATCTTCTTGCATGACCCGGGTGAATTGCCTCATTGTCAATATGGGCCAAGTCTCCTTTTCAGCCTTGAATTCAGATATATGCAGTGGGTCCAGGACAAATTTTCTGCCGTTGAATTTAAAGGAGTATGTGTTACTAAAACCATCATAAAATACCTTACGATCATAGAGCCATGGTCGTCCCAAAAGCATGTGACAAACTGTCATAGGGATGACATCGCACCAAGCTTCATCCGTGTAATGTTTTCCCAAGGAAAATTTAACCAAGCACCGTTGCTTTACCAGATCTTGAATCGGTATCATTCACCCAACTGATTCGGTATGGTTGTGGATGTTTTTCTGTTTTTAAACCCAATCTTTCAACAGCTGTTTCAGCAACCACATTCATCCCACTCCCGTTATCAATGATAACGTTTAATGCTCGATTATTGTGCTCCATCCGCGTATGAAATATATTTGTGCGCAACCATTCAGGGTTGGCCTGGATTTCCCTTTTTTCTCCCGTCAATACTCGGTTAATCACACAACTAGGTAAAGAAGACGCACTCAAGTGCTCACCTTCACTGTCACAGTCTTCAGAAGGTTCTCCTGTTTCCGTGTCTTCTTCCTCCATTGTGAGTAGCTCTTTCTCACATATATAGGCTATTTTTTTGTCTCTCGTTGGGCACACCACAGCGTAGTGTCCATAGCCCTTACATTTAAAACATTGTGGTCCTTCATTGGTAGTCCTCGCGACACTCCTTGATCCTCCATTGCTATAACCCTGAACTGGATTTCTGGATGGTGGTGTTTTACGAAACCATTGGCGATCGCGACTTCCCGCCTTAATTCTGTTGTGATGCTTCTCCTTCCAAACGCAGTCTTTGTTTGCTTTTCGATGCGAAGAGCTAGCTGATACGCCTCCTCTATGTTAATCAAGCGAGCAGTCCACATCTCCCTCCTTAATTCCTCTCGTAATCCAGTACGATAACGCGTCAATGTCTGCTGTTCCGTTTCCACAACTTTGCTGCGAACAGTGAGTTCATGGAAACGATCAGTGAATTGATCGACGGTCATTGTTCCTTGTTTGAGTTGTAGCATCTCCTCAAACATCATTTGTTCATAATCAATTGGCGGATATTTCTCCTTAAGCCGCTCCTTCATTTCTTCCCAATTATTCACAGTGGGCGTCTAGTGCGACATAGCTCGTTCCTCCACGCTTCCCCACCAAGCTCGTGCGTGTCCTCGTAATTTCATTCGGACATAACGTACTTTCCTCTCCTCCAAACAATGAACCAATCGAAATAGTCTTCGATTCTCTGTCAACCAATCTTCAAATGCATGAGGTTCCAATTTTCCACAAAATTCGGAACATCAATCTTCATTCTCTTGGTCATTTCAGTCCATAGGTTGGTATCCTGCTCCTTGATGCATATGCACTCCTTGCATATGTTGCCTAGGTTGCCGAATTCGAGGTTCGTAATCCTCATATTCCAGGTTCTCCTCCACATTTGCGTGAATATTATGCGCATTATTCGCACGCATGTTGTCACCATTATTAGGTTCTATTCCTGCTCCATGATTTCCCTGCGTGTAGTCAGATTGAAAGGGTCATACTCGTTTCGGCATGTCTCTCCTCCATGACATCCAATCGACCGAATGACTTGCGCGCAGCAACGTAGCAATCTGGTCTAATTGGTAGTGTCTTGGAGGTTGGTCCGACTCCGGTTGTTGGGATTTGGAAGGCTTGGATTCTGTTGGATTGAGGTGGATTGGTTTGGCTCTTGGTTTGTGGTTTGTGGGTTGTTTGGATTATGGTTGATGGGGCTTGGATGAGTTGGTGTTTGATCTGTTTGGACTTTGGTTGTTTCGGTTTTGAGCAGCGACCATTGCGTAAGAAGTCCCACTTCTTGTTCTCGGCATGGATGGAACCAGGCTCGATACCAAAATGATGCCGTGAATTACAAGATTAAAATCTCAATAAAATTGTAACCAGGCTTGTGCGAATCACTCTGCAAATTATTGGAATCTCTCCAACAACATCGAATTTCTTCAATGGAAAATTATGGAATTCAAATCAAAAAAAAACTAATTATTCCTTACAATCGTTGCCCTTAAATAGATGCAACACTCACAATGATAAAGCTTAACTAAGGAAAGCAGTAAATTAGGAAAACTAAATAAAATTCGGATAACTAAAAGCAATCAACAATTAAAGTAATTAGATTCTTTGTAACGGCTTCTTGACTCCGACTTGTCGACTTCAATTGAGCGTGGTCATTCTCCAAAATTCCAGCAATTGTATCCATATTTAGAAGCCCCTGTTCGCCTCGATTTTATCCTCTTGCTCATGATCTGTACTAGCCTCCCGATTGTGATCTGCGTTTGCCCTCGATTTGCATCACAATATGAGGCGTAATGTATGTGATTATAATTTAGCGGAATGGGACCATTATATTTCGAAAAGTATGTGATTATAATTGTACTTCTTTCTAGTTCTACATCGAGAACGGAAATCACTTAATTTTGTAGCTTACAAAAATCATGTGTTTGATGGAAACCTTTGTGAGGATAGGGTTTTTCATTTATCTTGCAAAGCGTTTTCTTTGTGGGAACATGGGCAATCTTTTGGTTCATTTTATTAGGCTTAGGCTTAATGCATTATGTGCTTCTTGCTACATTTTTTTGTCTTCAAAGGTAAAGTTGCGTGCACCGGTTTTAATTTTCAACTTTCATCATTCTCGCCTTCAATTTAATCGGTGCATCTTGATTGCACGATCATTATCTTGGGCACTTGATCCTTTCATCATTATGTTTTAAATGGAAATTGCAGTGTTGTCTCACTATTAATTGATATTTTTTTGTTGTATTGTTTATTCCTCATATCTCTTTTTGCTCGTCGATGTTATTACTGAAGCTTGCTCAGAGCTTAACAGCTTGTCCTTGGTCAACTTTTACGTGTTGGTGTCTGCTTTCGCTCTTGAAGTTTAGATTGTTGCTCTAGATCTTGGGCGAGTATCCGCTTGAGTTTCCTATAAAAGATTTTTCTTTTTATTAATCAAGAAAAGCTTTATCTACTTTCCTTTACCCTAACCCTATATTCTTTTTAGCGTAGGTCTGCAGCGTTAAACACTAGCAACTGTGATTTGTTGCTTACAAGTGGCTTTTGAGCTTTGATTTATGTTTATAAGGATTACATGATTATTTCAATGTCTTTTTGCTTTAAGATTTTTTTACTATTATTAAAAAAACTTTTCAAAAGGAGACTTCTAGCTCTTCTTCTTTTATCTCCGATGTCATTTGATACCATTATTCTTTCTTGTTAGGTGTTATGTTTGGATATTGAGGTCCGTAAGTCTTATCCATGTGTTTAACATCTCTTCTCTATTTGTTAGACAATCAAGATTAAGAATTGTTCCTCCCGTTACTGTTCAAATTTTATGGGGTAATCTCCGGGTATATCGGATCTGTGTCTTGAAGCTCTTCCAAATGTAATAGTTTCTTCAGGGTTTATTCTATTAAAATGATTATTCCTCAAGTTCTTCTATCTCTATCTCTTAGTGAATTATCTTCATCCATTTGTGTGGGTACTCCTTATGCTATGTCACTACGTTATTACGATCAATTTGTTGGAGAATCGGTGCTCTATCCATTCTCATTGTTTATTGCATAATCTGATTTACTAGTTATGTAACTGTCATGTTTTTTCTTTATAATATGATATTCATCAAGTACAACATTAGAAGTTGTTGTACTTGTTCTTCTTTGTCTCATTATAGATATTTTTATAATCCATTCATCTAATGATGTACTCATATTTAAATTGTATGGTTTCCTTTATCTAAGGTCTTTTTCCGTATCCTATTCGAGGTGGTCCTTGTAGATTACTATAATCTGGATGATTTGATTATTTAGTATATTCATTTGTTTTGGTTGTGTTTTTAAGTGCATTCCTATATTCTTACGTATTTTGTTTTTCTAAGATTGTTGTGGATTTTTTTGAGGTCTGTAATCTCTGTTTGGGAAGTGAACTACTTGATTTAGGTTTTTGTAGATGATTTATTTGTATTTGTATTTCTTGTATATTCATTTGTATTTGTATTTGTAGATGATTATTTAGTATATTCATTTGTTTTGGTTGTGTTTTTAAGTGCATTCCTATATTCTTACGTATTTTGTTTTTCTAAGATTGTTGTGGATTTTTTGAGGTCTGTAATCTTTGTTTGGGAAGTGAACTACTTGATTTAGGTTTTGTAGATGATTTATTTGTATTTGTATTTCTTGTAGTATTTGGAATATGTCTTTTAATTTATCGGTTACAATTTTTTATGGCTCATAACTTTTCATTGATAGTGTTAACAATACCTCGGATTTGTTTTAGTTCTTTGATTTCTTTATTTTCATGTGTGATTGTATCCATTTTCTCTCTTAAGTTGATAGTTTTGTTTTGGTCTAAAATTTTTGAGATTCTGTCATTAATTTGGGTGATATGATTTATGGTTGGATTATTGTTTTGTATTTTCTTATATTTTGCATTCATGTGATACCGTGTAATTCATTTAAGATATAATCTTTTTCTTTTGTACTAATATTTTGGTTTCTACATTTTGTGGTGTGATTTTTGATTTAATCGGATCTTTTGCTTGAGGGCAAAATGTTCACTAAGTGGTCTTAATTCTTTGAGGTAAGGTTGTAGTCCTATTTTTTCTCCTATAAAGTCTGTTCTTATGAGGATGTGACCGGTGTAATACTACTCATGGTTTGTTATTCCAATATATTTTTTCAATGTTTTAGCCTTCCTCAAATTCGAGGAATGACAAAAACCTTGCCAAGGTTTGTGACTATTAAAGCTTGCATAATTCAGATTTCATTTATTTTTCTATTGTTTGATTGAGCTATAGAATGATCTATATTTTCTTGGATCTTTTGCCAAGTGAAATAATCAAACGTTGAAATACGTTCCCACTTATCACTTTACTGTTTTATATTCTATACCACATGCATTATCGTTGTTCTTGCTCCATTAGTTAAGTTACTACCATTTTTTAATTGATTCAAATTTAGACTAAAAACTTTTCTTTTATTTTGAGTTACCCTTGCTCCCCATTTTGTTAGGGTTGGGCTTAATGCATTCTTAGTTAATTGTTGCAGTTTTTATCTTTCCAGGTAAATTTTCGTGCACTAGGTTTTTTTGTTAATACTCATCGATGAATTCGGTGATAATATATAAGTTATAACCTGAGTGGTGACCTCCTCCCTCCCTCATCTATTTCTCTTTCTTTCTTTCTTTTATTATGTAAAAACAACACACAACTCCCTCTTATTTGATCACAAATCAAGCACTTATAATCACAAATTTGGCTACCTCCACCAAATCTAATAGTGTAAGCGAGAATGTCCGACTAGGTCAATCCGAACTCAAACCATCTGATCATCATCAGTTACCCCAATATTTGATTCCTTAATCAATCTTGCAAAGCCACATATGCAAAAGTGGATGGTTGTTGACAGTTCATCCGGGAAGAGTAAAGATAGTTGGTGGGTTTTTCCTTCTATAAATTGTACACTCTTGTTCTTGAGTTTTGTTAATGGATGTTCTTGTTGCTCTTCTTTCAATTAGTTTGGTTGTATACTTTGTTTATATTAATTGGAATTAATGATGATTTTTGATATTTAGAGAGCGTACTAGTTCTGGAACATTTCTACCAAGAGGTTGTGAAAAAGTAATTAGAGATATTGAGAAAGGAATAACTGATTTTAGCTTTATTCCCGTAGTACGTTGTTTGAGCTTCATTTCTTTGATTTAATTTGCTTTTATACTTTGTTGATATCAATTGGAATTAATGATGCTCTTTGATATTTAGAGTGCGTATGAGTTCTGGAACATTTCTTCTTGACGGATATCTTCTTTTAGTTTGCTTGAAGAGTTTCTTCCTTTTATTATGGAAGAAAAAATATTTTCTATCGTTGACTTCATGCTTGTTTACTTCATTTTTATATGTCCTTTGACATTTGTTTTTGTTTTATATGTCATTTATTCTCTTGTTGTGTTGTCATCTATTCTCTTATTTCTTGATTGGTGTCAATTGATTCAAGTTTAGAGACTAACAATGTTTCTTTCTTTTCATTTCCGTGAGTTCCCTTAGCTCGCCATTTTGTTAGTCTTGGGCTTGTTATGTGCTACTTGGTGCAGATTTTTATCATCCGAGGTAAAGTTACGTGCACTAGTTTTAATTTTCAATTTTCAACATGATTATTTCAATGTTTTATTGCTTTAAGATTTTATTATTATTAAAAAAAAAACTTTTCAAAAGGAGACTTCTAGCTCTTTTTCTTTTGTCTCCGATGTCATTTGATACCATTTTTCTTTCTTGTTAGGTGTTATTTTTTGATATTGAGGTCCGTAAGTCTTATCCATATGTTTAACATGTCTTCTCTATTTGTTAGAGAATCAAGATTAAGAACTGTTCCTCCATGTTACTGTTCAAATTTTATGGGGTAATCTTCGGGTATATTGGGATTGTGTCTTGAAGCTCTTCCAAATGTAGTAGTTTCTTCAGGGTTTATTCTATTAAAATGATTATTCTTCGAAGTTCTTCTATATCTGTCTCTTAGTGAATTATCTTCATCCATTTGTGGCCTTCCTCAAATTTAGGGAATGACAGAAACCTTGCCAAGGTTTGTCACTGTATTAAAGTTTGCACAATTTCAGATGTCATGTATTTTTCTATTGTTTGATTGAGCTATTGAATGATCTATATTTTCTTGGATCTTTTGCGAAGTGAAATAATCAAACCTATGAAATACGTTCCCACTTATCCTTTTACCATTTTATAGTCTATACCAGTTGCATTATCGTTGTTCTTGCTCTTTTAGTTAAGTTACTACCTTTTTTTAATTGATTCAAATTTACACTAAAAACTTCGCTTTTATTTTGAGTTACCCTTGCTCCCTATTTTGTGAGGCTTGGGCTTAATGCATTCTTAGCTACTTGACTACCTCAAATAATCACAAATTTGGCTACCTCAACCCCAAATCTAATAGTGTAAAATAGAATGTTTGACTAGATCTATCCAGAACTCAAACCATCTGATCATCATCAATTACCCCAATATTTGATTACTTAATCAATCTTGCAAAGCCACATATGCAAAAGTGGATGGTTGGTGACAGTGCATCCGGGAAGAGTAAAGATAGTTGGTGGGTTTTTCCTTCTATAAATTGTACACTCTTGTTCTTAAGTTTTGTTAATGAATGTTCTTATTGCTCTTCTTTCAATTAGTTTGGTTGTATACTTTGTAAATAGTAATTGGAATTAATGATGATTTTTGATATTCGGAGAGCGTACTGAGTTCTTGAACATTTCTACCAAGAGGTATTGAGAAAAGAATCGTTGATTTTAGCTTTATTCCCGTGGATGTTGTTTATAGCTTCATTTCTTTGAATTAATTTGCTTTTAATGTCAATTGGAATTAATGATGCTTGTTTGTTATTTAGAGAGCGTCATGAGTTCGGAACATTTCTTCTTGGCGGATATCTTCTTTTAGTTTGCTTGAAGAGTTTCTTCCTTTTATTATGGAAGAAAAAGTTTTCTACCGTTGACTTCATGCTTGTTTACTTCTTTTATGTCCTTTGATATTTGTTTTTCTTTTATATGTCATTTATTATCTTGTTGTGTTGTCATCTATTCTCTTGTTTCTTGATTGTTGTCAATTCATTCATGTTTAGAGACTAACAACTTTTCTTTCTTTTCATTTCATGTGAGTTCCCTTAGCTCGCCATTTTGTTAGTTTTAGGCTTATTATGTGCTACTTGGTGCGATTTTTACATCCAAGGTAAAGTTGGTGCACTAGTTTTAATTTTCAACTTTCATCATTGTTGCCTTCAATTTAATCGATGCATCTTCACTGCACGATCAGTATCTCGGGCACTTAACCCTTTCTTCATTATGTTTTAAATGGAAATTGCAGTGTTGTCTCTCTAGTAATTGACATTTTTTTTTGCTGTTTTGTTTGTTCCTCATATCTCTTTATGCCCGTCGATGTTATTAATGAAGCTTGCTCTGAGCTTACTAGTTGTCACTGGTCAACTCTTCTGTGTTCGTTGTCTGTTTCGCTCTTGAAGTTTAGATTGTTGCTCTAGATCTTGGACGAGTATCTGCTTGAGATTGCTGTAAGAGTTTTTTCATTTTTATTAATAAAGAAAAGCATTATCTACTTCCCTTTTCCCTAACCCTATATTTTTTTTGAATGTAGGTCTGCAGCGTGAAACACTAGCAATTATGATTTATTGCTTACAAGTGGCTTTTGAGCTTCGAGTTTTGTTTATAAGGATTACATGATTATTTCAATGTTTTTTGCTTTATTATTTTTTTATTATTATTATTAAAAAACTTTTCAAAAGGAGACTTCTAGCTCTTTTTTTGTCTCCGATGTCATTTGATACCATTTTTCTTACTTGTTAGGTGTTATTTTTGGATATTGAGGTCCGTAAGTCTTATCCATGTGTTTAACATTTCTTCTCTATTTGTTAGAGAATCAAACCTATGAAATACGTTCCCACTTATCCCTTTACTTGTTTTGTAGTCTATACCAGTTGCATTATCGTTTTTCTTGCTCTTTTGTTAAGTTACTATCTTTTTTAATTGATTCAAATTTAGACTAAAAAGTTCTCTTTTATTTTGAGTTACCCTTGCTCCCCATTTTGTTAGGATTGGGCTTAATGGATTCTTAGCTACTTGTTGCAATTTTTATCTTCCAGGGTAATGTTTCGTGCACTAGTTTTTTGTTAATACTCTTCGATGAATTCATTGATAATGACCCCTCTCTCCGTCATCTATTTCTTTTTTTCTTTCTTTTTGTTATGAAAAAAACAACACACAACTCCCTCTAATTTGATCACAAATCAAACTCTTATAGTCACAAATTTGGTTACCTCAACACCACATCTAATAGTGTAAAACAGAATGTCTGACTAGATCAAATCCAGAACTCAAACCATCTGATCATCATCAGTTACCCCAATATTTGATTGCTTAATCAATCTTGCAAAGCCACATATGCAAACATGGATGGTCGTTGATGAGTGCATCCGGGAAGAGTAAAGATAGGTGGTGGGTTTTTCCTTTTATAAATTGTACACTCTTGTTCTTGAGTTTTGTTAATCGATGTTCTTTTGCTCTTCTTTCAATTAGTTTGCTTGTATACTTTGTTTATAGTAATTGGAATTAATGATGATTTTTGATATTGAGAGAGCGTCATGAGTTCGGAACATTTCTACCAAGAGGTATTGAGAAAAGAATCGTCGATTTTAGCTTTATTCCGTGGATGTTGTTTATAGCTTCATTTCTATGAATTAATTTGCTTTTAATGTCAATTGGAATTAATGATGCTCTTTGATATTTAGAGAGCGTACGAGTTCTGGAACATTTCTTCTTCACAAATATCTTCTTTTAGTTTGCTTTAAGAGTTTCTTCCTTTTATTTAGAAGAAAAAAGTTTTTCTACCGTTGACTTCATGCTGGTTTACTTCTTTTTTATATGTCCTTTGATATTTGTTTTTCTTTTATATGTCATTTATTATCTTGTTGTGTTGTCATCTATTCTCTTGTTTCTTGATTGGTGTCAATTCATTCATGTTTAGAGACTAACAACGTTTCTTTCTTTTCATTTCTTGTGAGTTCTATTAGTTCGCCATTTTGTTAGTCTTGGGCTTATTATATGCTACTTGGTGAAGATTTTTATCATTCGAGGTAAAGTTGCGTGCACTAGTTTTAATTTTCAACTTTCATCATTGTTGCCTTCAATTTAATCGATGCATCTTCACTGCACGATCAGTATCTCGGGCACTTAACCCTTTCTTCATTATGTTTTAAATGGAAATTGCAGTGTTGTCTCACTATTAATTCACATTTTTGTTTTGTTTTGTTTGTTCCTCATATCTCTATATGCCGATCGATGTTATTAATGAAGCTTGCTCGAGCTTACTAGCTTGTCACTCGGTCAACTCTTCTGTGTTGCTCTAGATCTTGGACGAGTATCTCGCTTGAGTTTGTTGTAAGAGTTTTTCATTTTTATTAATAAAGAAAAGCTTTATCTACTTCCCTTTTCCCTAACCCTATATTTTTTTTAGCGTAGGTTTGCTTCGCGTAAAACACTAGCAACTGTGATTTGTTGCTTACAAGTGGCTTTTGAGCTTCGAGTTTTGTTTGTAAGGATTAGATGATTATTTCAATGTTTTTGCTTTAATATTTATTATTATTATTATTATTAAAAGAACTTTTCAAAAGTAGACTTGTTGCTCGTTTTCTTTTGTTTGCGATTTCATTTGATACCATTTTCTTTCTTGTTAGGTGTTATGTTTGGATATTGAGGTCCATAAGTCTTATCCATGTGTTTAACATTTCTTCCCTATTTGTTAGAGAATCAAGATTAAGAATTGTTCCTCCTGTTACTTGTTCAAATTTTATGGGGTAATCTTCGGGTATATTGGGACTGTGTTGAAGCACTTCCAAATGTAGTAGTTTCTTCAGGGTTTAGTCTATTAAAATGATTATTCCTCGAAGTTCTTCTATCTCTGTCTCTTAGTGAATTATCTTCATCCATTTGTGTGGGTATTCGTTGTGCTATGTTACTGACGTTATTCTTGTCAATTTGTTGGAAATTTTTGTGCTCTATCCATTATAATTGCTTATTTCATAATCTGATTTACTAGTTATGTAATTATCATGTTGTTTTCTTTATAATATGACAATCATCAAGTACAACATTAGAAGTTGTTGTACTTGTTCTTATGTGTCTGTTATAGATATTTTTATAATCCATTCTTCTATTGGTGTACTCATATTTAGATTGTATGGTTTCTTTTGTCTAAGGTCTTTTTCCCGTATCCTATTTAAGGTGGTCCTTGTAGATTACTATAATCTGGATGATCCTTTCTTCATTATGTTTTAAATGGAAATTGCAGTGTTGTCTCTCTAGTAATTGACATTTTTTTTTGCTGTTTTGTTTGTTCCTCATATCTCTTTATGCCCGTCGATGTTATTAATGAAGCTTGCTCTGAGCTTACTAGTTGTCACTGGTCAACTCTTCTGTGTTGCTGTCTGTTTTCGCTCTTGAAGTTTAGATTGTTGCTCTAGATCTTGGACGAGTATCTGCTTGAGATTGCTGTAAGAGTTTTTTCATTTTTATTAATAAAGAAAAGCATTATCTACTTCCCTTTTCCCTAACCCTATATTTTTTTTGAATGTAGGTCTGCCGCGTGAAACACTAGCAATTATGATTTATTGCTTACAAGTGGCTTTTGAGCTTCGAGTTTTGTTAATAAGGATTAATGATTATTTCAATGTCTTTTTGCTTTAAGATTGTATTATTATTATTATTAAAAAAAAAACTTTTCAAAAGGAGACTTCTAGCTCTTTTTCTTTTGTCTCCGATGTCATTTGATACCATTTTTCTTTCTTGTTAGGTGTTATTTTTTGATATTGAGGTCCGTAAGTCTTATCCATATGTTTAACATTTCTTCCCTATTTGTTAGAGAATCAAGATTAAGAATTGTTCCTCCTGTTACTTGTTCAAATTTTATGGGGTAATCTTCGGGTATATTGGGACTGTGTTGAAGCACTTCCAAATGTAGTAGTTTCTTCAGGGTTTAGTCTATTAAAATGATTATTCCTCGAAGTTCTTCTATCTCTGTCTCTTAGTGAATTATCTTCATCCATTTGTGTGGGTATTCGTTGTGCTATGTCACGACATTCTTCTGGTCAATTTATTGGAGATTCTGGTGCTCAATCCATTGTACTGTTTATTTCATAATCTGATTTACTAGTTATGTAATTGTCATGTTTTTTTTCTTTTAATATGATATTCATCAAGTACAACATTAGAAGTTGTTGTACTTGTTCTTCTGTGTCTGTTATAGATATTTTTATAATCCATTCTTCTATTGGTGTACTCATATTTAGATTGTATGGTTTCTTTTGTCTAAGGTCTTTTTCCCGTATCCTATTTAAGGTGGTCCTTGTAGATTACTATAATCTGGATGATTTGATTATTCAGTATATTCATTTGTTTTGGTTGTGTTTTTAAGTGTATTCCTGTATTCTTTAATTTGTTTTTCTAAGATTGTTGCGGATTTTTTTGAGGTCTATAATCTTTGTTTGGGGATGTGAACTACTTGATAATCGGTTCTTTTGCTTCGGGGGCAAAATGTTAACTAAGTGGGCTTAATTCTTTGAGGTAAGGTCGTAGTCCTATTTTTTCTCCTATAAAGTCTGTTCTTATGAGGATGTGACTAGTGTAATACTACTCATGGTTTGTTATTCCAATATTGTTTTTCAAGGTTTTAGCCTTCCTCAAATTCAGGGAATGACAGAAACCTTGCCAAGGTTTGTGACTCTATTAAAGTTTGCATAATTTCATATTTCATGTATTTTTCTATTGTTTGATTGAGCTATTTAGTATGATCTATATTTTCTTGGATCTTTTGCCAAGTGAAATAATCAAACCTATGAAATACGTTCCCACTTATCCCTTTAACGTTTTATAGTCTATACCACTTGCATTATCGTTGTTCTTGGTCTTTTAGTTAAGTTACTACCTTTTTTAATTGATTCAAATTTAGACTAAAAACTTCTCTTTTATTTTTAGTTACCCTTGCTCCCCATTTTGTTAGGCTTGGGCTTAAATTCTTAGCTACTTGTTGCAGCTTTTATCTTCCAGGTAAAGTTTCAGTACACTAGTTTTTATGTTAATACTCGTCGATGAAATCATTGATAATATTTAAGTTATAACCTGACTAGTGACCCCCTCCCCCCCCTCTCATCTATTTCTTTTTTTTCTTTTTTTTTATTATGTAGAAAACAACACACAACACCCTCTTATTTGATCACAAGTCAAGCTCTTATTATCACATAATTTGACTACCTCAACACCAATCTAATAGTGTAAAATAGAATGTCTTACTAGATCTATCCGAACTCAAACCATCTCATCATTATCAGTTACCCCAATATTTGATTACTTAATCAATCTTGCAAAGCCACATATGCAAAAGTGGATGGTTGCTTGATAGTTCATCCGGAAAGAGTAAAGATAGTTGGTGGGTTTTTCCTTCTATATATTGAGAAAAGAATCGCTGATTTTAGCTTTATTCCGTGTACGTTGTTTCGACTTCATTTCTTTGAATTAATTTGGTTTTATACATTGTTGATATCAATTGGATTTAATGATGCTCTTTGATATTTAGAGTGCGTCTGAGTTCCGGAACATTTCTTCTTGACGGATATCTTCTTTTCGTTTGCTTTAAGAGATTTTTCCTTTTATTATGGAAGAAAAAAGTTTTTCTACCGTTGACTTCATGCTTGTTTACTTCTTTTATATGTCCTTTGATATTTGTTTTTCTTTTATACGTGTTGTCATTTATTCTCTTGTTTCGTGATCTGTCTCAATTCATTCATGTTTAGAGACTAACAACAACTCATGTTGTTGCATAACAAAACTAAGGTTGCTATTCCTTGTTCCGAACTTCCAAATAAATATTTCGGCTATCTTCATTGTCATATTTCTTAATACATATTGGTTTTTATTCCAATATTTTTTCCAGTGTTTTAGCCTTTCTCAAATTCGAGGAATGACATAAACCTTGCTAAGGTTTGTGACTCTATTTAAGTTTGCATAATTTCAGATTTCATTTATTTTTCTGTGTTTGATTGAGCTATTGAATGATATCTTTATTTTCTTGGATCTTTTGCCATGTGAAATAATCAAACCTATGAAATACGTTCCCACCCATCCCTTTACCAGTCGATAGTCTATACCAGTTGCATTATCGTTGTTCCTGCTTTTTAGTTAAGTTACTACCTTTTTTATTTGATTCATATTTAGACTAACAACTTCTTTTTCTTTTGAGTTACCTTTGCTCCCCATTTTGTTAGGCTTGGGTTTGATTGTTACATGCTTAGCTATTTACTGCAGATTATGTATCTTCCGAGGTAAAGTTACGTGCACTAGTTTTCCTTGCTTATTTATATAGACGAGAGTGCTTTTTTTACTCCCAACTTCTTTGACTCAGTTCTACTCTACTTGGTTTTTTCTTAGCTTGATTTCACCAAACTCGGACAAGTTGTGCTCGCCATTTCTAGTAGAAACAGGTTGCCTTGCTCACTTTGTATTCCCTACGATATTTTTTCTTCATCGATTGCCTCTCCATCATGCTGCTTATTTTCCTTTTTCTATGTTTGTTTCTCATGCCGCTTAATGTCCTTAAAAAGGTTTTTTAGGGTAATTGGGAATACATCCATACTTTCAGTACAAAATCTACATTTTAATGTAATTAGTTGTTTATTTCCTCCCACTACAAAAATAAGGGGTTTGTCCGTTGCAAATAAGTAAGGATGTCGTTGCAAGTTTCTATTTAAAACGGACTTTGAAACGGATGAATTCCGTTGCAAAAACGCGACTGCAACTTAATTTACAACGGAAATTCCATTGCCAAGGTGCAACGGATAATCCGTTGCAAGATTGCATTTGCAACGGCGTTTCCGTTGCAATTTATTTTGCATCAGAAATTCCGTTGCAAGGTTGTCACAAAAATTAATTTGTTTATTAAATTGGTTATTTAATTTCCTGAATAATTATAATGAAATTTTTTGATTACTATTATTAATTTTTATAAGCAAATAAATACAGTTCAAATAACATAAAGGACATTTTATAAGATAACAAAGATTCAGTTAGATTTACATTTTTAAGTATATACATATTTTTTCATCAACATGGAACAAAGATATAAATAATTTTATCACTAGCAACATGAAAACAAATACATATTTTTAACCATTGAGGAGATGGGGTTGAGGTCGATACACTCGTGGAAGACGTTGGACCCATAGGTGCCATTATGCGTGATGGCATCGTGCCAACAGTGTTGACATATCTTGACTCATAAACTCAGGCCTAATATTACTTCCATGTCTGGGTGACAAGATAATTTGTAATAAAATCAATCTGACGTTGCATATTATTAAAAAGAGCATTTTTACTTGCATTTCGCTCTTTCAACTCCTCGAATAATCGTGTTCGGATATGTGGAGTGTACTATGTAGGATTGTTGTGATGCACTCGCACTAACTTTAGATTTTAGCATACGAGGTGTACCAGTAAACTCTACCCTTGCTTACCCCGTCGATGCACGACACCAAGCTTCTCCATCAAAAGAAGGATGAACATCAACATCTTGATCGAGTTCATACTTTGCAATCATCTCATTTCTATAATTTTCCTGCAAACAGACAAGTACATGTAGAAATAAATTTTTTGAATATGAAATTTATATACAAGTAATTATTTATTAAAAGATAATAGTACTTACCACCACTTGTTTTGGACTCGTTGTCTCATGAATTTGCTGGTTTCATTGACATTCTAATGCAACATTGAAAATACATCATCCTATCGAAGTTCTTTCCTCCGGCTTGTTATTGCTATCAACATTTTAAAAATAATTAGCAACATAAAAATTAAACAAATACAATTACGAGTGTACAATAATAATGCTTACCATACTTGCTCGATATGAAGCAAATGAAACCGACCCACTAGAATGAGAACTTATTTTACCATCTGCTTGTTTCAATCGATTGCGTTTTGAAGAGTTTGATCTTTGGAATCCATTGGTTGACCAAACTTCCTGTATCATGGTATTCCAGTCTTCCTTTTGTATCCAAATGAGACCATTATTCATGTAGTCAATAATATTTGTGGTTTGTAGTTTTGATGAGTTTTAGTGCGAGCTCGTGCTAATTGTTGGTTCAAAGATATCCGAGCTTTATCTTCCCAAATATTCGAACAATTTCTTCATCTTCCTCGGGAAGACATATTTTTTTATCCTATATGATAAGTAAATTCAAATAATTTGCAAACAACAACAAAAAATTTATCCATTAAAATATATATCATAAATGATTCATGATCATAATATGAAAATAGTTGCGTGCATTCATATCAAAAAAGCAATAAAGTCAGCAACATTTTTTCTCATACCTTGAACTCTATGAACAACTCATCCTTATACATTGAAGGTACTTTTTCCCACGAGTGTCATGGCCCCTTAAAATTCCACCTCAAAATGATGCGTTATTAAATCTGAAATATTATAATAACAAACTTTCATGAAACGGAATACGGATGTAAATAATCAATGTGTACAAAAAATATGAAACTTACTCTATTCTTCCATACAAACTTAGTTGTCATTTTTTTGTCATTGGATCGATTTCGGTGTCAAAACCCTACCGTTTAATGCAAATATTGTTGCGAGAAGAGTTTTGACCATTGTCTGTGTGGAGACAATCTTCATTCTGATTGTTATTAACATCTTTGTTAATTGGATCTTCAATGTCATTCTCCTCATCCTCATTATCACCATCTACTCTCATATAACTATCACTCGCCAACAAATGTTGATACCCGGACATGTAATTATCTTGTTCATTTGGAAATGAACTTGGAACTTCGGACATGTAATTATCTTCTAAGTTAGTACGATCAATTGGGCGAGAAGTTGTTGCATTTGTATTCATCATGTACGGAGTTTGTTTTGATCTGGATGCAAACCTAGTAGTATTGGAGTCTAATATAGATCCACGTCGCGACATTCTAACACAATTATATTCTTATCAATAAGTGTTTGTAATAACTAATAAAAATTACAATAAAAAATAAGGGGTCATGCTAATCATCATTACCAACAACATCAATATTCCAAACAAAATAACAAATCCTTCTCAAACAACATAATGCTACTTATCATTACCATCAACATCAATATTTCAATCAAAATAACAAGTCCAAGCATAATGTTACTCATCATTACCATCAACATCAATATTTCAATCAAAATAACAAGTCCAAGCATAATGCTACTCATCATTACCATCATCATCACAATTTCAATGAAAATAACAACTCCAACCATAATATCACTATTTCAATGAAAATAACATATTTCAACTATAATTTTACCCATCATTACCATCAACATCATACATATTGGGAATCAAAATAACAAATACAAGCATAATGTTAATCATCATGTCCATCAACATTAATATTTTCATTAAGGAATAACAAATACATGTATAAAGGTAATCATCATTATCATCACTCTTAATTATATCATCATCACCATCACCATCACCAATGACATCATTGTCATAGTCAATTTTCTCACCTGAAGGTATTTCATTCTCTTCTCCCCAATTCACTTGTACCGAGGCAACTCATGCTCGGTTTATTTCTTCATAATAAGATGAGTCGATAAGTATATTTTGTTCATCAAGTGACGGATCGAGAAGCACACAACGTGGACGAGAAATGCCATCCAATTGTTCAATATTAAATGATTTAACATTGTCAGTGTTTTCAATAAATTCCCCCATATCAACGTTATAACGACTTGTAGCTGATGATTTTATAACTACCCACCATTCTGATGATTTATTATCGAGTGGACATGTATAGTACACTTGTTAATATTGTTGCGCCAAGACAAAATCTTCATTCCCATGTAGTCTAGAAGTATGTTTGATTTCAACCAAACCATTTGAACGATGCAATTTTAAGACCACGTTTTGTATCGTACCAATGACAGTTAAACATAATTACCTTGCACTTATTCCCTAAATATTTAAATTGAATCACTTCTTCAAGCATTCCATAATAATCAATCTCATTCTCATTGTAGCTACTTCCTTTAACACAAACCCCGCTATTCATTGTTTTTTTATACCGTCCATAACTTTGATTATGAAATTTAAATCCATTTACATAATACCTATTATAACATTTCACTGAATTGGACGGCCTGATAGATAGTGCAAAGATTTGATTCTCAATTCCAGTTGATTTGTATTGAACCTAGCATAAGAATAATGATAACCATGGATTAATTTAATAAATTTCATACAAAATATTTATCGAAATAACAAAATTCTTCTTGAACAGACTTACATGACTTTTCAACCAAATTGGAAATATTTGCTCACATAGTTTTTCAATTTGAACATCGCTAAATTGTGGTTGTTGTGTCTTGAGCTCTTGACGACATTACCTAAATTTGTAATTGTTAGGTGAAATTAAATTAATATAAATGACGATCGAATTGAATATATTTGACACTTAATCCATATAGGGTTTCAATTCTTGACAATTGAAAGGACATAGCTGTGTGCAATTTTCAATTCTTCGTGCGATAATTGCCTTCTATAAAATTTCTTGGACAATTTTCTCCCAGGATAGGAAAAAACAGAAAGTTATCCACCTTGACCTTTAGATCCACCATTGTCATTTCTTGGAACTCTATTCCATATTGTTTGAACGTCATCACCGAAATAATACGACGCAAAATTTGTAATTTCGTCAATCAGGTAAGCTTCACATATAGAACCCTCAACGTGAGCTTTATTGGTTACTTTCTTCTTCAAATAAAACATATACCTACATCATTTATGTTAATTAATTTGAATTGAAATAAAATATAAAATGAAATTTAATAAAAAATACATTGTATGAGAGCATATTGTTCAAATGGATACATCCATCGATATTGAACGGGTCCTCTAGCTTGTGCTTCATTCAGAAGATGTATGGTTAAGTGTTCCATTGAGTCAAAGAAAGATGGAGGTAAAATCTTTTCAAGTTTACATATTATTTCAATTATATTTCTCTGCATCAGCTCCAGGTGGTTGACATTTAAATTTGTAGCACAAATGTCCCGAAAAAAAACTGACAATTCAGTTAATGCCTCCCATAGTGGTCTAGGCAAGTAAGGTCGGAATGCAACAGGAATAAGTATTTGAATAAAAACATGACAATCATGACTTTTCATACCCGAAACCTTACATTGAGCCTTTTTTACACATCGTGATATATTTGAAGCATACCCATCAGGAAAGGACAACTGTTTCATCCATGACAACACTTCTTGTTGTTGTTTCTTGAATAGATAATAACTACCTTTCGGTTTATAAACTCGACCATTGTCATGTAGTTGCAAATTTAAGCTTGGCCTCCTACAATACAATTGA
>CM063594.1:10295881-10539656 GCA_032356905.1 Salix exigua | reverse complement strand
AAATAAATTAAGTGTTAAATTAAAAGAGAAATCAAATAAGTTGAGGAAGGGTGAACTTGAAATAAATGTAAAGTTTGTGACTTATAATATAAGAAGAGAACATGTGGTGTAAAATGTAAATTTAAAAGGAAATGGGGGGCTCATTTGTGCACTTAAGGGAAAGTGAACATGTGGTGTAAAATGTAAATTTAAAAGAAAATGGGGGCTCATTTGTGCACTTAAGGGGGGAGGAGATGAGTTAGAGAGAGTTTGGAGAGAAAAAGATAAGAAGGGGTGGAACTCCGAGACCCATATCTCCTCCGGCCACCGTTGGATCGGTCTGGAATTTGAGTATGTTATGCACCTAACCATTTTCTAAATTCTGACCGGAGGGATTGTCATTATCGGAAGCCGTTTGAGAAATCCAGGCATCTGAAGATTTCTGGAAAAATCCCCTCAAACTCGTCAGATTCTCCAGCTAGTTCCTCCTCCGTCCACCGTTGGATTTCTATGAACTTTTGGTATGTTATGCGCCTTACTTGTTACTAAATTTTCACCGGAGGGATTAGCCTGTTATTGCTCTGGTGGAGACGTGTAATCTTTTGAACATTATAACTAAATCTGTTTCTTTGGCCAGTCAGAGCTTCCAGTTAGTTTGTCTTTATTGCACCGTTGGATCAATCTGAAATTTGGTTATGTGGTGCATATGAGGGTTATTCATGTTCTGAACGGTGGAGATGAGAATGGTACACTTCAGCAACGAGATATTGATGCTTAACAGTAGCTCTCCAGTATAAGGTCAGTCTCCAGTGTAACTCCGATCTTGGTAGATCCAACCGTTGAAAGACCCTGAAATGTGAATATGTTTTATATAATGGGTTTGTCTACATATTAACCGTTGGTATTTGATAAGTGTTGATCGAATTGTGATTAATTGCTATTACAATGTTTCGTTTCGAATCAGGTCTGTTAGGATTTTATTGAATGATTATGTGTTGAAATTTATGGGTTCAATGTGTGCTTTCGGATGGAATTTTGTGGAGGGATTATGTGTTGAAATTTATGATTTCAATGGGTGATTTTGTTGGGATTTTGTTGATGGATTATATGCTGAAATTTATGGTTATAATGTGTGGTTTGTTAGGATTTTATTGAATGATTATGTGTTGAAATTTATGGGTTCAATGTGTGCTTTTGGATGGAATTTTGTGGAGGGATTATGTGTTGAAATTTATGATTTCAATGGGTGATTTTGTTGGGATTTTGTTGATGGATTATATGCTGAAATTTATGGTTATAATGTGTGGTTTGTTAGGATTTTATTGAATGATTATGTGCTGAAATTTATGGGTTCAATGTGTGTTTGTTGATGGAATTTTGTGGAGGGATTATGTGTTGAAATTTATGATTTCAATGGGTGATTTTGTTGGGATTTTGTTGATGGATTATATGCTGAAATTTATGGTTATAATGTGTGGTTTGTTAGGATTTTATTGAATGATTATGTGCTGAAATTTATGGGTTCAATGTGTGTTTTCGGATGGAATTTTGTGGAGGGATTATGTGTTGAATTTTATGGTTTCAATGTGTGATTTTGTTGGAATAAGTATGGTGACGAATGTGAAATTGAAAATAGAAATATATTGATTTTTGTGGACAATGATGTCGCAGGCGGTGTAGTCAGGATTGAACCATCGTCCAGACAAGAACAACCCAGAAGTAGAGCAGGTAGGTGAATTACACCTCTCTTTTATACCACACGTAAGAAGTATTTTAAGTTAAATATTATTCAAATGTGATAGAGTTTATATTAGATTGTTGGATGCTTAAATGTGAATGAATGATTGATTAGCTTCGGCTAATGGCATCCCAACGGATGACCGGCATGAATGATTGATTAGCTTCGGCTAATGGCATCCCAATGGATGACCGGCAATGAATGATTGATTAGCTTCGGCTAATGGCATCCCAATGGATGACCGGCAATGAATGATTGATTAGCTTCGGCTAATGGCATCCCAATGGATGACCGGCATGAATGATTGATTAGCTTCGGCTAATGGCATCCCAATGGATGACCGGCATGAATGATTGATTAGCTTCGGCTAATGGCATCCCAATGGATGACCGGCAATGAATGATTGATTAGCTTCGGCTAATGGCATCCCAATGGATGACCGGCATGAATGATTGATTAGCTTCGGCTAATGGCATCCCAATGGATGACCGGCATGAATGATTGATTAGCTTCGGCTAATGGCATCCCAATGGATGACCGGCATGAATGATTGATTAGCTTCGGCTAATGGCATCCCAATGGATTACCGGCAATGAATGATTGATTAGTTTCGGCCAATGGCATCCCAATGGATTATCGGCATGAATGATTGACTATCTTTGGCTAATGGCATCCGAATGGATGACCGGAACAAATGATTAACTATCTTTGGCTAATGGCATCCGAATGGATGACCGGAACAAATGATTGACTATCTTTGGCGAATGACATTTGAAAAGGATGACCGGGTGAATGAGCGAATAACCTCGATAAATATGCCTTAAGAGGATAGACGGGTTATTAATTATGGTTGTGTTGAGAACGATGTTTAAGATATTGTAGACCTAGGTTGATTGGATTGAGATTGATTTCAAGGGTTTTGTTATTGTTTGGAACTGTTACTGTTTGAGCTGTTATTGTTTGACCTGTTATTGTTAGTGCTTGAGACATGTTATTGTCTCGGGACATGTTATTGTTAAATTGATGCATGTATATGCATTACAAGCTATTTGTACCAAGTACATGAAGAAACTATAAATGTTAATGCCTCTTGTAACTGCCAGACCGTTTAGTTACCATTATAATTATCATTAAGTAATTATATTTTCTTAAATGTTTTGTATTGCTGTAGGGACGTTATATCCACGAGATGTCTAAGGAACCCGATACACAAGAACCTACTTTTGCAAGGAACCATGTAGATGCATTCTAAATCACAATGTAATTGGTGTGAATCAATGTACTGAACACATAACTTTTATTAGAACCTTTTGTGTAGATTCGTAATGACTATTAGTAGTATAGGAATGCAACCTCATGTTCATGTACGTATATTTTTAATATGAATTTCTAATTATACCACCATAATACTATATGTTTATGTACTTTTAATGAAGTTCGATTGTATGGATGGTATTTTGATGATGTGAGGTAATCAAGTTCGCTGATTTCCGGTACCATATGTGTTAGATATATATATTTATATATATATAAAAAAAAAAAATCGGGTCGTTACAGTTGGTATCAGAGCACCTGGTCTTGATCCTGGGGTTCAATGATAATGGCATTGTTGTGATGATTTTTGAAAGGTATTATAGGATGGTTCGAACCAGACAACAAGTTAGGACTGACCCAGCCCTTACATGAGTAAGGGGGGTCGAGTTTACAATATGACTGTATGAAACGGATTCCGTGGTAGATATTACATTTTATATACCCACAATATTGGTTCATTCCGAGAGGAGAGAACCAACAGGAGGTCAGGAAAATTCTACTTCTCGACAGGTAGATATGCCTCCAAGGGAGGCATATGAAGGCGAGCGATAAATCAATATATCTCCCTAGTAGCGCCGATGGTTGCGCTAAACATATTTTTAGATTGTGCTTTTATGGAATATATGGTACAGGCTTGGCGGTAAGGATGACTACAGGTGATTCCAGTGTAGCTTCTAGATTAGAGAGGGTCGTTATAATAGTACAATGGGCAAAAGATATATAGGAAATGAGTTGTGAAATATTCTCAAGAGAGGAGGATTCAGGATTTAACACCTTTTGCCTCCACCTATTTTCCCACGAAGCACCACAGAGTAGACATATTTTGTGATGGACTAAGATAATAACTAAGAATGATAATGATAGCGATGCAACTTCATTCTGTGCGGGATTTGGTAAGGCTGCTCAGGGTATGGAAAGTGTCAGAGGTGTGAGCAAAGAAACCCGATGGATTGTTCTACGATGCCAGGAAGATGCTACATCTGCAAAGGAGAGGGACATCGATGGAAGGAGTGCCCATATATGGGTGGAGGTTGTTATTATTGTGGGTACACGAGTCATCAGAAGAAGGATTGTCCTCGTAGGGCTAACAAGGGAAACCAAAGTCAGAGGATCGATGTTGGGAATCAGCAACAGACAGATTATGGTTGATTGACTTGCTAGACTTACCTCGTCAAGGATAAGTGTTACTCGAGGGAGGTCCAGGTTTCAGGAAGGAAGATTTCAAGGTCAGGTATATCATATGACTCAAGAGGATGTGGGAGTTATGCCTGATGTTGTGGCAGGTACTGTAATATTCCACATTGGCGGGTGAGGGAGTGGTAGCTGGCCTTATTAAGAGTGCTGATTGCTAAATTTTCATACGCATTTTGGGGCGTCAAGCCCATAAGTGGGCTCGCGTCACTAGGAACAAAACCGTGAGGGCGGTAAGGCCCAAAACGGACAATATATTACAGGTTGAGCGGGGCTGTTACAAGTAAAATACAGTTAAATACAATGCAAGATTATACTTTAATTGATTCTAGAACTAGTCATCCATTATGTAGAATTATGGAATGATTGCATGTGGTGCCTCACAAGTTGCGAATAGGGTGACAATTAGTACCCCTTTAGAAGAAAGTATGAACACTGATGATATCTATAGAGGAGTGAAACTGTATATTGAAGGGTTGGGATTGAATGTAGATCTTATGTCATTAGAATTATATGACTTTGACTTGATTTTTGGGCATGGATTGGTTAAGCAAACATAAGGTACAAGTGGTTTGTTTTACCAAAACAGTGACTCACCAGGGGGTAGGAATAGGAATGTTGTATTTAAAGGAGAGAGAAAATTTCTTCCAAACTATATGATTTTAGTCTTAAGGGCTAGAAGGATAATGAGGAAGGGTTGTCCTGTTTGGTTAACTCATGTAATATAAAAAAAAAAAAACAAGTATCCACTTCCACGAATAGATGAATTGTTAGATCAGTTAAAGGGTGCTAAGGTATTCTCTAAGATAGATTTAAGGTCGGGGTATCATCAATTGAGAATTAAAGAACAAGATATTTATAGGACAACATTCGGAACCCGTTATGGACATTACGAGTTCTTAATGATGCCTTTTGGGTTGACCAATGCACCAACGATGTTCATAGATTTGATGAATCGAGTATTTCCGCCTTACTTGGATCAGTACATGGTGGAATTTATCGATGACATCTTGGTATATTCTAGTTCATATTCAGAGCATGAACAACATTTGGGGGTCGTGTTACGGACTTTGATGGAGAATAAATTGTATGCAAAGCCGAATAAGTGTGAGTTTTTAGCTCAAGGAAGTGGTATTTTTGGGCCACGTGATTTCTGCAGAAGGAATATTCGTGGATCCAAAGAAGATAGAGGTTGTGTTAAAATGGGAGGCCTACTAATGTGATAGAAATTGGATGTTTCTTGGGTCTTGCAGGATATTACCGGAGGTTTATGGAGGGGTTCTCCACCGTAGCACCACCTTTGACCAGACTAACTCGTAAATAAGTCAAATTGTTTGGTCGGAGGAGTGTGAAGGGAGTTTTCAAGAACTAAAGAAAAGGCTCACTTCTGCTCCTGTGTTGGCCTTTCCATCAGGAACAGAAGGATATGCGGTATATAGCGACGTTTAAGAAAAAAAAAATCCAATTTGTACTTTGAGATAAAGTTTTGGAGGCTCAACAAGTAATGAGAAGGTAAGGAAGGTCAAAAGGAATGTGAACCAGGGTATAGAAAAGTCCTTTCAGGTGTTATTTGATGAACTAATAGCTATGGGAAAACGACTTTATTTGCCCAATAATGAGATCTTTAAAGATGAGGTATTGAGAGAGAAGCTCATGAATCCCGTTTTGCTACCATCCTGGAAGTACAACGAGGTTTAGGGATCTAAGGGAATATTATTGGTGGCCAAATATGAAGAGAGAAATAGCAGAAATTGTGTCGAATTGTGGGATTTGTCAACAAGTGAAGATAGAACACCAGAAACCTACAGGGAAGTTGTAGTTGTTATCGGTTCCCAAAATGGAAATGGGAGGATATCTCTTTGGATTTTGTGATAGGATTACCCAAGGGAAAGAAAGGTAATGATGCCATATGGGTTATTATGGATCAACTAACAAAGTCTTTTGTTTTGCCTATGAGAACGACAGACTCAATGGATAAACTTGCAAAATTGTACATAAATGAAGTGGTCAAACTCCATGGGGTACCAGTATCGATTGTCTCTGACCGGGATCCAAGGTTCACATCGAGACTATGGCCTAGTTCACAATGGGTTTTAGGAACAAAGTTAAATCTAAACACGACATTCATCCACAAACGGATGGGCAGTCGGAGAGAACCATTCAAACACTTGAGGATCTTTTAAGGTCTTGTGTACTGAAAATTAGTGGAAATTGGGAAGATCACTTCCCATGGGTAGAATTTACTTATAATAGTAGTTATCAAACTACTATTGGTATGGCTCCATTTGAAGCATTGTATGGCGGAAGTGTCGTGCCTCAATTTATTGGGATGAAATAGGGCAAAAGAAGCTGTGAGGACCGAAATGGTACAACAGGCAAGTGACGAGTGCAGTGTGATTAGAAAGAGGACTTAACCATGGAAGTTAAGCCCATCAAGATTTTAGATTGAGATGTAATGATACTCAGAAACAACAGAGTTACATTGGTGAGAGGATTATGGAGAAACTCACAAATAGAGGAAGAAACATGGAAAGAGAGTGCGAGATAAAGAATAAGTATTTACTTTTATTACCTGAAATAGGTACTTAATTTAATTTCGAGGACGAAATTTCTAATAGGAGGGGAGAATGTAAACCCCGGGAAATAAATTAAGTGTTAAATTAAAAGAAAAATCAAATAAGTTGAGGGAAGGGTGAAATTGAAATAAATGTAAAGTTTGTGACTTATAATATAAGAAGAGAACATGTGGTGTAAAATGTAAATTTAAAAGGAAATGGGGGGCTCATTTGTGCACTTAAGGGAAAGTGAACATGTGGTGTAAAATGTAAATTTAAAAGAAAATGGGGGGCTCATTTGTGCACTTAAGGGGGGAGGAGATGAGTTAGAGAGAGTTTGGAGAGAAAAAGATAAGAAGGGGTGGAACTCCGAGACCCATATCTCCTCCGGCCACCGTTGGATCGGTCTGGAATTTGAGTATGTTATGCACCTAACCATTTTCTAAATTCTGACCGGAGGGATTGTCATTATCGGAAGCCGTTTGAGAAATCCAGGCATCTGAAGATTTCTGGAAAAATCCCCTCAAACTCGTCAGATTCTCCAGCTAGTTCCTCCTCCGTCCACCGTTGGATTTCTATGAACTTTTGGTATGTTATGCGCCTTACTTGTTACTAAATTTTCACCGTAGGGATTAGCCTGTTATTGCTCTAGTGGAGACGTGTAATCTTTTGAACATTATAACTAAATCTGTTTCTTTGGCCAGTCAGAGCTTCCAGTTAGTTTGTCTTTATTGCACCGTTGGATCAATCTGAAATTTGGTTATGTGGTGCATATGAGGGTTATTCATGTTCTGAACGGTGGAGATGAGAATGGTACACTTCAGCAACGAGATATTGATGCTTAACAGTAGCTCTCCAGTATAAGGTCAGTCTCCAGTGTAACTCCGATCTTGGTAGATCCAACCGTTGAAAGACCTTGAAATGTGAATATGTTTTATATAATGGGTTTGTCTACATATTAACCGTTGGTATTTGATAAGTGTTGATCGAATTGTGATTAATTGCTATTACAATGTTTCGTTTCGAATCAGGTCTGTTAGAATTTTATTGAATGATTATGTGTTGAAATTTATGGGTTCAATGTGTGCTTTCGGATGGAATTTTGTGGAGGGATTATGTGTTGAAATTTATGATTTCAATGGGTGATTTTGTTGGGATTTTGTTGATGGATTATATGCTGAAATTTATGGTTATAATGTGTGGTTTGTTAGGATTTTATTGAATGATTATGTGCTGAAATTTATGGGTTCAATGTGTGTTTGTTGATGGAATTTTGTGGAGGGATTATGTGTTGAAATTTATGATTTCAATGGGTGATTTTGTTGGGATTTTGTTGATGGATTATATGCTGAAATTTATGGTTATAATGTGTGGTTTGTTAGGATTTTATTGAATGATTATGTGCTGAAATTTATGGGTTCAATGTGTGTTTGTTGATGGAATTTTGTGGAGGGATTATGTGTTGAAATTTATGATTTCAATGGGTGATTTTGTTGGGATTTTGTTGATGGATTATATGCTGAAATTTATGGTTATAATGTGTGGTTTGTTAGGATTTTATTGAATGATTATGTGCTGAAATTTATGGGTTCAATGTGTGTTTTCGGATGGAATTTTGTGGAGGGATTATGTGTTGAATTTTATGGTTTCAATGTGTGATTTTGTTGGAATAAGTATGGTGACGAATGTGAAATTGAAAATAGAAATATATTGATTTTTGTGGACAATGATGTCGCAGGCGGTGTAGTCAGGATTGAACCATCGTCCAGACAAGAACAACCCAGAAGTAGAGCAGGTAGGTGAATTACACCTCTCTTTTATACCACACGTAAGAAGTATTTTAAGTTAAATATTATTCAAATGTGATAGAGTTTATATTAGATTGTTGGATGCTTAAATGTGAATGAATGATTGATTAGCTTCGGCTAATGGCATCCCAACGGATGACCGGCATGAATGATTGATTAGCTTCGGCTAATGGCATCCCAATGGATGACCGGCAATGAATGATTGATTAGCTTCGGCTAATGGCATCCCAATGGATTACCGGCAATGAATGATTGATTAGCTTCGGCTAATGGCATCCCAATGGATGACCGGCATGAATGATTGATTAGCTTCGGCTAATGGCATCCCAATGGATGACCGGCATGAATGATTGATTAGCTTCGGCTAATGGCATCCCAATGGATTACCGGCAATGAATGATTGATTAGCTTCGGCTAATGGCATCCCAATGGATGACCGGCATGAATGATTGATTAGCTTCGGCTAATGGCATCCCAATGGATGACCGGCATGAATGATTGATTAGCTTCGGCTAATGGCATCCCAATGGATGACCGGCATGAATGATTGATTAGCTTCGGCTAATGGCATCCCAATGGATTACCGGCAATGAATGATTGATTAGTTTCGGCCAATGGCATCCCAATGGATTATCGGCATGAATGATTGACTATCTTTGGCTAATGGCATCCCAATGGATGACCGGAACAAATGATTGACTATCTTTGGCTAATGGCATCCGAATGGATGACCGGAACAAATGATTGACTATCTTTGGCGAATGACATTTGAAAAGGATGACCGGGGTGAATGAACGAATAACCTCAGTAAATATGCCTTAAGAGGATAGACGGGTTATTAATTATGGTTGTGTTGAGAACGATGTTTACGATATTGTAGACCTAGGTTGATTGGATTGAGATTGATTTCAAGGGTTTTGTTATTGTTTGGAACTGTTACTGTTTGAGCTGTTATTGTTTGACCTGTTATTGTTAGTGCTTGAGACATGTTATGGTCTCGGGACATGTTATTGTTAAATTGATGCATGTATGTGCATTACAAGCTATTTGTACCAAGTACATGAAGAAACTATAAATGTTAATGCCTCTTGTAACTGCCAGACCGTTTAGTTACCATTATAATTATCATTAAGTAATTATATTTTCTTAAATGTTTTGTATTGCTGTAGGGACGTTATATCCACGAGATGTCTAAGGAACCCGATACACAAGAACCTACTTTTGCAAGGAACCATGTAGATGCATTCTAAATCACAATGTAATTGGTGTGAATCAATGTACTGAACACATAACTTTTATTAGAACCTTTTGTGTAGATTCGTAATGACTATTAGTAGTATAGGAATGCAACCTCATGTTCATGTACGTATATTTTTAATATGAATTTCTAATTATACCACCATAATACTATATGTTTATGTACTTTTAATGAAGTTCGATTGTATGGATGGTATTTTGATGATGTGAGGTAATCAAGTTCGCTGATTTCCGGTACCATATGTGTTAGATATATATATTTATATATAAAAAAAAAAAAAAAAAATCGGGTCGTTACATTCTTGCTCAAAGTTAATTTCATGAATCTACACACACCCACCCACACACACACCCACACACACACCTTATATCCTTAGACTTATACAACAATTTTAATGGTTTTGATGTTTCATTTTTGTTATAGTTGAGTCTTACATTAATATTGTTTCAGCTAAAACCAATTACCACCACCAGTATGTTACAATCTAATTTAAATTTCTAAATAATCATTTCATTGGATATATGAATTAAAATTCTTATAAACATATCAAAATAAAAAAAGCAATAGCAAATATTAAAAAGATTTATTACCACTATTGGTATATTATAAATAAAAAGGTTAGTATAACTTAGATTTATGAACCAAAATCTCCAATTCAACTACAAACTTTTTGATATTATATGAACTATAAAGATCAAACTATTTTTATGTTATATAAGCCAAAAAGAATTAGTCTAACCTCTTCTCTTAGATGGTTAATCATCTAAAATGATCCAAAAACGCTACAAAATTTTATTTAAAACAAATCAAAGTTTAAGCAAATATTGTTTTGGCCACATTGTCAAACAACCCCTTAATCTCATTAGTTTTTTAGATGTTGGTCAATCAGAATATTTAGATTCTTATAACTCCACTACTAGTTGGTGTATGTTCTTGGTACAATCTTTTATCTTTCTTAAATGAAGAATCAAGAACATGTATGTAAATCATCAACTGAATTTGAATATTATTTCATGTCTTTAGCTTATTTTGAAATTATTTGGCTTCAAGGTCTACCTGTTGAACTTAAGAGTAGTTACAATGTCCTATATCACTTTATACTAAGAAAATGAATGCAATTCATATTGCAAATAATCCAAAAATTCATGAAAGGACCAAGCATAATAAAATAGTTTGTCATAGTTTATCATTGCATAAAACAACTCCTTAAAACAACTCCTTTAAGGTGTTATCACTCTCATGTTGGATTTAAGTATCAAATTGTCATTTTATTTACAAAATTATTGATCTAGAATTGACATGATGTTCTTGTTTGTAAATTGATGCTCTTATCTAACCATTATTGATTTGAAGGGAGTGTCAATACGACATAGCAATAATGATCATGATTATGTTAATTTTCTCTTATTATATTTCCTCTTCATGGTAGTTTACTATAAAGGTGGCCCAATGGTGATAATGTTTTTAATGTCTAGGTGATAATGATATTTTTAAATAATCAATAAAAATTCAGGATTGGATCCATTGATTTGAGTGAGTTAATAAGTCAAAGTAAATTTAATAATACAATTTAAAAAATAGAGTAATAAAAAACAAAAAAAAGATTGACTATTCAAGAAAAAAAAAAGAGTTTTTCAATATTATAAAATGATATTCTCTAAATATTCCTATATGATAACAAAACAAAAACATAATGGTAATCAGATAACCTCATAACCTCATAGAGATGAAGAGGAAGAAAAAAAAAGTCAAAACTCAATTACAACCAAATCAAACATTAAAGGATGAACTGAGAAAAATAATTTTAAAAATGATAAAAAAAAAACCCGAGTAAGCATGCCAAATTAGCTACTCAATGATGAGACCAAGATAATTTCATATAAAATTTTAAATAATAACTCTTAAACAAACTAAATTATAAAAGGCAAAACTAAAAACATATATACAAAAAATAAATTTCACTCAACCTATGATATAGCACATGAGTTCAGGGTAAAAAAATCAAAACCAAATAACCCAATATTAAATTATAAAATTGAAAAAAATCAAAGCCAAATCCGGATAATCTTCATAACCTGTAAACCATATCATAAGACCAATATTACCCCATAAAAGCTAAACACAAAAATATCATAAAGTAAAATTCCTAATTATAAAAAAAAATAAAAATAAAAATAATGAGAACTAAATTTATAAAAAAATAAATAAATGAAATAAAACAATATGGAATTAAATTAAAAAATGATAAAAAGATAGCAATGATAAGAATAAGCACCACTTTCTATATAAAAATTAAATGAAATTAGATTTTGAAGGATAAACTTGAAAAAGAAACTTCAGAAAACATTAAAAGTAAATACAAGTAGCAATCACAAAAATAAGCATCAAAATTGATACACATACTTTATTACAAGACACATTTCATTTTTTGTCAGGGTAAATGAGAAGCCCGAGCCTAAGAGAGAGAAAAGTGGGGTGAGAAGAAAAAAAGTTCATCAGAGCATAAACAGTACTTCGACTTGTACAAGCACTTTATCAGTATGAAAAGGACATTGGGACACTTTCAACGTCGTCATGGAAGGTGGTGTTTGATCGTCGAGAGACAATTCATGCACCACCTTTAGTTTTCATAGGCTAATAACCACCTTTGACATATTTGTTGCACAAGTCAATCACTTTTAGTTTTAAAATAGAATTATAATGCTGATGGTGTAACGAGTAGAAACTTGGATTGAGATTTCAATGAACATTTTCTCATATGGAAGCTTGGATCTCATCTGAAGTCACTGCAGTTCCATTCGGGGCATCTTCTGGATGCAGTTGAGCAGAAACCTCATCTATAGCAGAATTTAGCTGTGCAATCTTGTCAGCAAGCACTTGGCGAGTCTTCTGTTACCATAACATGAAAACCAAAGGGATTTCAATGCAAATAATGAGCAAAAAAGAAAAAGGAAGCTAATGTGCTGGAGCATAATACATGGCTTTAGCCTTTCAAAAATTCTATTGCTAAAAGCCTTATGTATTGTTTGACAATCAACAGACTTTTTCGCACACGCACACACATTCTTGGATGTCATGCTAACAAGCTAAAGAAAGTGGGATAGCCGATTTATTTCTCTTCCTCTAGCACCAGTATTAACAAAAAAACCCACTAAGATTTTCAAATTTGAACTTAACGCAATGCAGGTCATGTAGCATGATTTAAATGGATGATAAATGAAATAACAAATTCCCACCTCCAAAGCTTTCTCCTCATCATATATGAACTTGGGTAGCTTCCTCATCAAATCTTTTCTGTCAGCTCCAGCTAATGCCTTGCTAATCTGAAATACAAGTAAACATTAATCAGATACATAATGGGTGTCATTTTTGGCATGTGTTACAACTACCTCATGCAAGGGGCAGCCTACGAGCAATATTCTACTGGGCAAAAGCAAAACAAATGGTAAATAATCCATAAAAATGTATTAGTGCACCATGTAATGCTTCTAAGAACACAATCAAATGACTTGTTATTCAAAACTTATTGAAAGAAACAATTTGCAGTATGGGCAAAAAAAACAAGTGCAAAAAAAAGAAATTTCATTTGTGGTAGTAGCCAAGCTAACAGGTATCGCAATACTAAAACAGTCTTGAAGGAAACTCACGCCATCCATCTCAATGAATAATTTAAAGAAATTCATGTACAATATATAACATATTGAATTATAGCGTATCACAAAAGTCATTGAGCAGTACCTGTGGAGCATATACACAACCCAATGTTCCAGCTACTATTCCTCCCAATATGAAACCACCAATGAAGACACCTGCATTGCTTGAACCACCATGCTCACCACTGCATTTGTACATGAAAGGAAAAAAGAAAGAAAGAAAAACCACAGTTGAAAGAGAGATGTGGTGGTGGGTGGGTGCAGATCAAAGACCCCTCTTAGAGATATCGAGTAAAACGTAATGAATAGGACACAAGAAGTATCTAAACTTATAAAACTGAAAGTAGAGAAGTAGAAAAAAGAAAAGGATGGCTAAATGACTGTCCAGCTGATTTCAGAGATAAATTTAGGTTGTATGACTTGAATATGGACTCTTAATGGTAGGCTGTGGCTATTGGAAAACATATATACAGAAGCAGTTCTGTAATGGAAGTAAAACAAAATTATAGTGGGGAAATAAGAAAATAAGTACAGATAAAATCCAACCATGTGTGATTCTACCAGTGTCAGCTTTCTTGTTTTATTGGTGATCCTAACAGATAACAAATTTCTCGGTTCATGAGACAAATTATATGAGGGTGCGCACACCCTCAATGGGTGCCAGTAGCCATTGAAAAAATTAACCTTGATGCTGCTAATCTGTCTTTACAGCAGATGATGTAGAGTCCAACAAATTAAAACAACACCATACCTTGCTTGAATTCTTATTGACTTTTTATGTGCTGTGGGTTTTCCTTTACAAGAGAGATTACCAGGTTTAACGCATAGTAGGCATTGGTCTTTTGGCTTCAAAGAAGAGCCTGGATTTAATAATAACTAATGATCAGTTAAAGCAGGGAAACTAATGAACAAAACAGCATCGCCCATCAAAGTGAGGAGGTAATGCTGGATAGGAACAAGAAGAGAAATGCATATGCAAAATAGAGATCGATCATGAATTTGGTTATCATCAAATGCAATAATAATTCGTAAACAAGAGCACAAAAAGTCCCTTCCTAAGCAGCCTGAACAACAAAGCATATCATTTAGAAATATGAAGCAAATTCGAAAACATTTCCAGTTCAGTATTAGCGATAGTAAGAAGTTAATCACGTAATGACCTCCATTATGTCATTTGATTGAAAAGGATAAAAAATTAGTTTGCTACATGATCAGACTCCATTACATATATTAAAATTTCGAGAAAACTGACACAATGAAATTACATTGCCATTTCTTCCAAAATTAACATGATACTTTTGGATCTTTCACATTTCAAACTTTCCTTTAAACCCCAGTTCCCAAAGGCCATAAGTTGGCGCACAAATATCCAATTTTTAATTCCTTGATAAAACTCCTATCAAGAAATGACAGTAAGAACAAAAACCCAGAAGCTAAGAAATAACAAAGAAACGAAGAAAAACAAGTCATTTCTTGAATATTTATCATAATCAAATAAAGCTTACAAAAACTAAATCAGCAGTCAGAATCCACATAGCTTAACAAGAACTGAAAAGGGCAAGTTAGAGAAAACGATATTACCAGCAGATAAAAAGTGAGCTTGAGGACTTTTGATTGAAAGTAGAGAAGTTGAAATAGCAGTCATTTCTTGGACTTTCTTTTGTTTGAGTAATGAAAAATAGAAAATGGTGGTTTTGTACCTGATTATGTGTCCTCGATAATATCGAGTACATTATTTTTTCAACGATTGTTACTGGTGGGATCTTTCGTCTAGGCTGGGGATGAACTTGGGCTGCATTAGCCCATCATTTGAGATTACTCCTAGTCAGCTAGTATAAAAGCAGCCCAGGAAAACCATTCGTAAGACTTTAATACTTCCGCATAAAGAAATAAAAATCATGTTCGGTTAGATTTTAAAAGACCACTCAATTCTTACATATTGAATTCATCATTGGAATCTTGCATGTAAATTGGTTTTCATTGGTGAAGATATTATAATTATAAGAAATATTAATGTGGAAAATATTGTTTTTTATATATTGTTCCCTTACTCACATTTCACTATGTATTTTCTTAGTTTTTTGTCATTCAATTTTTTTATGGATAGATCATCTATCAATTGGATATAATTTATTGCAAAATGACAATTGAAAGATGGAGGATCCAAGTGCAAAAGGTGAAGAAAATAAATGACTTTAAAGTTTGAGTAGAAAAGTTTAGTTTAATCCTTATACTTTTCAATTTCTGTTTTAGTCCCTTAAGTTTTTGTGATTTCAATTTTGATCATTAACTTCATTTTTCATATATTGTTATCCATGGTATGAGAGAGAAAGTCACTAGATTCTATTATTTTCTTTTTCTTTTTTTCCCTCTAGTTTTAGAGAGTGACAAGATTAATGGCACACGCTTTGCGTTGGATTTTTTTATGTAGTAAATTGATTAATTTTATATATATTTTAATTGGTTATATTAATATCAAATTAGTAAAATTATAAGGTGTTGGGATAAAAATTTTTTTTGCCTCGTTTCAACATATATAATTTCTTGTTTGTGTTTCGCTTTTTTTTCTTTTATATTTTGGTTTAATTTTGATTCCTTAATTTTTTTTCAATTCTTCTGGAATAGTTTCTATTTTTTTGCTTGTATTTATGTATTTATACTCATAGTTTTGACTCTTAGTTTTTATTTTTATTTATCTTTATAATTAATGCAACTTGCGTAAAAACATAGTAAATTTAGCTTTGGTGGTGTGAAATGAGAGTGAAACTTGTATTATTAGTGATTTGTTATATGTATTTTTTATTTGTTTTTCTTATGTGTAGCTTGATACAACTTTTAGTTTAAAGTAATTTTTATTTGAAAAAATAAAATCAACTAATGAATTATTTCAATGATTATTCTCATTATTGCTATCATTCTTGTTAAATTGTCATAATTATTATAGCTATCATTATAATTATTATTGTACATAACTAATATTCTACTTATTAGTGGCAATATCATCATTGCCACTATCATTATTGTTTTATAAAAAAATCTAATTATTTGTTTCTATTTTTTAAGATTTATTTTTCATATATTATTATATATTATGTGATATTAGAATAGTGGGATTAAATTAATTTGATATTTAAAAAAAAGTTACTTCATTTTTATATGTATCTTAAGGCATAAATTTTAAACAAATATCAAAATATATAATTATTCTCATTTTGTTCAAAAAAATATCTTTAAAATAGTCGTTATAATTACTTTAAACACATTATCCATAGTAAAATTAATATACATAAAAAAATAATCAAAAGTTTTATAGGTTGATTGTTTTGTTAAAATGTATAACATTATAAAAAAAAATATAGGAGCATTAAATTTTTTTAATGTTGAAAAGTTTAGTTCTAGTTGTGGCTTATATATTTTGATTGTTTAAAAAATTTGAAAATCCAAAAACACTCAGCCCACAACTCTTGTTTTTTTTTCTTTTTTGATACTAATATGGTTATTTTATCATGCACAAAAATATAAAAATTCAAAAATATTCTCAGGGAGGTAATTATTTGTTTTTCTGCTGACATGGGTAAAAAAATATTTTTATAGTTAAAATACCTGAAAAGGATAAAACACTCTCAAACAATTTGATAGTGTCAAATGATCCTTTAAGAAAATAAAAATTATTTTTATGCCCAAGATGAAAATTGAGGATCATTGAGAAATAAAATAGTAATTACAATATTATAATTGAATCCAAGATTAAAATTGAGGTCACTGCAAAAAAAAGTTATTGCACTGTTACACTCTGTCTACCATAATATTAATTAAGAGAACTAAAAATGTCTAATCCTACTGCCCTCCAGCCGCCAAAGGCCATTTCATGGGCTGAAAAGGTGCGAGTCTGAGACTCAAGCACACGATGTCACCTGGACCATCTTCCTCGCCAACCAACGGGGAGCATTCTCCGCATCCCAGAGAACATGATCTTAGCCAACGTAGACAAGTGGAAGAACAGTATGGTAGGTTTTTTTGTAAGTTATAAAATGCCATACCATGTTGTCTGTAGTATTGCCAACGAGGTTTGGAAGGAGCATGGACTGGAAAAGTTTTCATTGCTCGATAACGGGTTCATGGTCTTCCGCTTTGCATCTGAGGAAGGAATGAAGGAAGTGTTAGCTAAGGGCCCATGGATATTTGGGGGAAAGTCCATCTTACTCCAACAGTGGCAGCCGGGATTCAAATTCGACAAGAACAAAATCAGGCACCTTCCAGTCTGGGCTCGCTTACAAGGACTCCCTTTTCCTCTATGGAACAAGCAAGGACTAAGCATGGCTACCAGCATGATAGGGAAACCGATTGCATGTGATGAGGCCACCATCCAGTGTAACAGCCTGGAGTATGCAAGAATATGCATTGAGCTTGACGCCAGCATACCACTGGTTCACCAGTTCCAAGTCACGAGCTCTCTCTCAGAGGACCCAATCACAGTGGACGTTCTTTATGAGTGGAAACCAGCCCGTTGCCAATCTTGCAAAGTTTTTGGTCACACTTGCAAGACTAAGGAGGCGACGGTGCAAGATCAAGGGCCAAGATCAGAGAAGGAAGGAGATTGCATCATTCCAGAGGCTCCAAAGTCAGACAAAGAGCATCACATAGGGATGAACCAGTTGGTGCAAAACTCAACCTCTCAGGGAGAGGACCTGCAATTCGTCAAAGAAAATGAGAGGTGCACCAAAGAAGTTTTCCCTAGAAACCTTGGGGGAGTCCTCACTGGTTGTCCCAAGTGAGGGTGCAAATGCCAAGGGCATGGGGAAGGAGCCAGATGATAAGGGCATTAGAAGGGAGCTAGCCAATAACATCAAAGAGAAGGAAAGGAAGACTGGGAGCATAGATAGCTTGCCTCAAAGCATTAAAAGCCGCATGGGTTCCTTGAGTGGAGATGAGAACAACAAAGAGCTGTATAACGAAGTCTCTGGGAGCAGTACCAGTGAATGCCCACCTCTCACCCACAAGGGTCCGAACTCTCCTTCCCCAAAGGCCAAGAAGCGTAAAGGGAAGAAGAAAAAAAAGGCTAGTAGTCCCTGGTGATCGGGTTTGTCCTCTCCTTTATCTTTAATAAATGGTTACAATTGGTAGCTGGAATATGTGGGCCTCAACAGTCCTCAAAAACAATTTACAGTTTGCTCATGGCTTAAGCACCATAATATTGACATTTTTGGTCATTTAGAAACTAGAATTTTACCCAACAATTTGGTTAATGTTCAACCTAAAATTCTCTATTTCCAACACTCACACTAGCACTCTCTGTCGAATTTTGGTGGGATGGAATCCCAAATTTTGTCATCTCCAAAGCATTGATACGTCTGCCCAATGGATTACCAGTGAAGTTCATAATCATCCTCGCCTTGCGGGAACTAGGGTTACTTTTGTTTATGGTTCTAACAGTCCTGTGGAAAGGAGGACTCTATGGCAGTATATCATGGCAGCGAGTGAGGTTAACAAGAACAACCCTTGGATAATTTTGGGCGATTTCAATGCTGTTCTCAGACCAAGTGATAGAAGTGGAGGGTCTACTGATTGGGGAGGGAATCATGGGGATTTTCCAGATTGTATCATGCATTCTAACCTTCAGCAGCTCCCGTATACTGGAATGCATCTCACATGGCATAATGGGCAGATTAACGAGGGAACAATTATGAAGAAGCTAGATTGGGTCTTCGGTAACCTTCCCTTGATGATCAGTTGGCCGGCTGTGAAGGCAAATTTTATTCCAAGGCAAGCCTCCGATCATAGTGCTATGGTGGTTAATTTTGAGGAAGCTTCTCCTCGGGCAGGATCCCCCTTCAAGTTTTTGAATCAATGGGCCTCTCATGAGGATTTCTTGGATCTAGCCAATTGCAGGAAACCCTCTTTTCCAGCTCACAACTAAACTAAACATCTTAAAGGCCCATTTCAAGTCCAAGCACCGCAAAAGCACTAGCCACCTATCCCTCAGGGTGTGTCGAGCTTGGACTGACTGGAATGCAGCCCAATTACAGTTGGATGGTGACCCTCTTAATGCAACCTACATGGATAGGGAGAGATTTCATGCAAAGCAGTATATGTTCCTTTGCAGGGAAGAAGAGGCGATTTTCAAGCAGCGTTCCAAGGTGTAATGGTTAACTCTGGGGGATCAGAACACTAAATTTTTCCATCACTCTTTAATCCACAGGCAGGCGAGAAACAACATTTCTTCTTTGCAAGATGGGGAGGGGCAGATTCACACGGGGCAGCGAGTCATTGGTGAGCTTGCGGTGAATTATTTCAAGTCCATTCTTCAGGGGCCTAGTGGGTCAGATGGGGGCACTGTTAGAGGTCTTTTTCAAAAAGAAATCTTGGATGAGGCTAAAGCTGCAATGCAGGCCCAAATCTCGGATGAGGAAATAAAAGATGCTTTATTCTCCATCCATGAGGATAAAGCACCTGGGCCCGATGGATACACGAGCTTATTTTTCAAGGCAGCCTGGAGTATTATTGGGGTGGATTTCATTAAAGGGGTGAGATATTTTTTTGAAAATAATACTTTGCCTCGTTGTATTAACTCTATTAGAATAGCCTTGGTTCCCAAGAATAAAAACCCAAACACTCTTGATGAGTTTAGACCCATATCATGCTGTAATGTAATTTATAAATGCATTTCCAAAGTGTTGGTCTCTAGGTTGCAGGTTGGCCTTCTCCAAGTTATCATCCCGGAGCAAACACCTTTCATTGTTGGGAGGAGTATATCGGATGCAATTCATCTAACCCAAGAGCTACTACATAACTATCACTTGGATTCGGGTCCTGCGCGATGTGCTATTAAGGTGGACCTCTGAAAAGCTTTTGACACCCTTAATTGGGATTTTGTTTTGGCAGCTCTTCAAGCTATTAAAATTCTGGACTGCATGGTGCAATGGATTGGTGCTTATATGACATCACCTCATTTCTCGCTAAGTATTAATGGGAATCTTTACAGCTACTTCAAAGCCTCAAGGGGGTTGCATCAAGGTGATCCTCTATCGCTGTACCTTTTTATCCTAGCCATGGAAGGTCTCTCGGGCATTCTACGGGAAGCTAGCAGCTTAAGTTAGTTTAAGCATCATTGGAGGCGTAAAAAAACTAATACCACACATCTTTGTTTTGCTGATGACCTTATGTTCTTCTCTCATGGAGATATTCATTCTGTGGGCATCATCAAGGATACTCTAGACCGTTTTTCCCAGCTATCGGGTCTAACCATCAACCTCAGTAAAAGTAGTCTATTCATGGCAGGTGTTCGGTTAATGGACCAAGGAGACATTATGGGAAGACTGGGAATTCAGCCTCACTCGCTGCCTGTGACTTACCTGGGAGTGCCCTTAATTACTTCCCAGTTTACCAAATCCCATTGTCTCTCTTTGATTGAGAGGATAACAGCTAGAATCAAGCTTTGGACATCCTTTTCCCTATCCTATACCAGTAGGCTTTAGCTAATCAAGGCAGTGTTGTGTTGTTCTCCATTCAGGTACACTGGGCAACTAAATTTACTCTCCCGGTTGCGGTCACCAAACACATTGAGCAAATCAATAAGGAACTTCTTGTGGAAAAGCTCTTCGTTATTACGGGGTGATGCTAAAATAGCTTGGAATGAGGTTTGTTACCCGATGGGGAGGGTGGCCTGGGTCTCAAACAGCTAGCTGAGTGGAATCATGCCTCAACTATCAAGCATATTTGGAACGTCCTTTCCAACCCTTCGTCCATCAGGATAAATTAGGTGAAAGCTTATCTCTTGAGAGGCAGATCCTTCTGGGTAATTCCAATCCCCTTTAAACCCTCGTGGAATTGGCTGAAAATTTTACAGGTGAGAGATAAAATTAGAGGTAGCTTCACAATCAAGATAGGGAATGGTGAGGACACTCACCTTTGACTATTGGCTCCTGGGGTGCAAGATTGTGTGATTTGTTCTCTGCCCGTGATTTGACATCAACTGGCCATGCATGGGAATCAAAAGTCTCGACTATTATTAGGGGCTCTCAATGACACTTTCCGTCAGGGAATGATCAATTGTATGCAGCTTTACTAAACATCCCCTTTTTGCCTAACAGTCAGCGTCCTGATCGGCACCTTTGGAAGCATAATGCTTCAGGAGATTGCACCATCCACTTTGCTTGGGAGTTCATCAGGCCCTCCAAACCGATCGTGGAGGGTAGCAATCTTATTTGGAACAGGTGGCAAGATGTCATGCTTTTATTATGTGGCTTGCTTCCAGGAGTCGTCTGCGCACTCTAGACAGGTTGCACACTACTGGGGATTCTCGCCAGAGTTGCCTGTTATGCAATGGCCATACCGAGATCCATAAACATTTATTTTTCAGATATGCATACTCTGCTGAGGTCTGGCGAGAGGTTACATTACGAGACATTATAAATTGACCAACTTTACCTTGGGAAAGGGCTTGGGAGTGGGTTGCGAAGGAGTTCACCAATAGAAACAACCCCAACCACAATTTAGTTGGGATGATATTGGCTGCAACAATTTATCATCTATGGGGTGAGCGAAATAACCGTCTTCACATACAGGTGTTTTGTAGTGCTAAACGCATTACGGACAAGACCCTCAACGCTATCTGAGATAAAATTGCTTCCCTTGGTGATCGCTTTGCGCTTCAGTTGGGGATTCATCATTAGTGGAATGTTCATTAATTAGCCGAGGGCCTTTGCTCCTTTCTCCTTGGGGGTTCTTAATTGGTATTTGGTCTTGCCAGGCGATTTGTTTTTTCTTTGGGATCGGGATTCAGCTCCCTTGTTGGGCTTCTTTTTCCAAGCCTCAATTTTAGTTTCCTCTCCAGCCTTTTTAGGCCTGTTTTCCTAGTAGGGAGCCTGTCCCCGCCAGGTCAGCCGACGGGGTTTCCAAGCCGTTGGCACCGTCTCTGTACATTTCCCTTCTTATTACATTTTGAAGTTTCAAAAAAAAATTAAGAGAACTGATTTTGCTTATTAGAGTTTAAAGTCCAATGCTCTAGAGGCATTGTCAACGCATGAGAAAAAGGGGGGATTTGGTTGAAGTATTAATGGTTTCTATGCTCTAGGGCTCTATGCTGTCTAATATTGATAAGAAAGCTATTATATGAATTGGCTTTCGTCAAATCTGAACATATTATCAACACACACGAAAAAAAAGAAGACATTTCTTATCTTACTTGTCCTCTCAATCTTTTGTAGTACCATATCTCAAGGTGCCATGTGAAACAATATCTCTATGATGTCTGAGTTTTTTATTTAAGAAAGCATTAAGTAATTCTACAAAGACTATTCTCCTAAATTTCGAGGAAATTTCATTCATTATTTTCCAAATTATTTAGTTGTAATGTCCCCAAGCAAGTAATCTTATTAATATATGTTTTTCAAGAAAAGAAGATGTATTTTTTATGTTTTACACACACATATAAATATAAAAAGGTTTCACTAAAAATTTTATTGAAATTTTGGCAGAACCATAGATCCAAAGTTTTTGACATATAACATAACCCTTAATTCAATTTTGACCCATTCATCTTGAGTCTACAAAATCATAAGCATCAATTTCATCAAAACAACGATTAATAAAACATACATTTAACACCAATTTACATTAGAGTTAATATAAATCCATTTACATTTAATAAAATACTACAAAACGAGTTAATTTATTACATTCCTTTTTTTTCAAAAATAGTGATCATACATATCAATTTACCAACATTTAATTTATACAAAATACTATTAGATACAAAAAAAACTAAGAAACAATAACTTTACTCTTAACATGAAGATGATGGATCTAAAACGAAAATACAAGATAATTTCATAAAGAATTTTTTTAAAAAAATAATACAAAATTTATTGAACTCACAGTATGCAATCATAAATAATTAAAATAATCAACATAGTTATTTGAAACACAAACTAACTTCCCCACTTTCATCTTGCCGATACTAAGTATTGTCAATACCCTTATCACCCTACCAACATAATAAATCAGAGAAGACCCGTTCTTAGGTTTGTAACATACCTCATATATTTTATTTTATTTTATTTTTAAGGATGTGTGTTGATTCCATTTATATTTTTTTTAAAATTTCAACATACATGAATGTGTATTTAAACCATGCACAACAATCCTTTCATCCGGGATTCTTCCTGACAATCATTCATGACGATCCCCTTATCTGGGATCCAAACATACAGTAAAATGTATGTTAGGCATTTTTGGTGATCTCTTTATCGAGGATCCCATCATACAATAACTGTATACTAGTCACTACCATGTTTTGTTCATGACATTTTCAAACTTCTCTGGAACACATCCCTTAAATATCCTTACTGAGAAATCATATCTTCTCAAACTTCCACCAAAGTTGTAAACATTATTCACACATTTTTTCTCAAAGGTGCCAGCAGAGGTTGGATTCTAACCTCTACTCAAATTTTTCACTACAACAGGAGTTAAAGAACTCTTTTTTGTGTAAAATTAATCTCATTAGAAATCTAACATATAGGGTTAGAACTTTATGAAGGGAGTAAAATCTAGTTCTGTCCCTCAAAATTCACTAAATACATCACAAATGTGACAAACCTGCTGTTCTGTAGAGTCAATCCTACACAGTCACGTTAGGTGACCCTTAACCAGAGTTATAAAATTCCAAATTAAATGAAACAAGTTTCCTTGGATAGTGGATATCCAAAACGACAACTCCTATGAGGAAATCGATCCTAATTCCCTTGGTTTCCACTCAAATTCTCTCAAAAAGTCAAGAGATGAATCTATCAAGTTATTAACTTTTGCATCATATACATTTGGCCGAAACTTGACCTTGGAAAAACAAGACTTCCCTCATTCTTTTCATGATCAATCATTCATTACACAAACATTCACACCCCACAACATATACAATAATTATTTGCAAAACACATAATCTTTCTCTCATAACTACTGCCCTTAATGGACAACCATGACCTTCTAAGAGCTCCTTATCCTTGCCAATTAGCTCTCATTCATCCTATTTCATTCACATTCATCAATTGCATCATATCACATTTCTCCAAAAATTCCAGAACCTTGAACCAAATCTCATAAGAAAAATCAAGACTTAACCATAAGTCAGAATCTCTTATATTCATATGATAACACCATACAAAAGATTCAAGATCTAATAGCTGGAAATCATAATCTACTCCCTTCTTTCCTACATATGCAACCTAATACTCATCTTTTCACTTTCTTCTTCAATAATACTCAAATCCTGGGTTTAATGTTTAAATGCTTTGCAACTCTTAATCTCACTTTCACTTGAAATTCTTCTCAATTAGGTAAAAAATATAAAATCTCCTCACTTGCTTACCTTCATTCTACTAGACATAAGAAAAGAGGCTATTATCCCTTAATTCTCTTATTGCACTTAGTCCCATTTCTAAATGTTTTCTTTTTACCCGACATCTTCTCTTATAATTTAAATTATAATCTTTACATTTATTTCAATTTTACCCTCTCAACCTATTTTATTTCTCTTTTATTTCGTTCCTTTAAGTTAACACTAACCACAATTAATTTCGAGTTTAAAATTATATTATCTCAATTATGTCAACTACATGTTATATCCAAAATTTCTAAATTCTTATTTTATTTTTTATTTTTTTGTTATAAGAGTATTTAACAACAAAAATAAGTCTTATAGTCAATAAAGGGTGCTAGAGGGTTTCCAAATGTAATTTCCTAAGCTAGAAAGGATTAATTAATGATTCTTGAAGTCTAGAAAACAGACAAAATTGGCTGGTATAAAAGAGGGAGATTTTCTTGATTTTATCCATGTAAAATAATAGAACCAATCACAATAAGACAAGAATACTTTAGAATTAATTCCACATTTAGATTAAATTTCTCAGTCTATTTGGAACTTTTTAAGGATGACAAATTAGATTCTAACACATTAATTTTGGATTTAAATTATTTCTTAGTTTTCTTACTACTTATTTAAGTCAATTTTATTAGTGAGTTTATTTGTTATAAGGTTTGTATGCATAAATGAAATTATGAAATAAATGTGTTTTTAGAATGTAATAGTTTTTTCCACATTTAGATTAAATTTCTTAGTCTATTTGGAACTTTTTAAGGATGACAAATTAGATTCTAACACATTAATTTTGGATTTTAATTATTTCTTAGTTTTCTTACTACTTATTTGAGTCAATTTCATTAGTGAGTTTATTTGTTATATAAGGGTTTTGTATGCCGCAAAGCTGACAACCATGAAATTATGAAATAAATGTGTTTTTTTCGTGATGCAATATGTTTTTTCTTGGAACAGAGAACAAATCTGACTTATCAAGGTATAATTAACGTTTTGATGTCATTCAATTAAATTTCAATAGTGTTGGTGTCTTATGATAGGTTTCATTATGTCACTTCTCAAACTTGATTTTCAACTTTCTTAGAAAAATATCATCTTTGTTAAGGATTGCTTGACCACATGATCAAGAAGTTTGCATCAAAGAAGAGAGAGAAAGTCATTGGATTTTGATATTAGAGAGAGTAAAGACTTTATTGACATCGATTTAGGCATAAAAAAGATTCATCTTGGTATCAATAAGTTTCATTCGTTAAGGGGAGAGTCTCACACAGGTGTTCATTGGTCTTTCCATCATCTAAAATGGTAGATTTGAACTTTAAAAGTTTTTTGTTTTTTCATTGATTTTGGTTTATGGACTAGTGTTTGGGTTATTTGAGATCATATACAAGTTTTCAACGTGTATATAGTGCTCTTATATATGTTTTGGGTTATCTCATTCTTTGAATAATTATTTTTCATTTTGGATGCTTTTGTATAATTGAAATTATTTTTTCAATTTTATCTTCTTATATTTGATTGATTAAGGATTAGGTTTCATAGTTTTTTCAAATAAGTTGTTTCTAGTTTAATGATCCAAATCATAGATTTAAAAAGTTAACGTGGTTGGCTTTGATTTTTAATAGAAAATAGGCTTTATGATTGACTCAACCCTTTGTTTACGGAACCCTTACATTCTTTTATGCTAACTCTCATTGACTCAAACTAATTTTTAATCATTTCTATATATAAGTTTATCTTTTCATAAATGAGCAAAGAATTGTTACATTATTTGTCTCTTTGAAAAAGTTATGGTAACTTTGTTTTTCATCCAAAAAAATCAAAGAAAATTGGTTCATCTACCATCATTGTCTATATTATTTATTACCTAAATAAATAAAATTAATTTATTCAACCCAGTTGGGTTTATAATATGATTCACCTATTTCTTTCTTATTCGAAACTTGTTTTTGGCAGTCATAACCAAAGTTGTCAATTCCGTTCTGTTTTGTTGAAAAAAATGAGATGACACGACATTGTTTTAGTCTCGGTTTTAATTCCGGCCTATTCCGGAAATTCCAGCCGGGATGTCTCGGTACCGTTCCAGGTGTGCAGTTTCGACCTTAAAATTCTCTTTATTTTTGATTAACTTGTGATTTTTTTTTTCTAATTTTGAGATTATGTTTGCTTGACTTTGTGTTTATATTGTATAATTTAAAGTTAATTTATCTTCAATTTTAATTAAGCTTGTTAAATTAATATATATATATATATATAATTAACTTGTGATTTTTTTTCTAATTTTGAGATTATATTTGTTTGACTTTGTGTTTATATTGTATAATTTAATGTTAATTTATCTTTAATTTTAATTATGATTGTTAAATTAATATTATATATATATACATAATTAATTATATATGAACAAAATAACCCGAAACGGCACGCCGAAACGCTTTGAAACCGGAACGTTCCATTCCAATAGAAAAACCGGAACAATATTGACAACTTTGGTCATAACCCATTTATAGTTTATTCTCCAAAATAACTCAAAATAAAAAAATATCAGAAATAAAATAACAATGTTGGCATGGTGAAAAAATCAATTTGGAAACTTTAAATGGATTAAGGAGCCTGATTGTACCTCTACTGTGGTAAAAATGAAGAAAATGCAAATTCAAGTGTATATAAATAATTATAGGATAAATTTGTGTAAAAATTAATTTAATTAAGTGTAAGGACTTAATTATACTTTAAATTGATCAAATTAATTTTATTAAGGGCTTAATTGGTAAGCCTAATTGAGAAGATTTAAATATTTGGAGACCAAATTTAATTTTTACCAGGTCAATTGGTTGAAATTGAGGGTAAAATTGCAAGAAAATCAGAGTCTTGGGGTCAATTAGGAGCAAAATTGAAGAAATCCTAGACCAAGGATCAGAGTGGAAAGGCGTGTAAATTTATGAGGTCTATTGAAGCTTAACAGGATTCAATTGAACAAAATTAGCTTTTTTAAGCCAATTAGGGATACAATCAAATTTAACTTTAACATAGAAAATAAGAGAACCAGATAACACATCGTCTGACCAATATTAATTTTCTTACCAAATTTTCCCTGAAAATCTTGCTTTGATACCAACTGCACAAGATATGGTTAGTTAGGATTGATTGACACCACACAAGTAGTGGTTTAGCCCCAATGTTGACAACTTAAGCAACCTAATATAGTTGTTAAAATTTAATAGCACAAGATACCTACTTTGAGCCAACAGTTAGGATGCTTCTGCATTGAACAGATAACTACAATTTTACCCTTGCAAAGATAAAATTACCCTTAAAGACAAAATTACCCTTTCCACCAGCTATAAATATAAATGAATACTTTGACTCGTGGGGGGAGAAATCAAAAGCCAGTGTTCGTTAAAAATCAGTCACTTTCCCATTTTTTGGTATCATTAGTGTTTCCTTTGCTCTTTCGTCCACCAACTTCCTGCGATATCAGAAACTCCACCATAGAGCACTCCCTTCAGCTCACTATCGACCACCAACGATAGGTCTCCTACTCGTTATTGGTAGTAACAACTCTTAATCTCTCTAGTGTTGGCACCTCGAACCATTTTCTTCTTCACACAACAAAAACTGCTTCCTCCTTTTCCTACAACCGCCATACCTTTCTATTTGCCAACACCTCTTGCACCACTAATCAGATGTCCTCTTCACGACAGCAAAGCCAGGTAACCTCCTTCAACAACTTCATAGTTACTGTTCACTTTGCATGTGAACATTAGGGAGTCGATTAATTAACTTAATAAGAGAGAGACTCCCTCATAAAAAAGATCTACTTCAAATCTTAGCAAAAACTGAAAAATAAAAATATGACCTAGACAAACAATCAAATAACAATGCAACTTACATTAGGTTAGTCTTGATTCATGAATCTTTTAGTAGTCTTGATTGTGTTTTCTTGAATTTGGGTAGTTTAGTTGATTTCTTGAATTAAATCCTTAGTTCTTAAAATTCATAATTGTTTAGCTCGTTTTTGATTTTTTTGTTTCATGTCTTCAAATCACCTTGAATAGAGCTCAAATGAGAACTCAGGTTAATAGAGCTCACACCATGACAAAGTTCAAGTTAAAAGGGATTGCAGATGAAATCTTAGATTGATCAAAGTGAACAAAACAATGGTCAAAGTTTTGGTTAAAGAGGATCACTAAATGAAATCTCAAGTTGACTAAATTAAAGAAAAACAAAGACAAGGTTCTAGTTAAAGGGTATTGCTGGATGGGTCTCAGGTTGACCGAACTTAACAAAAACAAATAAATTTTTGGTTAAAGAAGATTGTCAAAAGAGATCTCAGGTTAACTAAGCTTTTTACAATGATTTTTACACCAAAAGGACAAGATGTGGAATTTCAAGTCAACCCTTTAATCAAGAAAGAAGGAAAATCAGAGCTACATTGAAAATCAAAGAATAATCAATTGAGCTGTTATGAAATTGTCAGATTGGGTTCCAAGTAGTTTTGAAGACAATTCATATATCTTTACAAACTTACAACGCAATGTACAAGATAAGTCTTTGCTTTGTAAGTATTGTAAAGAGAGTGTATATCTATTGTAACCCAATTTTTATCGTTCTTGTTTTTTTTGTTTTTAAAAGAACAAAAAAAAATTCAAAAATATCTTGCCACGATGATTAAAATTATAAAGATAAAAAGCAAGAACTAAAAAACATATTTTTTTTTATTAAACCTAAAAAACCTTTTCTCTCTCTCTCTCTCTCTTTTTGCAGCCTCCAACCGCAGCCTCTTCCTACCCCTTTTTTTTCTCTTCTCCTTCCTCAACTGTTGGCCACACCTCTTCCTTTTCTTCTTCGATTGACATCTGATAAGCCACGATGTTCTGAAATACGCCTTAAGCCAAATCCCAAATACATGGGATAAGTATGTGGGATAGGCAGTAGAAGTGATGCAAAAAGTGGGGAGCATGCATGCAACTTGTGTATTACGTGGGCAGAGTATATATGCTTACGGTTATTTGTCTTTATGATGTAGTTGTTGTCGTAAGGCTTGCTTATTTAAGTAGCCAAAAACTTTTATCAAGTGCAAGAAGAAATTTGCATTCAACTTGTGGAACTTTCTCACCCAAAGAGAAAACAAATTCCAATCGCCCATTACAATTGTAATTGCGATCTATCATTGGTATCAGAGCCATGGGAACAACCAAAGAGTCAAAGAAGGTCTATTATGAATGGAGGAGACCTTCAATCAACTCTCCACAGTGTTGCTTCCAAATCAAGAAGTTAACAACCACGACAATAATCCAAACAATAATGGAGGGTGACAGATCATTTCTACCAAAACAGCAAGGCTATTTTTCCCAAGATTCACGGGTGATGACCCAACTCAATGGTTAAACCGTATCAACTTTTTTAATATCAAGGCAAAACAAACAACCAGAAGGTAGCTATAGCAGCATACCACGTAGAATGGGAGGCTAACCAATGGTGGCAATAGTTTCGAAGAACACTTCAGGACGAAGGACACTTGCTCTCATTGGATAAATTTAAGGAAGAACTTTGGGCTCGTTTTAGACCCTCAGAGTGTGAACATTTTTATGAAGCTTTATCCCATGTTAGACAGCAAGGGAATTTGCATGATTACCAGCATGAGTTTGAAAAGCTGGGTAACAGGGTACAAAGATGGACGTAGAAGGCATTAGTGGGCACATTCATGAGTGGTTTGAAAGTAGAAATAGCAGATGGCATCATGATTTTTAAGCCACAATCACTTAAAAAAGTAACTAATTTAGCTCGGACGAGAGACGGCCAACTCGCACAACAAAGAAGGGTCATACATCCACCTCCTCCACACATCAATCGGGTAGTTCCAGCTACACTGACGGGTCCCTTCAAACATTTGTCCTAGGAAGACATACAGAGAAAAAGAGCACAAGGTCTTTGTTTCAATTGCAACAAGAATTTTAAAGCAAGCCATAGATGTTAAAAGGCCACAATTGTTATTATTGGAAGATCGGTAACATGTTGTGCAAAAACAATATGGAACAAAGCAAGTAGGACACCGATCATAGGGGAATTATAGACGAGGTGCAGGATCTTGTAATTGAACTTGAAATAACATTGCAGGCTTTAACAGGCTGGACAACCCCTAGAAGCATGCGTGTTTTGGCAAAAATGGGAGCACAGGAAGTGACGGTCCTAATTGATTGCGGATCAACACACAATTTCAATAGCAATTGTTTGGCTAATACGCTCAAGTTACCAATCATTCCCATAAAATCCTTCCACACACAATTTCATTAGCAATCGTTTGGATAATATGCTCAAGTTACTAGTCATTCCCATAAAATCCTTCCATGTCCGGGCGGCGAATGAAGAAGGGTTAACATGTTAAGGGCGTTATGATAGAGTGCGGGTGGAGTTACAAGGAGCCGAGTTTTACCCTACTCTCTTTGCTTTGCCTTTAACAGGTCTTGACCTTGTCCTAGGAGTTGAATGGATAGAAATGTTGGGAACTGTGGTCTGTAATTGGAAACAATTGACCATGGATTTTTTGTGGGAAAATTAAGACTGTAGATTGCAGGGGATGGATGTAAAATCCATTCAAACAGCTTCACCAATATAAATGGAAAAGGAGTTTCAACGTGGCCATGCATTTTTTGTGATGTGCTTCCAAGTATCCAAGGACACCATAACACTAGCACCAATGCTTCTTGATGACAACAAGGATATTCAATGTTTATTTAAGGAATATGCAGACGGGTTTCAAGAGCCTTCAAAATTACCACCCGCACAGGAGGTGGATCATTGTATTACACTGAAAGAGGGTACTAAGCCTATTAATGTGCATCCGTACAGGTATGCTCACTTTCAAAAGACTGAAATTAAGAAACAAGTTCAAGAAATGTTAGAATCGGGACTTATCAGGCCTAGCACTATTTCATTTTAGTCACCGGTGTTGTTGGTAAAAAAAAAGGATTGCAGCTGGAGATTTTGTACGGATTACCGTTCACTAAATATAGCTATTGTCAAAGATCGTTTCTCGATTCCAATAGTGGAGAATATGTTGGAAGAGTTATATGGTGCATCTTATTTCACAAAATTATACTTGAGAGTCGGATATCATCAAGTAAGAGTCAACCCTTCTGATGTTCATAAAACTGCCTTTTTGTACACATAACGGCCATTATGAATATCTCGTATTGCCTTTTGGCTTATGCAACGCACCCTCAACATTCCAAGCCATCCTGAACTCAATATTTTGACCCTAACTTCGCAAGTTTTATTTTGGTCTTTTTTGATGATATTTTAGCTTATAGTCCTACTTGGAATGAACACCTGTTGCATGTCAAACAAACCATGTATATACTGAGACATCATCATTTTTTTTTCCAAAGCCAATAAATGTGTATTTAGCAAACAAAAATTAAAATACTTAGGGCATATTGTCACACATTGCGGAGTAAAGGTTGATAACACCAAAATTGCAGCCATGGTAGCTAGGTACCTCCCACTTCTATTTTTGAGTTACATGGGTTCTTGGGACTAATTGGCTATTATAGAAAATTTGTGCAAAACTACGGTATCATTGCAAGACCCATGACCAATTTACTAAAAAAGGGTAAATTTGGATGAAATGAAGATGTCAACACTACCTTTATTGCTCTCAAATAGACGATGACTACTACACACATATTGGCCATGTCTAATTTCAATGACTCCTTCACCATTGAAACGAATGCATTAGGGGTCAGAATTGGTGCCATTTTATCTCAACAGGGTAGACTAATCACATTCATGGGTAGAGGCATGGGGGTTACTAAATAATCCTGGTCTACTTACACCAAGGAAATGCTTGCTATTATGGAGGTCATACGTTTATGACGCCCTTATCTACTTGGAAAGAAATTTTTCATTCTTACTGATCATTGTAGTTTGAAATATTTCCACCAGCAACAGATTGCTACACCTGAACAACAAAAGTGGGTGGTTAAGCTTCTCGGTTATGACTATGAAATTTTTTATCGTTGAGGTCATGAAAATTCTATTGTTGACGCCCTATCTATTAGAGCTGATAGTCCAATTCTTCACCATTTACACATGCCGACGATGACCATTTGGAGTGAAATTCAAGTAGCATATGCAGGTGACTCTTACATTCAATCTCTCACTGATCCGTGTGCATGGCGTAATGGATTGTTGTTCTTTAAAGGCTAGGTAGTTGTTCCCTCATAAACATCGTTGTAGTCATGATTACTTCATGAAGTTTACAATACAAAGGTGGGAGGGCACTCGGGGGTATTACGCACATTCAAGAAATTGGCTCAACAATTTTACTAGCATAATATGTATCAGGTGGTGCAAGAATATGTGCAAAAATGTGAGACTTGTCAACGGGTGAAATCTGAGACCTTATCTTCAGCAAGTCTCCTTTAGCCATTATTATTCCATGTCAAGGTTGGGACGACAATACCCTTGATTTCATCGAAGGCCTTCCAAACTCTCACATAAAAGACACTATCTTAGTTGTCATTGATTGTTTAAGTAAATTCACTCATTTTCTCTCTATGGCTCATCCTTTTTCAGCTAAAGTTGTGGAAAAATGGTTTGTAGAAGTTATTGTCAAATTACATGGTTTACCCAAGACCATCATCAGCGATCGTGACCTCATATTTATCAAAAAATTCTGGCAGGAATTTTTCCATATGTTTGTCACTAAACTACAACTCAGTTCTGCCTACCTTCCACAAATGGATGCGCAAAGAGTAGTGGTTAATCACTGCATCGAACAATATCTCTAGACTATGGTTCATCAATGGCCTCATCAATGGAGCACTTACCTTCCTTGGGTAGAGCTCTGGTATAACACCACCTATCATGCATATATTGGAATGACCCATTTTCAAGCCTGCTATGGCCGCCTCCCTCCTTCCATTCCTATATACCAGATTGGGGGATCTTCAGTCCAGGCAATTGACCACAGTCTAGAAGCTCATGATGAATTATTGCATCAACTAAAATGCAATCTGGTGGGTTCCATTAATCGCATGAAATAACTTGCAGATAAAAAATGTTAGGATATTTCATTCGAGGTAGGGGAGTTAGTGTTTCTTAGGCTACATCCCTACAGACAACAATCCGTTTTCAAGTTTGCCCATCAAAAGCTTGCTACTTGGTTATATGGTATGTATCTAGTGCTGCAAAAAATTAGAGTAGTCACCTACAAACTCCAACTCCCAAATGAGGCTCGTGTTCATCCTTTCTTCCATGTCTCCCTTTTAAAAAAAATATGGTGGACTCAGCTACATCTTTAGCTGTGTTTCCACCCATTATAAATGAGGGGGTGGTTGCCCTTGAGCCTTTTTAGATCCTTGATACTCGTTGGGTCAAACGGAGTAATAAATTTGAGGTCGACTCTTTAATGTAATAGAAACATCTTCCAGCTAAAGATGATACTTGGGAACCCACACACTCTTTGCAAGAACAATTCCCTTCCATGGACCTTGGGGACAAGTGTCCACTTGTGGAGGGTGGCAATAATAAGCCACGACGTTTTGAAAGATGCCTTAAGCCAAATCCCAAATACATGGTATAAGTAGTAGAAGTGCATGATGCAAAATTTGGGGAGCATGCATGCAACAAAACATGGGAAAATGATAATGGTGGTCGTGGAGAATGACAGTCAGATGTACAGCAAGAAATAGTATTTTGCCATTTCAAGATTGTCATTTATTTATTTGTTCTACTTTATTAAGTTTTGTATTATGTGGGTAGAGTATATATGCTTATGATTATTTGTCTTTGAGGTAGTTGTTGTTGTAATGCTTGCTTATTTAAGCAGCTAAAAACTTTCATTAAGGGTAAAAAGAAATTTGCATTCAGCTTGTGGTACTTTCTCACCCAAAGAGAAAACAAATTCCAATTGCCCATTACAATTGTAATTGGGATCTATTAGCGTCTGAGCTACCACCCTCAATTCCTTTTCTTCTCCCTCACCATCACCGTCTCCTTCTCATGTATGTCACCTCTTGCTCCTCTTTTTCTATGTCCTCACTACTAGAATGGCACCGCTGTTAGCCCCACCCCAACTTCTCCCTCACCGTTTATAGCCCCTCTCCTGCTCCCCTTTCTTCTTCATTACCTCCATAGCACTCTAACTACCAATTGAAGAAAGAAAAAGAGCAAAAAACCCTCAGATCTGTGTTGCGACCATAGTATTTGATAGTTTCATCCATATTTACAAACCATTCCCTATGGTAATGTCTTTGTTGATTTAGTACTTCCACATAAAAAGCTTTTGCCATATATTTTACAAGCTTCTGAGTTAGAATTGAAACCTTTGCTTGATAATTTGAAGTATGTATTCATTGTAACACAATTCATTGTAACACAATACACTTCCTGTTATCATAGCAAAAGGTTTGACCAGTGCACAAGAGGAAAAACTTGTGAAGTTGTTGTGTGATCACAAATAGCCATTGTATGGACTTTAGCCTACATCAAGGATATTAGTCCCTCAATGTGTATGCATCATATATTATTAGAGGATGATCCAAAACCAACAAGGAAAATGCAAAGGAGGTTGAACCCACCCATGATGGAGGTCGTGAAAGTTGAAATTTTAAAACTATTAGATGCAGAAGTCAATTACCTCATCACAAACAGTAAATGGGTGGCACCAATCCATGTGGTGCAGACTGGAATCACATTGGTGAAAAACAGAGATTGTGAATTCATTCCTACTCGCATCTCGAGTGGATGGAGAATGTGTGTTGATTATAGAAAGCTTAATCTTTCTATGAGTAAAGATCATTTATCGTTACCATTCATGGACCAAATGCTTGAACGTCTGGCAAATAAGTTGTTTTATTGCTTTCTTGATGGATATAGTGGATACAATCAGATTGTTATTAATCTTGAGGATCAAGAAAAAACTACGTTTACATGTATATTTGGTACATATGCATATAGAAGAATGCCCTTTGGTCTTTGTAATGCACCTGCAACTTTTCAAGATGCACGATGAGTATTTTTTCTAACTATGTTGAAAGAATAATTGAGGTTTTCATGGATGATTTCATGGTGTATGGTGATTCTTTTGATATATGTCTAGAAAACTTATGTTTGATCTTGAAAAAGTGCATTGAAACTAACCTTGTCTTGAACTATAAAAAGTGTTATTTTATGGTAAATTAAGGAATAGTTCTTGGGCATGTTGTGTCTTCACGTGGATTTGAAGTTGATAAAGCTAAAATAGATGTTATTTCATCATCACCTTACCCCTCATGTGTGAGGGAAGTTTGTTCTTTTCTTAGCCATACAGGTTTCTATCGGCGCTTTATCAAAAACTTCTCGAAGATTACAGCATCCTTGTGCAAAATATTATCCAAAGAAGTGGGTTTTGAGTTTGATCAAGCATGTTAAGATGCCAATGATGAGCTTAAAAGGTGTGTCACATCTGCCCCTATCATCCAATTACCAAAATGGGATGAACCTTTTGAGATAATGTGTGATGCGAGTGACTATGCGGTAGGGGTTGTTCTTAGGCAAAGAATTGGTAAGGATTTGCATGTTATAACCTATGCTTCCCGCATGTTAAATGGAGCACAATGCAATTACCATACAAATAAAAATAAAAGTTTTGCGTTGGTGTCTCTAGAAAAATCCAAGTCATATTTACTTGGTACAAAAGTAGTTGTTTCATTAACAATGCAGCTTTGAGGTATCTTTTGAAGAAAAAAGAGTTCAAACCAAGATTAATTAGGTAGATCTTGCTTTTACAATAATTTGATCTTGAAATCAAACACAAAACAGTATTGAAAACCATGTGGCTGATCACTTAAGCTGACTAAGGACCAAGGATATACAAGTTGAAACAATACGAGAGACATTTCCTGATGAACAATTGTATGTGTTACATTCCTCCACAAGAACATGGTATGCTGATTTGGTGAACTATTTAGTCACCAAAGAATTCCCTACAAGTTTGTCTACATCTCAAAAAAAAAAAAAGCTACGAGCTGATGCTAAATATTATTTATGGGATACTCCTCATCTGTGGAAATTTTGTGCGGATCAAGTAGTTAGGAGATGTGTACCACAAGATGAATTTCATTCCATTCCCACCGTTGTCATTCTCATTCTTGTGGTGGACATTTTAGAGCAAAAAGAACGGCCCATAAGGTACTTGAAAATGGTTTTTATTGGCCTTGTATTTTTAAGGATACATTTCATTTTTGCAAATCATGTGAAAACTGTCAAAAAAATAGGTAATATCACTCATAAGAATCAAATGCCTTTAACAAATATTCTTGTAAGCGAGATTTTTGATATTTTGGGTATTAATTTTACGGGTTCATTTCCTTCTTCTTTTGGTGCTCTTTATATCCTTCTTGTAGTTGATTATGTGTCGAAATGGATTGATGCAAAAGCCACACAAACTAATAATGCTTAAGTTATTGTAGATTTTATCAGGATTCACATATTTGATAGGTTTGGAATCCCTAAAACTATCATTGTGATTGTGGCACACATTTTTGCAATCGTTCGATGAAAGCATTGTTATGCAAATATCATATGACTCATTGGACTTCTAAGGCATACCATCCTCAAAATAATGGTCAAGCCAAGATTTCAAATCGAGGAATCAAGTCCATTTTGGAGAAGACAATGCAACCAAACCGGCAAGACTGGAGTCTCTGACTTGGTGATGCACTTTGGGCTTACTGAATGACTTATAAATCACCAATAGGAATGTCACCTTTTAGAATTATTTATGGAAAAACATGTCATCTACCAGTGGAACTTGAACATAAAGCTTTTTAGGCCATAAGAAAATGTAACATGGATTATGATGCTGCTGGGATTGCAAGAAAGTTGTAATTGCACAAGGTGGAAGAGATATGAAATGATGCTTATGAGGATGCAAGGATTTACAAAGATAAGACTAAGAGTCTTCATGACCAAATGATTACAAGAAAAGAGTTTCATGTTGGAGATAATGTCCTTCTGTATCATTCGCGCTTGAAACTTTTTTCCTGGTAAGTTGCGTTCTTGTTGGAAATATTCCTAAATTGGTGAATATTCATCTTTATTTTCAGCTAGAAATTACTCTGATGTTTATTTCAATAGATAGTCATTGCTTGTAATCCTATGTTCTAGTTAACTATGAGTTTATAAGCCCAAACACTAAAAATGAACAATAAGATATTTTTCACTAAAGGTTTTTAAAAGTTAAAGATTTTATTTTTTTCAAATTTTATTCTTAAATTTAAGCCAAGTCATAAAGAGTTCTTGCAAAAAAAAATTATAAAATTCATACAAGCAATAATACTTTCTTTGAATTTCTTATTTTTTAATCATGCAAAAACTTAATTTGTTCCTGATGCGACCATATTATTTGATAGTTTCATCCATATTTATCTAGTGTTTTGCATATGTTTTGTGTATAAAATGCCTTGATATTATTTGTTTTATATTTTTAAGGCATTTTTAGATGAAAGATGCAAAAAGGAAGTAATTGGAGGTGATTGACAGATTTGACCTTCAGTCGGTGTTTTGTGTAGAGTGGAAGTTCTAGAGATCAAAATGAAGTGATTCCAGTGACATTCAAAATATAGCATCCATAAAATTATGGAAAGATAAGGAAAAATAAATAAAATAAGGAAGATCATGGAAATCGCAGCCTTCAAAGTCAAATCTTGCAATATGTCGATAACGACCTTTTCCCATTCCAACTTCAATATCTCAAGCTAAAGAAGTCCGGATGATGCAAACTCAATTAGCATGGATTCAAGACTCAAATACCTATAAACTCTCAAAATTTCAGCTCAAAACGATGTCATATGAAAGAGATATGAGTTTTACAAGAGACAACTAAATTCTGCCAACTTAAGGAAGAACTATTTTGTAAAATAGACATTAGGGTTTGTAAGCATATATAAAGGAGAAGAGGAGCAAGGAAGTGGCGCCCAACACAAAAGAAAACACAAAATCTTCCTCCTCCAAACCATAAATCATGTGTTCTTCCATCTTCTTAAGTAGTTGTTCAATAGTTATGCAAGGCTAAGCTCTTTTCTTGGTTGCAAGGACACAAAAACCTTTGGATTTCAAGAACCGTGAGATTTATTCTTCATTCTATTTTCAGTTTATGTTATGAATGAATATGATTGTTTTCCTATGCATATTTCCTATGATTTTTGTTGATGATTGCTAGAGCGGACTCTAAGTTATTATTGTAAATAATCTATTGCTAAGTTTAATATCAAAACTGAAGTTGTGATATATGAACTTGTGAAGCAACTAAGCTTGATAATTATGGCAGAACTACATTATTGAACTTAGGGAGAAAATTTGAATAAATTGACACAAGTTGCGGACAACTTGTATGTTAATCTTGATGAAATTATCTAGTTCTTAAAACTACCATTAAATTGAATCATTAGTGCGGACACTTTGATTATTTATTGGTTAGGATTAGTTATACGACGGATCTGTTAATTAATCACTTTAAGAAAAGATAAAATGTCATAACATAAACTGCATTTCTTTGTTTCAAGGATCAGTTCTAATTTCCGTAGGTGTATGTATGCTTGTGACCAAGGTTTGTTTTCTTGATAAGTTTTAGTTTTAATTGATTTTGTTTACTAGTTTAGTTGTTGCCATAGTTTAGATAATCACAAACCAAATCCCCCTAATCACATAACGTATAACATAAAAATCAGACTTGAAACTTCCTCGTGGGATCGACCCCTTGCTTGCTCTATATTATCTTGTGTGTTTTAAGATAGAGTAATTAATTTGTGCGACCGCGACATCGCAACATTGGGCCCTTTGTTGTTTCTAATGTTTTTTCTTATGGTGCAGTTGAAATTACAAGTTTAGAAGCAAATAACATACTCAAGTCAATGAGCATTGATTGAAACCTTTCTATGAAAGTTGGACGACAGTAATCACCGCTTCTATGGAGTTAGCTGAACTGATCTATGAAGAATGAGCATACCACATGTTGAGCCAATGACACAAAACAAAAGTGCTTCCTGGTAGGCAACCCAACAAAAAAAAATCAGATTTGCTTTCCTTTTCCCTTACCTTTTATTTTTATTTTTCTTTTTATTTTGCATATATTTTTTTTGTCATTCTCTTCTATCCATTTTCTTTCATTTTCAACATTGAGGACAATGTTGTATTTTAAGTGTGGGGGTATTGAGAAAATATCAGTTTTCTTATTTTCTTTTTCTTTCTTCTTCTAAAAAAAACAAAAAAAATCTATGATTGATCCTTATGAACTCCATTGGTTTATGAGAATATGAATAATATGTGTGAGAATTAAGTGAGATAGATGAATATATAAATTGAATGAATGAGTGTGCATGCAAGTTTTAATGCTTAATTAGTCTAGGGATTGACCCTAAAAATATGTCATGTTGACTTTATAGTATTATAGCAATGTAAGCTTTTGACTCTTCAACATTATATTCTTTGATTGTTCGTTCTTTCAATGATATATATCTCTAAAACTTGCTTCATATCTTGTTGAGATTACATCTTTTTACATAGATGCATGAAGATGATAAAGGCATTAGGAATTTTAACCGCTTGAGCCAAAAAGTCAACCTAAAACATATTATCTTTAGTGAGCCCCTTTAGAGCTTGTTTATCTTTTCTTTGTCTTAAACTTTTTATATGTTTTCCTCTTTTCCCCTAGTCAAGGATTAGTAGAGAATATACTTATGATATCTCATGGAATTATGGTTACAAATGATGTGAAAAGAAAGATGTAGTGATGTTTGATGAAAAGATGGGCAAAGTTGCCAAAGGTGAAGAAAAAAAAAGAAGAAAAGAAAAAAAGACAAAAAAAAAAGAATAGAAACGAGCTTGAAATTGAAAGTAGCTAAGCATTGGTGCTTAAAGATTGAAAATTGATGTGCTTAAATGGAATATCTTGTTACAAATATCATTTTTCAAAATGTTCTACTTTCTTTGGTTTGAACCATTTCTCTTACTTTCTTTTACCTCACCTCAACCTTAGCCCCATTACAACCAGAAAATAAGACCTTTTGATTCATGCATTGTTTGTAATATTTTAGTAATGAAGATGAGATTGAAGAGCAAGCTTATGACAGAACATATTCATTGATTGAATTTCAAATATTTAAACACATAATCCCTAAACACATGAGTGTTGGAGTGTATATCAATGAGAGTATCACTTTGACATGATATAGATTTCTTTTAAATCCCAAAGAGTAATTGAGTTTAAAGTTTGCATGTAAAAAAATTCATTATGATTTATGTTCTTTATCCTTCTCGATTGTATTCTTATTTATAAGGCTTGAATTCTTGGATATTGATGGGAGATTAAGATATTGGTCATGGTTATTTTTAATTTAAATTTTTTTACTTATCCTTTCTCTAGGATGAGCAAGTGCTAAGTGTGGAGGTATTTGACGCGACCATATTATTTGATAGTTTCATCCATATTTATCTAGTGTTTTGCATATATTTTGTGTATAAAATGCCTTGATATTCTTTGTTTTATGTTTTGAAGGCATTTATGGATGAAAGATGCAAAAAGGAGGTAATTAAAGTTAATTGACATATTTGACCTTCAGTCGGTGTTTTGTGCAGAGTGGAAGCTCTAGAGATCAAAATGAAGTGATTCTAGTGACATTCAAAAGCTAACATCTATAAACTTATGGAAAGCTAAGGAAAAATAAATAAAATAAGGAAGATCATGGATATCGCAGCTTTCAAAGTCAAATCTTGCAATATGCCGATAACGACCTTTTCCCATTCCAACTTCAATATCTCGAGCTAAAGAAGTCCGGTTGATGCAAACTCAATTAGCATGGATTCAAGACTCAAATACCTATAAACTCTCAAAATTTCAGCTCAAAACGATGTCATATGAAACAAATATGAATTTTACAAGGGACAACTAAATTTTGTCAACTTACAGAAGGACTTTTTTGTAACATAAATATTAGGGTTTCTAAGCATATATAAAAGAAGAGACCAGCACCAAAGAAAACACAAATCTTCCTCCTCCAAACCCTAAATCATGTTTTCTTCCATCTTTTTATTTAGTTGTTCAATAAACATGGCAAGGCTAGACTATTTTGCTTGGTTGCAAGGACACGGAAACCTTCAGATTTCAAGAACTGTGAGATCTATTTTTACCTCAATTTTTCAGTTTATATGATGAATATGTTTGTTCTTCTATGCTTATTTTTATATGATTATTTATTTAATTGCTAAGAGCGGACTCAAAGTTATTATTGTAGACAATTGATTGCTAAGTTTGATATCAAAACTAGAATTGTGATATATGAAATTATAAAACAACTAAGTTAATAATTGTAGCGGATCTATGTTATTAATCTTAGAGAGAACATTCAATCAAACTAAACATATATTGTGGACAATTATGTTACTTAATTGATCAATTTATCTAGATTTTAATGTTACTATTGAATCAAATTACTAAAGCGGACACTGTGGTTGTTTGATGGTTAGGGTAAGTTATACTAGAGGAGGATTGGGTGAAAGGGATGGGATTTTATTACAAACGAGGACGTAAAGGTAAACCTGAGCAAGATTGGTAACACAACATAACCAAGCTATTGAGAATTCATGCAGGGCAATGTTGTTGGGACGTTCGAGTCTATTAATAATAATAATACATAAAATATATCAAAACCAGGAGTCATGCAATGCAATTAAAAAATTAAAGATCCATAATAATTCAAAAAACACCTGATGCTTCATAGATTCTCATTACTGTCTGGAAAGACATTTAATTAAGCTTCTTAGATAGCAATGGCACCTATTACACAATCACAATATAGAACAGGCCTTTTGTGCTTTGCTCTTCTTTTTCTTTTGTTTGGGTGGTTGAAGGACGACTCTGATGGCCGCGTCGAAAACTGCCTTCACATTCTGCATGAACAACTGAATTTAAAACCCCAAAAATTACAATCCAAAGAAGAGAATGTCTTTGTACAATATTCATACCTGCTGTGTTTTCGAACTGCATTCAATGTAGGCAGGTGCACCAATCAGCTTCCTCAGCTCCTCTCCCTTTCAAATATTCAAAGACATCAACATCAACCAATCATGTAAATGCTAAAAAAAATAATGGAAAAACAACAACTCATGTAAATGCTCAAAATATGGTGTGAGAAAACACACAATCAGCCAGCAGTTTTACCTGAGCTGTAGTAATAGGAACAGCACCAGGGTGGTCAATGAAGAACTGCTTATCATCCCGAAGATCTAGCTCATTATAAACCCAAGAAAAGTGAGACTTCAAAAAAAAAACCCAACTGATGTATATTTTGGAGAATGTCCCGTGAAAAAACAAATTTGCAAGGAAATGAAAATCACAAATTAAAGTTAGAATACCATGTGATGAATTGAAAGGAGGCACATTATGAAAGAATGGAAAAGAAAACCACCAAGAAAGTAGTAAAACTATGGGCTACATCTAGCTTTTTGTTTAGACAAAATGTATATGCATCAATTTATTCACTTGTGCCCATTAAATACTCAACGAAGGTTTTTCACAAAATCAAGCTGCAAACTTTGATCATGATGAATATTGCATAAAGAAGAGTTTTATTTACCATCCATACCACAAAAAGAAAATAAAGACTTCTATTAACAAAATACTGGAGCAATTTTAATGTAAAAAAACTCTCGTGGCAAAATTAAAATTGTGCTCAGAAGCAGTTGAACAAACAAGCTTATTTGCATAATCATCAAGCACTAAATATGCCATATACAGACTTTATTTATACACACGCATCTATCTAACTTCATGTGTAGATGAAAATTTACCAAGTTTTGTTCCGACGAGAACTATTGGGACACCAGGTGCATAATGCTTCAACTCTGGAATCCACTGGGAAAGAAGTCAAGTATCAACTCATATCAGCATATTCTATTTTATGTATATTTTAATAGTGGAAAGTTTGTGAAACAAAAGACAGAATTTGCAATCTAATTTCCAACCTTTTTAGAAACATTTTCATAACTGGCCTTGCTAATGAGGGAGAATGCCAGTATAAAAACATCTGCCCCACGGTAACTCAATGGTCTTAATCTATTATAATCCTCTTGCCCTGATTCAATAAAAACAAAATCAGATCCATTCAGAATCACACATCCAAAATAAGGTAAGGATAAAAACACTATACATATAGATATATAGATATAGATAGATCTATGTAGAGTTACCAGCTGTATCCCACAACCCCAGGTTGACAGTAGCACCATTGACGACCACATTTGCACTGAAATTGTCAAAAACGGTTGGCACATAATCCTGTTTATCACAACAACGCAATGGTATTACACCCTCTTGTAAAGGATTTGATCAAATTCGATGAAAATAAGAGCAAAATAAACGAATATTGTGCTACGTGAAATGTGAAGGAAAAAACAGAAACAGTAATTTGGATAAATAACCGCATTTCCTTGTTGAGAAACCAAGACTTCCATTACAATAATGTTAAGCCAGGGCGAACTAATAAAAAGGGGGAAATTCAGTTATGATCAATCCATAATTGGGAACAAAACAGAAACTCGACAATGATCTTAACCTCCCTTGACTCTTTATCAACAAAATGAATCAAAACATTATCAAATCAAGCAACCATGTCCAGAAAGGACCTTCCATTAATTACCACCAACCAAATCATAAATTAAAATACTCGACATAGAATCTTAAAACGGAATTAGATAGAACCCAACTCAAGCTCCACCACAATTCAGAAAACCACCTCCCAAACTCAAAAACATTTATACTGAAAATGGAAACAAAAAGAAACCCATTATCATTTCCACCAAAACTCAAGAACCCATAACCCAATTTCCCACGAAAAACTGGAAAAAAAAGAACAACAAAAGATTCAGGGAAATTGAAATTGAATTACCGTAGGGAAGGTGTTGCTGGTGTAAGAGATCAAGAGACAAGTTTTACCGACAGCTCCATCTCCTACTGTGACACACTTTATAAACCTTGATGCACTCATTTCTTTCTCTTTGATTGATTACGCAAAAGCTTTAAAATATCTTCAAATGAGAAACAAAAGCCTCAGATCTTCACCACCTGAGGACAAAACAACCTCTTCCTCCTGATCACACACACAAATCCCAACAACTCCACGCCATCATCATCTGTTCATTAAGAAAAAAAACCAAGAAAATTCAAGAAACGTACAAGAAGAAGAAATTAAGTGACCAAAGGAGCCTCTCTTTTTTTTTTTGCTGCTCTATTTTGTTGATGTTTTGGTGACAGATTACCAAAAGGGAGGGGATGTTTAGCTGGTCGTGAAATTATGCAGTTGAAGCGTTGGTTTGTTGAGAAGGTGAGGGGAGGAATGGATAGATAACCAAAATCTTCGCCAACTCAACAAACACTAAAACAAAACAAACCTCTCCGATTCTCTTGTGTTATGCTTTCTTATTTTTAGAAGAAAAGAAAACGCTGGATTGCGGACTCCTCCTCGAACACCTATCCTCCTCAAAACTTTACTTACTATATCAGTTAATATCACTTTGAATTAATCCAACAATTTTATTGGGTCTTATGTAAAGTGTTTGCCGAGATATAGAAAAAGGAAGTAATGTTCATAGCATCAACCCATCAAAATAGTTCTTCTTTAATAGGGTGATGTAGTGGTTAATATATTCTTCCAATTTTCCTAGTTAGTTAACCAAGGAGCAGAGCAGAAATTGTTTGGAATAACCATCATTTTAAAATGTAGGTCGATTTTCGATAAATATAAATGCTAACATTCAATAATTAATTTTTTAAACAAGAATAATGTTATTATTTTAATAAAAAAATTCTATCCATACAAATAACGAATTAACTAGAGTTTCTGTTTGATCAATTAAGTTTTTTTTTTTTCAATCCGGACAATCGGTTGCAGTAGTTTTTCAAAGTGCTTTTCATGCCGAAATAACATCACCACATCAAAATGATCTAAAAACACAAAAACATATTCATTTAAAATACAAAAAATTTAAAAGTTGTGGTACGGCGGGTGAAACGCCGTTCCAAACAGCTTCTAGATCGAGTCTCAAGATATTCTAAATTTTAAAACAATGAGTATAAATAGTCAATTTTAAAAAATATCTCTAATATATTATAAAACTAAACGAATCGTTTAAATGATAAAAAAGTTTTTTTTCATATTTAAGAGAAATTAAAAGATCTTTCATTTTTTATTCAAAATATCATTAATATTTTTTAAATCACCCCCTTTCATAATATAAAAAACTATTTGGATATAAAAGAAGTTTTTATAATTCACTAAAGTCTTTAGATATCTGATTACTGAAATATCAATCTTAGATAAAATATAAAACACTCAAAATATATTACCATTTCATCCAATAAAATAAAATAAAATAAAAGGTTGTAACTTTTTTTTCTTCATGATAGTTAAAATTGATGGGTTTTATAGTTGTTCAATTACTCGAGAGTAGTTTGACATAGATGATGAGAGAAAGGAGATGTGAGAGATTTACTTCGCCTCTGGTATAGGTTGGGGGAGCTTTTTTATTTCTTATAAAACAAACACTCATAATCAAGAACACAAAAGAGGGAAACAAAAACTTATAGAACAAAAAAAGAAAAGATGATTTGATCAAGAACTTGTTCAATGGAGGGTCCATTGAGTTCAAGAAATAAGACACTCAAATAAGGTATGTTGATATTAGATTGTGGGATAAGAAGCAAAATGTTCAATTCCTATGAAAAATAATGTTTATGAGAAATTAGGGAAAGTTTGTTCTTTGCAAAGGTTACATGGTATAACCTTCAAATAAAACTTAATTCATACAAATACTCAAGAGTTTTAAGGAAAATGCTTTGGTATGAACCCTAGAGAAGTTCGACCACAACAAAGATTTCTTGGTGTGAATTCTTGTTGGAATTTATGCATGATCAATGTTAAGAGAACATCTTTCATGAAATTATGTAGTTGCTTGCATGTAATCTAGAAAATTTTAGGGGGGGAAAGTGTTTTATTGGAAATCTTGATGAGTTAATGATATTAATACAGCCTAAAGGGTATAGGATCAAATAATTTTCATTACATAAAAACATAGGAAATATCTGAATATTTATTTTAATTTATGTAAACTCCCATCTAAGAGTTTTCTAAAATATAAAAAATTCAACCTAAGATAAAATAGGTTAAACTAAGATTTAGGAAATTAAGTTTTAAAGTTAACGTAGGAATTAAAATGAAATGAAAACTACTTTGTAATTTTTCTATGCTTTTAATAAACAAAGTCATTGGATTTCAATATAATATTTAGGGGGAAATATTAATTCTTAAGAGTTTTGACATAATACGATGATTATAGGTTATTGGTAAAAGTAATTTTCATGAATTGAAAAAAAAAACCCTTAGAGGAAACATAATTTATAGGTTCAATCAACCATTGGGAAGATGTTCTAATATAAAAATTGTTAGGCTCATCATCACCATGTAATGAAATAAGTTGGGGTTTTGTATGCTAATTTGAAAAAAAAAGATGAGACAAACCTCAAATCTTGAATTATAGGGTTCATGTATGAATTGGAAAAAAAACATTGATACTTTGAAATCAAATAAGTAAATGACTTTAGAGTATGTAATAAGTAGAAAGATATAAGAAAATTGAAGAAAAACCTAGAGAAATAAGAATCCCTTTGTTTGACTAATGGAAGAAATTTTGGAGAGAGATTCTTGTTTAATTCTTATATGTGATTAGGGATATTGACACATCAAGGAGGTTAAAAAATTAGGTTATCCATGAAAGAGTGTTGAAAATTGAGTTTCTTGAATTCTTGAAAATTTTAGCATTCAAAATTAAGGGAATAACATGTTTTCTCAAAACATGGAAGAATGAACCTGTTTAAGACTAAAATTATGGTTAATGGTGATGAAAGATGATGATGAAAAAACCTTCATGGAAAAATGGTGGTTTTAGCCACCATAAAAAAGATGAGATCTATAGTTTATGATAAATATTTGGTTCATGGGATTGAACATGATGAAAAAACTCTTGCAATTATATAGAATAGATGGATGTGTTGAATTAATTCAGGAATTAAATTGTATTACACCATTTAAAGAGGTATAAAGGTTATTATTAAAGGGTGTTAACATGTAATTTTATAATGAACATACCCCTAAAAGGGTATGATAAAAGTGCTAAGACAAACCCCAAAGCTAAAAGAGAGGGGGGGGGTCATCAGAGGAACTTATTTTTTACAAACTCTACGACTGATGTAACAGCCCTAAGAGTCTATATTTAAAGGACTAATTAACCCTTCAAAATGAAAAAAAATGGGTAGAGTTAGAACTTTTTATGTATAGTTATTAAGGGATTAAAAGTATTTCCATGAGACTAAAACAAGGCTATCATGATAGCCCTACTATAGAGTATGAAGGGGGTTGAATTAGGTAGCCCTAAAAATTTAAATTATAGAAATCTAGACTCATGTACATAGTAACTAAGATGAGGTAAGTTTGGGTTGAGGTATTAACTTGGAAACATTTAAGCATTTTAGGTTAATGGATATCCATATAAATGTGAAATGATGATTTAATTTCAATATAGGAATTTTGCATGCATTTGTACAATGATGCTTGTTATTTAATAAGAAACATTGAAAAATGAATGGATGTGAATGTAAAGAATGATGGTATACAATCCTTGATATTAAGGGATGATGTTTAATGGTGGGCTTGTTTGGAACAAGAGAGGCATCAACTATAGGACCATGAGCTATGAGGTAAGTGTCTAACATCTTATCTTTATATTTTGAGATTTAAATGATTGTCACTAAATAATGATGATATATAAAATAGAATAATAAAGTATTCGTGAAATTTGAATAAGGTGAACATGATAATTTGGTGTCATAGGGTTATATGATAAAATTTACATGATTAGTATTTTTATCAAGTTAGATAAATTGTAAATCAAAAGGTAACCTTGAATTTAGTTTTTGTTGCTTTGGATAGCTAGGGGGGGCATCGACATAAGTAGGGGTAAGGGTAAAATAGTCGATCCCAAGGATGAGGCATAAATATAATAGTCAACCATAAGGGTGGGGGCAAATGGTAAGGGGAGCTAGCTAAAATAGTAGGGGAAGGGGTTTGGTAATCAACCTCAAGAAGGAGAGATAAGTAGATGTATAATTAGCAACATGTGGGGGGAAATGTCATATCAACCTTCATCTTGGTGAGAGCTGAAAATGTTAGAAAAGGATTGACAAATCAGGTGCAAGAATTTAAGATGTTTATGATTTTGTTTAAAACTTGGTCGATAATGAATTATATATATTTCTATATTTTTAAATTATCATCTTTGCAGTTGTTGTTGTTGTTTTAGGACTTTCTCATACCACCATGGCTATAGGATTGTTTGCTTTAATTTTAGTATTTTAAATTTTGAATTTCATGTGTTTTTCTCAAGGATTTGTAATAAGATGTTAGAACCATTAGGTTGTGTTTTTATTTTGAAAGTTATTATATGAATCCATTTTTTAGTTCATCATGATTCTTAAGAACAATAAATCTAATAATTTTGCACATTATTATTTTTTTAATTTCTTGATTTATTATTCAATTCTAGTGTTAATAAAAGTAATTTTTAATTATTCTATATATTTAGTTGAGTTATATATTAATTGGTTATATAGTAACCTCTCTTTGATGAGTATGATAAGAGTGTAATGCATATGTTGCTATATATATATATATATATATATATATATATATAGAGAGAGAGAGAGAGAGAGAGAGAGAGAAGGGACTCCCATTTCTCAACAATCACTGGAAAATATTAGTGGAGTTGTTTTTATTTTGAAAGTTATTATATGAATCCATTTTTTAGTTCATCATGATTCTTAAGAAAAATAAATCTAATAATTTTGCACATTTTTTTTTAATTTCTTGATTTATTATTCAATTCTAGTGTTAATAAAAGTATTTTTTTTATTATTCTATATATTTAGTTATACAATAACCTCTCTTTGATGAGTATGATAAGAGTGCATTGCATATGTTGCTATATATATATATATATATATATATATATATATATATCTAGAGAAGGGACTCCTATTTCTCAACAATCACTGGAAAATATTGGTGGAGTTGCCATTCTGTCGCCATGCGGCGTCCTGAGAGGGATCCTGACTCTCATAATAAAGTTGAGAAGGAGTCGCCACCTTGCTGTTGAGAGTCGATAGGAACACCAGGTTACACTAGGTTGGTTAGAGATTCAAGAGTAGGGGACTGGTTGCGTAAAGGGCAGGTATTAGCACCCCTAGTACATCTTACCTGAGGTAAACTGTATTGTCTATTTCAATGTTCTTTTGAAAGGTTCAACGAGTCGTATTTATTCAAATGAAAAATGTTTCGATTGAAAAAGGAATCGGTCATCGCTCACAACAATCCTGTGAATTGTATTGATTATTTAGGATTTTTTTACATCCCCGCCGAATATTTTGGATATTGACCCCTAAGTATTTATTTATTCAAACACCAACAATGAACAATAACATATTATCCCCGTCGAATATTTTGGATATTGACCTTTTAGGATTTATTTAACCAAACAACGACAGTGAATAATAGCATATTATCCCCGCCGAATATTTTGGATACTGACCCCTTAGGATTTATTTATCTAAAAACCGATAGTGAATAGAAACATATTATCCCCATTGAATATTTTGGATATTGACCCCTTAAAATTTATTTATCCGAATATTGACAATAAATAATAAATTCCCAAAATAAGATTTTTATATTTTTGAAATATTGGTCAATACCCTTTGGATTTTTACAAACATGTTGTAAAATCTCAAAATGTAAGAAATGATTTTTCTTTGCAAAATCCATGCTAAAACACATTCTCTTCAAGCTCTAAGAAAATATTTTTTTTTGAAAGATTTTTTTTTAAAATATGCTAGTGTATTGGTCGTATGCAAAGAAAACCAATTTTTTATTTCATTTTATATTCCTTTTTTTTCTTTATCATAAGAAACATAAAATTAAGTAAACACAACACAACGCAACACACACACATTCTCTTTTTTCTTTGTTTATATTTTTAAAAATAAAATACAACTCACACATATTATCTTTTTCATTTTTTTCATTACATTTTTTTAAAAAAATAATTAAAAATACAATAAAAATTCAAATAAACACAAACACAATGAAAATTACAAAAAAGGACTCAGGAATAGTTCTGGACAGTGGTGGCAATAGTAGTATGACTGGTGGCACGTCTGCCCACGCGCCACCACCACTGGCGCATCTACCCACTCGTGGTTCGACACGCCGCCGGTGAAAAGTAAGGACAGGAGACCAGCAATGGTGACCTTCCTTTCTCCTCTCACCGGTGGTGACTTCTAGGCGACCTGTAAAGCAAACAAATGCACACAAGCAGTAGACAAGAATCAAGTTCAAAATTTTCTAGATTTGTTCTTCTCGGTTACTTCAGATCTCAGATTTGTTTCTTCTTCTTCTTCTCCTCCTTTCCTCTTCTTTTTCTCGTCGAAGAAAGTGTTCATGGAGACGTGTAAACACAGAAAACACAAACAAACACACGAAGGCAACTGGGTTCTCCTTTTCTAGATTTCAGAACTGTTCTTCGATTCTCCTCTTTTCCTTCTCGCCACCAAAGGATGTTCCAATATGACCAGTAAATACCAATAACACCACACATGGCAAACACACAAATACTAGTTGGGTTGGTCTTTTCGGCTTGTCTGCTTTTAAATGGCATGGTGGGGGTTGATGTCGTGGTCTGACAAGGAGGCTGAGGAGATGAGAGATCGATTGTGGTCTGCTGGGCAAGTGGCTGACGGTGGTTACTAATTGAAGAGGGTAAGGGCTGTAGCTGAGGCTGAAATGGAGGCTAGATGGTGGTCTGCTGGCCGGAGGGGAAGGAGAGAGAGCTTGGGACTGAGGAGAGGGTGTGAGGGAAAGGAAAGAGAGTGAGGCTGATGGCAGAGCTGAAAATGGAAGAGGAAGGATTGTGTGTGTGGAGGCTGGCTGGAGAAAGAAAATGACGGGGAAAAGCAAAAGAGAAATGGGAAAGGGGCTGCTGTGAAGAGGGCTGGTGGATGAGGAAGAGGGTAAAAGGGAGGTTGGTCGGAGAAGTTGAGGAAGGAAAGGGGAAGAGAAATGAGGAGGGGTTGCGGCTTCCCAGATGAGGGTGGTGGCTGCATCCCCTCAAAATTGAAAAAAAATAAATTTGGGATAGGGTTTTTGAGGTTTAGGGTTTTTTGTGTATGAATATTTTTTTGGTCCTTCAATTGTGGTTGATATCTCTTTATATAGAGAGCTTTGTCATAGTAGAAATTTTAAAATCAGCTTTAAGCTTGCATGCCTTTTTCAATTTGATCCTTAATTTTTGATTTGTGCGATTTGACCCTACATTAACTGTTAAATTCTCAATTTGTTCAATTTGCCCTTGTACCAAGAAATTTTGGATTTTTGTCTTTTTGAATATTTTTTATTTTTCTTTTCGAGACATAAATATAAGTGGCTCAAACTTTTTGGTAGCAACAAATGCCCCTTTTTACAATGCTTACGACTAAAGTCTTGCAAAAGACTTTAAATAGTAAGCGTTGTAAAGAAAAATAGAATGGTGTAGATGGTCTCATTACGATGGGTGACCTACCCAGATGCAAGATGGTGAATTGGTCTCATTATGACGGGTGACCTACCTAGATGGAAGATGGCGAAAGGGTCTTATTATGACGGATGACCTACAAAAAATGGAGGATGGGGTCTCATTATTACGGGTGACCTACCCAGATTAGCAGTGTTAGAAGGGTCTCATTTTTCTCGGTGACCTACCCTGGCTAGAAGTTATAGGGGTCTTATTTCTCTGGATGACCTACCCGGGTTAGCAAATTTAGGAGGGTCTCATTTTTCTGGGTGACCTACCCAGGTTAACAGTGTTAGGAGGGTCTCATTTTTCTAGGTGATCTACCCGGGTTAGAATGGTCTCATTTTTTTGGGTGACCTACCCGGATCAAAGATGAAGGGAGAGGGTCTCATTATTACGAGTCACTTACTCGGATGGAAGATGGAGGGAAAGGGTCTTATTATTATGGGTGACCTATTTAGATGGAATTGATGACGTGGGTCTCATTATTCTGGGTGACCTACCCTAATAGAATTGATGACGAGGGTCTCATTATAACAAGTGACCTACTCGAGTGGAAGATGAAGGAAAAAGGGTCTCATTATACTGGGTGACCTACCCTAATGAAAGATGGAGGTATGGATCCCATTATAATGGGTGACCTACCTGAATGAAAGATGGTGAAGATGGAGATGCAATGCATGATGATGCATGTATACTTACCTGAGAAATACAGGCCCCCTTTCTCTGATGCTCCACTTTTGTAGAATGCCTATGCCTAGTCTCCAAAGCTTTGTTGTCATTCATTCACCCAATTTTACACGCATTACTTATTCTAGGCTATCTGCTATGATCTCTGCTCTTATTGCTTATCAAGTTTAACATTGCCCCTAAATGTGATCTTGCTTGATTCATTGTGAAAAAGCGTAACAAGACATCAACTTTCTTTTAATCTCTCAATAATAGCTCTTTGGTTTGCGTGTGTTTGCTAACAATCGGTGCAAAGCTTGCTAATGTTAACCTCATCTTCGGTTGTCAATCAGTTATAGAGTTTTCATCAATTGAATTGTATTTATTTCAGCATATGTCATCATTAACCTTCATGAATTTGTCAAGTCATCCATAAATGCATCGAGAACTCATCATTGCATGCTTAATGTTATCCACAATAAAATCCTCTTAGCTCGTGAGAGGAAATGTAATGTTATTGTCACCCACATTCATGCGATGAATTGCGCCTTGAATTGATGCAACTGTTTAGTCATGCAATCTGAAACTCTTCATTGTAGACTTAATTTCTTCTCAACAAATTCTTCTTGGTCCATGCAAAGAATTACAATGTTGTCATTAACGAGGTTCTTTCTGTCTCCCATATTCATGCGGTGAACTAAACCTTGAGTCGATGGACTTCAAGTAGTGAAGGGCAACTTGAATCGAAGGACTTCAAAATAGATTATCCCACAATCAACCTTTATGGTGTGCATACTCTTCAACATTTATCAAAATGGACCCATGAAACAATATCTTTGGAGACAAACAAATCTGCGAGTAAGCCAATATTTTAGAAATATGAAGGTGCCTTTCAAATGCGATGTTAGTCTCAACTGTTGTTGGAGCTTCTTAAGCCATCATTCTCTACTAAGCAATTCTGCATTAAGTTGAATCTGTTGGTGCTCATTCATCTGTTTATCACCAAAACATACTTGCTGTCATTATGAATCTGATGAATTTCATTGAATCATTATCTGCTTGTGTTTCTTTACCCTAAGCTGATGTGAAATTATTTGTATTTCTATCAAGATCCACATTGTGCCCTTTAACTACTGGGCTTTCCAATCAAGAACTGTCAGTATCAAGGATTTTGCAAAATCCAGTCATTGTCTTCTTTGTTTGTAAATCTTTTTTGTTCTGAAATTATGTCACCAATTTAAAAAGATCATGTGCATCCAAAGTCTAATCATTGAAATAAAATCAAAGAGATGTCATTTGTTGAAAATCAAATTCATTTGGTCAAATTCCCAATATACATATTCAATGCATGCAAACATGTAATTATCTTGTATTTTTGCAAACAGTAATTGACTCATTGTGAGATTGAAATCGTTTTTTTTATGGGGATTTTTTCCCTTCTAATCTCTGATTTTGGGGTATGACATTTGATGGTAAATGATGAAGTGATAATTTGTGGTTTTCAAAACAATTTAGAGTGTCAAGTAAAAACCTCAGGCTTAGTTGAAAATTTGTTTCTTTTTTCAGTACTTTATCAATATGCATAACAATTTATAACTTAATTCGTGAAATTATAACCCTTATGAAAAACTCTAACAAATTTGGAGAGTGCTAGTTATTACCTTAAATTCCTAGCTTGATCAAGAAGGACTTTTACAAGCATGCAATGAGGCTATGGTTCATGGTTGTAAAAGAAATGGATATTCATAGGCTCAAAAAGGTATTTAAGGGTTTTAAAGACCTAGGATCACCATCATCTAGTTGTTAACTCCTTTTCTTTTGTTGTCTTTGTAGAAGAGATGACATCAAAATACATTAATTATGTTAACATGATTTTTTATCAATCAACCAATTCTCTAAGAATCTCTACAACCATGTTATTCCTTTCATTGACAATTTCAAACTTAAAAGGGAAAAATAATAAAACCCAAACCATCATTTGTCATCTAATGTTATTTCATCTTTTGTTGCACTCAATATAGTCTAACAAAACAATTTTGCAAAATATTCATTTGATGGATAACTTATCTTGGAGACTCGATAATCTTAATAACATTTCTCCTCACATGAGGTATGACCAAAGATACCAACGAACATGGCATAGTTCAATATTCTCTTTCGTTTTTTGTTTTTATTTTTCAATTTTTTTTTGAACTTGTCCTTAGCATTGACTCTTGGTTGTGTTATGTCCTATCTTAATTTGATTGTTCTCCCATGTTTGGGTTTTCGTTCTTAAACATCCCCCCTTTTGTTGCTTCTAATGTTGTCACTATATCCTCAAACTATAAATCTCTTATTTGCCCCTAGTGTATTTGCCCCCAGTGTGAGGTGTGATCAATGTCGTGTGTTTTCAAAGAAATATAATATCAGGCTAATATTAGGATTAACAAGGGATACATATATTAAGAATAGTGAAGGAAATAAACAAATGGTCTTTTGTCATTTCAAGCAAAGTTGGTTTTAGCTGATAAATTTTGACCTCGTCCAATGTAATGATATGGACGTGCAAGAGTCATGATTCGCGGGTCCATAACTACCAAATTCATTACATGTCAATATGCATACTAATAAAGCTTAGTTCTATGACATGGTTCAAAAACTCGGTGTATAGGCTATGGTTCAAACTCCAAGATAATATATTTTTTTTGAAAGAATTTTTTTTAAAATATACTAGTGTATTGGCCGTATGTAAATAAAAAATATTTTTTTATTTCATTTTATATTCCTTTTTTCTTTATCAAAACAAACATAAAATTGAGTAAACACAACACAACGCAACACACACACAAATTTCTTTTTTCTTTCTTTTTCATTATATTTTTACAAATAAAATACAACTCACACACATTATCTTTTCATTTTTTTCATTATATTTTTTAAAAAATAATTAAAAATACAATAAAAATTTAAATAAACACATAAACACAATGAAAATTACAAAAAAGAACTCGGGAACAATTTTGGATAGTGGTGGCAATAACAGAATGACTGGTGGTGTGTCTGCCCACGCGCCTCCACCACTGGCGGCACGTGTAACCACGGGCCGCTGGTGAACAGTAAGGACGGGAGACAAGTAGTGGTGACCTTCCTTTCTCCTCTCTCTTCGAAGATGACTTCCAGGTGACCTGCAAAGCAAACAAACACACACAAGCAATAGACAAGAATCAAGTTCAAAATTTTCCAGATCTCTTTTCAGCTCCTTCAAATCTCGAATCTGTTTCTTCTTTTTCTTTTTCTTCTTCTCCTTTCCTCTTTTTTCTCGCTAGAGAAAGTGTTCATGGATACCTGTAAACAAATAAAACACAAACAAAGTTGGGTTCTCCTTGTCTGGATTTTAGAACTATTCTTCCTCTTCTCTACCTGTTCTTCGATTCTCATTTACTTCTTCTCGCCATCAAAGGGTGTTCCAATATGACCTACAAATACCAATAACACCACACACGACAAACACACAAATACCAGTTGGGTTGGTCTTTTCAATTTGTCTGCTTTTAAATGGCACGGTGGAGGCTGTTGTCATAGTCTGATAAGGAGGCTGAGGAGAGAAGAGATCGATTGTGGTCTGTTGGGCAAGTGACTGACGATGGTGAATGATTGAAGAAGGGAAGGGCTGAGTTGAGGCTGAAATGGAGGCTGGATGGTGGTGTGCTGGCCGGAGGGGAAGGAGAGGGAGCTTGCGACTGGGGAGAGGGTGTGAGGGAAAGGGAAGGGAGTGGGGCTGAAGGCAGAGCTGAAAATAGAAGAGGAAGGGTTGTGTGTGAGGAGGCTGAACGAAGAAAGAAAATGACAGGGAAAAGCAAAAGAGAAATGGGAAAAGGGGTTACTATGAAGAGGGTTGGTGGCTGAGGAAGAGGGAAAGAGGGAGGTTGGCCGGAGAAGGTAAGGAAGGAAAGGGGAAGAGAAATAAGGAGGGGCTACGGCTTCCCAGATGAGGGTGGTGGTCGCAACCCCTTGAAATTGAAAGAAAATTTTGGGACAGGGTGTTTTAGGTTTAGGGTTTTTTCTGTATAAATATGTTTTTGGTCCTTCAATTGTGGTTGATACCTCTCTATTTTTAGAGCTTTGTAATAGTGGAATTTTTAATATCAGCCTTCAGCTTACACCCTTTTTTTAATTTAGTCCTTGATTTTTGATTTATACGATTTGACCCTGCATTGACTGTTAAATTCTCAATTTGTTCAATTTTTCCCTTGTACCAAGATATTTTTGGATTTTTATCTTTATTAATTTTTTTAAATTTTTTTAAATTTTCTTTTCGATATATAAAATAAGTGGGTTAAAAATTGGGTAGCAACAAATATCATGAAAGACGCTAATATCAATCTTATACATTGATTTCAATAGCAATTTCTACCTAAAATGTCAAATCAAGCCTTACTACTAAAAAATGTAGCTAACACCAAAAAAGATATTGCAACGGATTTGCCATTGCAAAAATATATTTTTTCAACGGATAATCCGTTGCAAAATTTACTTCTCAAAACGCACCATTTTGAACTTATGATGTCTGTTCATCTCTCTTCCTCCTCTCTTTCGTCTAGAACATATTTCCCCTTTTTTTCCTTCCCTCCTTCTCTACACTTGAAACAGTAACACCCTTGTTAACGTTGCCTTCCATCTCTTGCACCTGTTCCACCTTGTCAGCGATGAGCTTGAGTTATACAGTCGACCCAGCAACACAACAACGTCAATCTCCTTCACGTGCGGTAAACATTTCCATTTTTCATCTCCCTTTCGAGCTAGAATAAACTGTAAAAGAGAACAAACAAGAGAAAGAGGCCATTAGGGCCTAGTCTCTAGTTTTCAACTTTCCAGCCTTGTGCTACCTTGAGGACAAAAAATACTATGTGTATATGGGATTTTGTTTTAATTATAACACAGGTACCATATAATTATAATTTTAAATTAAAATTTTTTCATCAGCTGCTTGTATTGTGTGTAAATTCATCGTAGCTGACTGTCTGAGATCAGGAAAAAAACGTCTATATTTGTAATTTCAGATGCCTTAGGAAAGTCTTTGTGTGTTAAGTAGCAGGGTCACATTTTCTTCATTTCTTAAATCCTGGGCACAGTTTGCCTAACCATTGTTTGACTATGTATATTTTTGTCCGACAAAATGAACAAGAATTGTTTGCGCCCACATAATTTAATGCCATGATGTTGGTGATTCTCTTCATCTATTTAAGAACATCATTCGTTAGCTTGTTTTTCTAAAACATATTAACCATCTTTTTACTCCTGGATGTTGCAGATTCTTTGTTGCTTCTTTTGTACAAATTCTCTTCTTGCTTAGCCTTTGCGCCTGTAATATAGTTATGGATATATATCTTCTTCGCTCAAGATCTCTCCTTTATTGTCTTGCTTTTGTGGTCATGATCCATAGAAAAACCAGCACGTTATTGCTTCTCATCATTAATCTATATATTTCAAAAGAGAATTATAGTGAATTATTAGTTGGATAGAGGTGGATATTAGTTGTTTTACACTGATTTTGTTGTGCTTTATTACTGAAGAAATTATTGTTATATTTCAGAAATTTTAAGTTGTTACATGTACACCTAATTCCGTTGAAGGATCTTATTTTCTTAAGAACCTACTCACCTAATGTACAATAAGTACTAATATTTTAAAATCCATTAATAGATATATTTTTAACATTTGGTGGAGTACTTGTATCGTAGAAATTCTCTAAGCAAACATGTCTCCCAAGAATTATATTGGAATCAAATGTTATTATTCTTCATAAAAATGGATAGCAAGCCTAATGACTTTATAATTTTTTAGAGAATATTTCATATTGATCAAAATAGGTGCTAGAAATTTGTGTATGTTATGATAGCTAGTAAATACTTAGAAAGGAACACGATAGTATATAGATAATGGTAATATGTATAATATTGTTAAACACTTATTCTTGAATGAGATAATTTTCGTTGATTATGTAAAATCAAAGAAAAATATTATGGATACATTAACTAAAAGTGTATTAAGAGAGCTTGTGTGTAAATAATCAAGAAGAATGTGTTTAAATCCTTTAAAGAATAAGATTAAGAAAATAATCTAAAGAAATCTTTAATTGAAATATTTGTATGAAACTCAAAGCTCTCAATTGTCTATTAGAAAAATACAAGATTTCCTTGTATTTTATATAACTAGAGGTTAGAGAATCATAAATAAACATGAAATAAAGTAGATTTGGTCTTAATCCAGACAAGCACGCTCTTTAGGCTTAGCCCAAGCATATATTTAATATAGGTTAGATTCTCGGATAAGAGGATTATCATAGATCTACTAGTATACATTTAGTGGATATTAAAATCCTGAACGAGAGGATTGCCATGTGTCAATGCTTGTGGGATGATGAGGTTGAGGAGAAGTGAATGGAATATAAATGTTTATTTGTTTTATTTAAATTTGATGAATATTTGTGATACTATATTTTTTGTGAGTTTTATATGTCAATAATATGTATTTTCTTTCAGCACCATCATATGCATGACAATAATAGATCTTAACTTTTTTTTTCTTTTTGTATCTAGTTCTAGGAAGTACATCTTTATATTTTGTGAAACTATAATGTTTATACAACTTAATCTATATAATTAATATTAAAAACAAGTAGGCAAAGTGGATCGATCCTTGTGCAAAGATATCCGAGTATGAAAGGTGATTTACAATGTCACTCATATTCAAACAGTTAGTTCAATACAAGCATGTATGGAGTGCTTATTATTGTTGAAAACAAGTAGGAGTGTCTGCTATTGTTCTACCAAGTATAAGTTGAATACACAAGTAAATGACTGAATTAATTACTACTTTAAGTAGTTCACCTCTGCTCTATAGCTGACTACCTTAATCTCCTTTTTTCCAACTTGTAAAGGAGGATAAAGCACAAAGAATGAACAAAGTTAAATCCTATGAAAATCCAACTAAAATAGTGCATAATGCTCATCCTATTGACATAGTTGTCCCCTTTGTACTTTAATGAATGTAGTGTCCAATTGCTAGAAATATTTTAAAAAATACAAAAAGAAAGGGGCCTTGGGGTAAATCCAATTGAACGTGCCAAGTCTAAAATATTTCACCACTATATATAGTGGTGATATATTAAAAACTGAAATTATGTTTCAATTATTAAAATGATATTCTTTTTTATTTCCCTTCTACGTAATACAAAATGAATCAACATTCTAAAATATTTGTATGTCATAATGTTTTCTAGATTAATATGGACGATCGAGAGTGGATGTATCGTCGTATGTGAAGTGCTCGTCTGAATCCTGAATTTATTGCGGGTGTTAGAAGATTTATCAATTTTGCATATTCAATTGATAAAAATATATATGAGGGGAAAAATAGATGTCCTTGTGTGAGATGCAAAAATCAAAAGTTTCAAAACGAAGATGATGTTTGTAAGCATTTATTGACAAAAGGGTTTTTACCTTATTATTAAAATTGGACTGTACATGGGGAACCTTATGTCACAGAAATATTGGCTGGACCTTTATCGGGAGGGCTTAGTCGTGTTGTGAATGATATGGAAGATGCAAATCCGTATAGAAATATGGTTCTAGATGCGATAGGGAATGATAATACATATTATAATGATAAGGTTTGCAGTACTGTTGTTATAGAGGAACCTCCGAATATAGGGGCATCTAATTTTTTTGAGTTGTTGAAAGCTGCAGAAGAACCTTTGTGGGAAGGGTGTACCAAGCAATCAAAACAAATACAATTGCTTAATATGAAGTCAAATTTAAATTTAACTTAGAATGCCTTCAACAAATTTACTAAATTTGCTAAGAGTTGTATGTTGTATGCCTGATATTGCAAATTTGGTTTCAAATTATGATGCCAAGAAATTTATGCGGCCACTTGGACTTGGTTATGAGAAATATGACGTGTGCTCGAATTACTGTATGTTGTATTACGGGGTGGTTGCAATGAAAATCATTTGTGACTTCTGTGGAAGGTAACAATATAAACCTAGAAACCCTACTAGTCAAGGCACAAAAAGAAAGACGGAGAAGCAACTCCGATACTTTCCATTGACACTAAGACTTCAGAGGCTATTTATGTCTCAACATCATGCTAAAGATATGACATGGCATCATTTTCACAGGTCAGATGATGGAGTAATGGTGCATCCATCAGATGGATATGCATGGAAAGAGCTTAATCGTATTCATCCTAACTTCACGGCAGATCCTTGAAATGTGAGATTAGGATTATGCACGGATGAATTTTGTCCATTTAATATGAATTCAAATTCATATTCTCGTTGGCCAGTAATTGTGACAGTGTATAACTTGCCTCCTTGGAAGTGCATGACAAGACCATTTATGTTTTTATCAATGATCATTCCCGGCCCAAAGAATCCGGGAAAGAAGCTTGATATTTTTCTAAGACCCTTGATTGATGAATTGAATAAGTTGTGGTATGTGGGTGTTGAAACTTATGATGTATATAGTAAACAAAATTTTCAATTGAAAGCAGCTTTGATGTGGATCATTAGTGATTTTCCTACATATGCTATGTTATCAGGCTGGAGTACTCATGGGAAATTATCTTGCCCTTATTGCATAGAACATAGCAAGGCTTTTAGATTAAAACATGGTGGGAAAACTTCATTTTTTGACTGTCATCGATGATTCCTACCCATGAACCACCCCTATAGATACCAGACAGGTAAGTTTATGAATGGAGTAATTGAAGAGCTCCTTTCTTTTCCACGTCGAACTGGTTTACAAATATTAGATGAAGTGACAAAGTTTACTGAGGGACATGTTCATAGCTCTTGTGATAAAATTCCCGGTTTAGGTGTGTATCATAATTGGGAGCTTCCATATTGGCATACAAATGTAATTCGTCACAATCTAGATGTCATGCACATAGAGAAAAATTGTTTTGAGAATATCTTTTATACAGTCATGGATTGTCATGATAGAAGCAAGGATAATGTAAAGGCTAGGTTAGATATTAAATCATCTGAGATGAAGTGACAAAGTTTACTGAGGGACAACGTTATTGATGTTGATGGTAATGATGAGTAGCATTATGCTTGAACTTGTTATTTTGATTGAAATATTGATATTGATGGTAATGATGAGAAGCATTATGCTTGGACTTGTTATTTTGATTGAAATATTGAAGTTGATGGTAATGATCAGTAACATTATGTTGTTCGAGAACAATTTGTTATTTTGTTTGGAATATTGATGTTGTTAGCAATGATGATTATCATGACCCCTTATTTTTTTATTGTAATTTTTATTAGTTATTACAAACACTTATTGATAAGAATATAATTGTGTTAGAATGTCGCGACGTTGATCTATTTTAGACTCCAGTACTACTAGGTTTGCATCTAGATAAAAACGAACTCCGTTGATATGAACTTCACCAACATTTGTGATGAAACCCAATAAGAATGATAGTTTAGAACCCCAAGATCGTGTAGACAAGATTGGTTGAGCCTTGACCCGTCACCTAACAAGATGAAAAACCAAGACTACAAAAGATTGAAACGCCACACCTAGAAAACCTGAGAATCCCTCAACAATCAAGGTGATAAGTTTGGTTGTTTGAACGCCACAAGATTAACTTGATAAGTTCTAGTAGTTCTTTTAAGAACGAAGAGGAACACAAGACCTCACAAATATGATAATTCTCTGAAAACATAATCTACTTAATAATTTCGAAATACCCCTTTTTATACTTGGAACAACCCTCCAAGAATAGGAAAAGTCATAACTAGAGCTTTAAAAGAGCTCAAATAGTAACATAAACAAGTCCCCACGTTTTTAGGTCTCTTGGACTTCTAGAGGCTATCATAAATAGCTAAATGACTAAATGCAATGTATTTAACATCACCATTGAAGACCAACTTCATTCCTCTAATTAATAACCTTCAAAGTCATAAAATTCATGCCCTTTGATGGTCAGATCATGCTGAAACGTTTTTGCATAATTATTACCCTCTTCAATTGCTTTGATGATGTGGACTAAGCCTTGATTATCATTTGATCCCACCATGGTCTTTTTAGAATCAGCCCAAATCTCTTGGATTAGCCCATTTAGTGATTCCTTGAAGCGTTTGGCTCTAAGTCTTGTAATTGGGCCACTTGGAAGTGACAAAGGGTCTTGTGCGAATTCAGACGCATTCCCGAGTGTATGATCAATATGTCCAGCTCCTTGGTTTGCATCATCCGTACATGATGAATACAGATGCAACAACTTCTCGCCTAATTGATCGTACTGACTTAGAAGATAATTACATGTCCGAAGTCCCAAGTTCATTTCCAAATGAACAAGATAATTACATGTCCGAGTATCAACATTTGTTGGCGAGTGATAGTTATATGAGAGTAGATGGCGATAATGAGGATGAGGAGAATGACATTAACGATCCAATTAACAAAGATGTTAATAACGATTAGAATGAAGATTGTCTCCAAATAGACAATGATCAAAACTCTTCTGGCAACAATGTTTGCATTAAAAGGAAGGGTTTTGACACCGAAATCGATCCAATGACAAAAAAACGACAACTAAGTTTGTATGGAAGAACAAAGTAAGTTTCATATTTTTTGTACTCATTGATTATTTACATCTGTATTTGTTTCATGAAAGTTTGTTATTATAATATTTCAGGTTTAATAACGCATCATATGGCCGTGAAATTTGCAACATTTTGAGGTGGAATTTTAAGGGGCCATGGCACTCATGGGAAAAAGTACCTTCGATGTATAAGGATGAGTTGTTCATAGAGTTCAAGGTATGAGAAAAAAATGTTGTTGACTTTATTGCTTTTTTTGATATGAATGCACGCAACTATTTTCATATTATGATCATGAATCATTTATGATATATATTTTAATGGATAAAATTTTTGTTGTTGTTTGCAAATTATTTGAATTTACTTATCATATAGGATAAAAAAAATATGTCTTCCCTGAGGAAGATGAAGAAATTGTTCGGAATATTTGGGAAGATAAAGCTCGGATATCTTTGAACCAACAATTAGCACAAGCTCGCACTAAAGCTCTGTCAAAACTACAAACCACAAATATTATTGACTACATGAATAATGGTCCCATTTGGATACGAAAGGAAGACTGGAATACCATGATACAGGAAGTTTGGTCAACCAATGGATTCCAAAGACGATCAAACTCTTCAAAACACAATCGATTGAAACAAACAGATGGTAAAATAAGTTCTCATTCTAGTGGGTCAATTTCATTTGCTTCATATAGAGCAAGTATGGTAAGCATTATTATTGTACACTCGTAATTGTATTTGTTTAATTTTATGTTGCTAAATATTTTTTAAAATGTTGATAGAAATAACAAGCCGGGGGGAAAGAACATCGATAGGATGATGTATTTTCAATGTTGCATCAGAATGTCAATGAAACCGGCAAATTCATAGACAACAGGTCCAAAACAGTGGTGGTAAGTACTATTATCTTTTAATAAATAATTACTTGTATATAAATTTCATATTCAAAAAAATTTATTTCTACATGTACTTGTCTGTTTGCAGGAAAATTATAGAAATGAGATGATTGCAAAGTATGAACTTGATCAAGAAGTTCATCCTTCTTTTGATGGAGAAGCTTGGTGTCAGGCATCGAGGGGGGGGTAAGCAAGGGTAGAGTTTACGGGTGCACCTCGTATGCTAAAATCTAAAGTTGGTGCGAGTGCATCACAACAATCCTACATAGTACACTCCACATATCCGAGCACAGTTATTCAGGAGTTGAAAGACGAATTGCAAGTAAAAGATGCTTTTTTAATAATATGCAACGTCAGATTGATTCTATTACAAATTATCTTGCCACCCAGCATGGAAGTAATATTAGGCCTGAGTTTATGAGTCAAGATATGTCAACACCTGTTGGCACGATGCCATCACATACAATGGCACCTATGGATCCAACGTCTTCCACAATGTATCGACCTCAACCCTATCTCCTCAATAGTGATTCATCAACATCTCATCAACAACATCGTAAATCATTTCCACCTTAAACAATGGTTAAAAATATGTATTTGTTTTCATGTTGCTAGTGATAAAATTATTTATATCTTTGTTCCATGTTGATGAAAAAATATGTATATACTTAAAAATGTAAATCTAACTGAATCTTTGTTATCTTATAAAATGTCCTTTATGTTATTTGAACTGTATTTATTTGCTTATAAAAATTAATAATAGTAATCAAAAAATTTCATTTTAATTATTCAGGAAATTAAATAACCAATTTAATAAACAAATTAATTTTTGTGACAACCTTGCAACGGAATTTCTGATGCAAAATAAATTGCAACGGAAACGCCGTTGCAAATGCAATCTTGCAACGGATTATCCGTTGCACCTTGGCAATGGAATTTCCGTTGCAAGTTAATTTGCAGTTGCGTATTTGCAACGGAATTCATCCGTTGCAAAGTCCGTTTTAAATAGAAACTTGCAACGACATCCTTACTTATTTGCAACGGACAAATCCGTTGCAAATACCCCTTATTTTTTTGTAGTGGGAGGAAATAAACAACTAATTACATTAAAATGTAGATTTTGTACTGAAAGTATGGATGTATTCCCAATTACCCTAAAAAACCTTTTTAAGGACATTAAGCGGCATGAGAAAAAAAGAAAATGAGAAACAAACATAGAAAAAAGGAAAATAAGCAGCGTGATGGAGAGGCAATCGATGAAGAAAAAAATATCGTAGGGAATACAAAGTGAGCAAGGCAACCTGTTTCTACTAGAAATGGCAACACAACTTGTCTAAGAAAAAGAACCAAGTAGAGTAGAACTGAGTCAAAGAAGTTGGGAGTAAAAAAAAAAGCACTCTCGTCTATATAAATAAGCAAGGAAAACTAGTGCACGCAACTTTACCTCGGAACATACATAACTGCAGTAAATAGCTAAGCATGTAACAATCAAACCCAAGCCTAACAAAATGGGGAGCAAAGGTAACTCAAAAGAAAAGAGAAGTTGTTAGTCTAAATATGAATCAAATAAAAAAAAGGTAGTAACTTAACTAAAAAAGCAGGAACAACGATAATGCAAGTGGTATAGACTATCGACGGTAAAGGGATGGGTGGGAACGTATTTCATAGGTTTGATTATTTCACATGGCAAAAGATCCAAGAAAATAAAGATATCATTCAATAGCTCAATCAAACACAGAAAAATAAATGAAATCTGAAATTATGCAAACTTAAATAGAGTCACAAACCTTGGCAAGGTTTATGTCATTCCCTGAATTTGAGAAAGGCTAAAACCTGGAAAAAAAAGTATTGGAATAAAAAACCAATATGTATTAAGAAATATGACAATGAAGATAGCGAGAAATATTTATTTGGAAGTTTAGAACAAGGACTTTAGTTTCGTTATGCAACAACATGAGTTGTTGTTAGTCTCTAAACATGAATGAATTGAGACAAATCAAGAAACAAGAGAATAAATGACAACACATATAAAAGAAAAACAAATATCAAAGGACATATAAAAAAGAAGTAAACAAGCATGAAGTCAACGGTAGAAAAACTTTTTTCTTCCATAATAAAAGGAAAAAACTCTTAAAGCAAACTAAAAGAAGATATCCGTCAAGAAGAAATGTTCCAGAACTCATACGCACTCTAAATATCAAAGAGCATCATTAAATCCAATTGATATCAACAATGTATAAAACCAAATTAATTCAAAGAAATGATATCAACAATGTATAAAACCAAATTAAATCAAAGAAATGAAGCTGAAACAACGTACACGGGAATAAAGCTAAAATCAGCGATTCTTTTCTCAATATATAGAAGGAAAAACCCACCAACTATCTTTACTCTTTCCGGATGAAATGTCAGCAACCATCCACTTTTGCATATATGGCTTTGCAAGATTGATGAAGTAATCAAATATTGGGGTAACTGATAATGATCAGATGGTTTGAGTTCTGGATAGATCTAGTAAGACATTCAATTTTACACTATTAGATTTGGGGTTAAGGTAGCCAAATTTGTGATTATAAGAGCTTGATTTGTGATCAAATTAGAGGGTGTTGTGTGTTGTTTTTTACATAATAAAAAGAAACAAAAAAAAAAGAAATAGATGAGGGAGAGAGGTCACCACTCAGGTTATAACCTAAATATTATCAATGAATTCATCGACAAGTATTAACATAAAAAACTAGTCCACGAAACTTTACCCTAGAAGATAAAAACTGCAACAAGTAGCTAAGAATGCATTAAGCCCAAGCCTAACAAAATGGGGAGCAAGGGTAACTAAAAATCAAAGAGAAGTTTTTTAGTCTAAATTTGAATCAATTAAAAAAAGGTAGTAACTTAACTAAAAGACCAAGAACAACGATAATGCAAGTGGTATAGACTATAAAACGTTAAAGGGATAAGTGGGAACGTATTTCATAGGTTTGATTATTTCACTTGGCAAAAGATCCAAGAAAATATAGATCATACTAAATAGCTCAATCAAACAATAGAAAAATACATGAAATATGAAATTATGCAAACTTTAATAGAGTCATAAACCTTGGCAAGGTTTCTGTCATTCCCTGAATTTGAGGAAGGCTAAAACCTTGAAAAACAATATTGGAATAACAAACCATGAGTAGTATTACACTAGTCACATCCTCATAAGAACAGACTTTATAGGAGAAAAAATAGGACTACGACCTTACCTCAAAGAATTAAGCCCACTTAGTTAACATTTTGCCCCCGAAGCAAAAGAACCGATTATCAAGTAGTTCACATCCCCAAACAAAGATTATAGACCTCAAAAAAATCCGCAACAATCTTAGAAAAACAAATTAAAGAATACAGGAATACACTTAAAAACACAACCAAAACAAATGAATATACTGAATAATCAAATCATCCAGATTATAGTAATCTACAAGGACCACCTTAAATAGGATACGGGAAAAAGACCTTAGACAAAAGAAACCATACAATCTAAATATGAGTACACCAATAGAAGAATGGATTATAAAAATATCTATAACAGACACAGAAGAACAAGTACAACAACTTCTAATGTTGTACTTGATGAATATCATATTAAAAGAAAAAAAACATGACAATTACATAACTAGTAAATCAGATTATGATCGTGCAGTGAAGATGCATCGATTAAATTGAAGGCAACAATGATGAAAGTTGAAAATTAAAACTAGTGCACGCAACTTTACCTCGAATGATAAAAATCTTCACCAAGTAGCATATAATAAGCCCAAGACTAACAAAATGGCGAGTTAATAGAACTCACAAGAAATGAAAAGAAAGAAACGTTGTTAGTCTCTAAACATGAATGAATTGACACCAATCAAGAAACAAGAGAATAGATGACAACACAACAAGATAATAAATGACATATAAAAGAAAAACAAATATCAAAGGACATATAAAAAAGAAGTAAACCAGCATGAAGTCAACGGTAGAAAAACTTTTTTCTTCTAAATAAAAGGAAGAAACTCTTAAAGCAAACTAAAAGAAGATATTTGTGAAGAAGAAATGTTCCAGAACTCGTACGCTCTCTAAATATCAAAGAGCATCATTAATTCCAATTGACATTAAAAGCAAATTAATTCATAGAAATGAAGCTATAAACAACATCCACGGGAATAAAGCTAAAATTGACAATTCTTTTCTCAATACCTCTTGCTAGAACTCGTACGCTCTCTAAATATCAAAAATCATCATTAATTCCAATTACTATAAACAAAGTATACAAGCAAACTAATTGAAAGAAGAGCAAAAAGAACCATTAACAAAACTCAAGAACAAGAGTGTACAATTTATAAAAGGAAAAACCCACCACCTATCTTTACTCTTCCCGGATGCACTGTAAACGACCATCCATGTTTGCATATGTGGCTTTGCAAGATTGATTAAGCAATCAAATATTGGAGTAACTGATGATGATCAGATGGTTTGAGTTCTGGATTTGATCTAGTCAGACATTCTGTTTTACACTATTAGATGTGGTGTTGAGGTAGCCAAATTTGTGACTATAAGAGCTTGATTTGTGATCAAATTAGAGGGAGTTGTGTGTTGTTGTTTTTTCATAATAAAAAGAAAGAAAGAAAAAGAAATAGATGAGGGAGAGAGGGGGTCACCACTCAGGATGAAACCTAAATATTATCAATGAATTCATCAAAGAGTATTAACAAAAAAAACTAGTGCACGAAACATTACCCTGGAAGATAAAAACTACAACAAGTAGCTAAGAATCCATTAAGCCCAATCCTAACAAAATGGGGAGCAAGGGTAACTCAAAATAAAAGAGAAGTTTTTTAGTCTAAATTTGAATCAACTAAAAAAAGGTAGTAACTTAACAAAAAGAGCAAGAAAAACGATAATGCAACTGGTATAGACTACAAAACGGTAAAGGGATAAGTGGGAACGTATTTCATAGGTTTGATTCTCTAACAAATAGAGAAGAAATGTTAAACACATGGATAAGACTTACGGACCTCAATATCCAAAAATAACACCTAACAAGAAAGAAAAATAGTATCAAATGACATCGGAGACAAAAAAAAAAAGAAAAAAGAGCTAGAAGTCTCCTTTTGAAAAGTTTTTTTTTAATAATAATAATAAAAAAAAATAATAAAGCAAAAAAACATTGAAATAATCATGTAATCCTTATAAACAAAACTCGAAGCTCAAAAGCCACTTGTAAGCAACAAATCACAGTTGCTAGTGTTTCACGCGGCAGACCTACACTCAAAAAAAATAGGGTAAGGGAAAAGGGAAGTAGATAAAGCTTTTCTTTATTAATAAAAATGAAAAACTCTTACAGCAAACTCAAGCAGATACTCGTCCAAGATCTAAAGCAACAATCAAAACTTCAAGAGCGAAAACAGACAGCAACACAGAAGAGTTGACCAGTGACAACTTGTAAGCTCAGAGCAAGCTTCATTAATATCGACGGGCATAAAGACATATAAGGAACAAACAAAACAGCAAAAAAAAAATGTCAATTACTAGTGAGACAACACTGCAATTTCCATTTAAAACATAATGAAGAAAGGATCAAGTGCCCGAGATAATGATCGTGCAGTGAAGATGCATCGGTTAAATTGAAGGCAACAATGATGAAAGTTGAAAATTAAAACTGGTGCACGCAACTTTACCTAGGATGATAAAAATCTGCACCAAGTAGCACATAATAAGCCTAAAACTAACAAAATGGCGAGCTAAGGGAACTCACAAGAAATGAAAAGAAAGAAACGTTGTTAGTCTCTAAACATGAATGAATTGACACCAATCAAGAAACAAGAAAATAGATGACAACACAACAAGATAATAAATGACATATAAAAGAAAAACAAATATCAAAGGACATATAAAAAAGAAGTAAACAAGCATGAAGTCAACGGTAGAAAACTTTTTTCTTCCATAATAAAAGGAAGAAACTCTTAAAGCAAACTAAAAGAAGATATCCGCCAAGAAGAAATGTTCCAGAACTCGTACGCTCTCTAAATAACAAAGAGCATCATTAATTACAACTGACATTAAAAGCAAATTAATTCAAAGAAATGAAGCTATAAACAACATCCATGGGAATAAAGCTAAAATCAACGATTCTTTTCTCAATACCTCTTGGTAGAAATGTTCCAGAACTCGTACGCTCTCTGAATATTAAAAATCATCATTAATTCCAATTACTATTTACAAAGTATACAACGAAACTAATTGAAAGAAGAGCAACAAGAACATTCATTAACAAAACTCAAGAACAAGAGTGTACAATTTATAAAAGGAAAAACCCACCAACTATCTTTACTCTTCCCGGATGCACTGTCACCAACCATCCACTTTTGCATATGTGGCTTTGCAAGATTGATTAAGTAATCAAATATTGGGGTAATTGATGATGATCAGATGGTTTGAGTTCTGGATAGATCTAGTCAAACATTCTATTTTACACTATTAGATTTGGGGTTGAGGTAGCCAAATTTGTGATTATTTGAGGTAGTCAAGTAGCTAAGAATGCATTAAGCCCAAGCCTCACAAAATAGGGAGCAAGGGTAACTCAAAATAAAAGCGAAGTTTTTAGTGTAAATTTGAATCAATTAAAAAAAGGTAGTAACTTAACTAAAAGAGCAAGAACAACGATAATGCAACTGGTATAGACTATAAAATGGTAAAAGGATAAGTGGGAACGTATTTCATAGGTTTGATTATTTCACTTCGCAAAAGATCCAAGAAAATATAGATCATTCAATAGCTCAATCAAACAATAGAAAAATACATGACATCTGAAATTGTGCAAACTTTAATACAGTGACAAACCTTGGCAAGGTTTCTGTCATTCCCTAAATTTGAGGAAGGCCACAAATGGATGAAGATAATTCACTAAGAGACAGAGATAGAAGAACTTCGAAGAATAATCATTTTAAAAGAATAAACCCTGAAGAAACTACTACATTTGGAAGAGCTTCAAGACACACTCCCGATATACCCGGAGATTACCCCATAAAATTTGAACAGGTAACAGGAGGAACAATTCTTAATCTTGATTCTCTAACAAATAGAGAAGACATGTTAAACACATAGATAAGACTTACGGACCTCAATATCCAAAAATAACACATAACAAGAAAGAAAAATGGTATCAAATGACATCGGAGACAAAAGAAAAAGAGCTAGAAGTCTCCTTTTGAAAAGTTTTTTTTAATAATAATAATAATAAAATCATAAAGCAAAAAACATTGAAATAATCATGTAATCCTTACAAATAAAACTCGAAGCTCAAAAGCCACTTGTAAGCAACAAATGACAGTTGCTAGTGTTTCACGCGGCAGACCTACGCTCAAAAAAAGAATATAGGGCTAGGGAAAAGGAAAGTAGATAAAGCTTTTCTTTATTGATAAAAAAGAAAAAACCCTTACAGCAAACTCAAGCAGATACTCATCCAAGATCTAGAGCAACAATCTAAACTTCAAGAGCGAAAACAGACAGCAACACAAAAGAGTTGACCAATGACAACTGGTAAGCTCGGAGCAAGCTTCATTAATAACATCGACGGGCATAAAGAGATATGAGGAACAAGCAAAACAGCAAAAAAAATGTAAATTAATAGTGAGACAACACTGCAATTTCCATTTAAAACATAATGAAGAAAGGATCAAGTGCCCGAGATAATGATCGTGTAGTGAAGATACATCGATTAAATTGAAGGCAACAATGATGAAAGTTAAAAATTCAAACTAGTGCACGCAACTGTACCTCGGATGATAAAAATCTGCACCAAGTAGCACATAATAAGCCCAAGACTAACAAAATGGCGAGCTAAGGGAACTCACAAGAAATGAAAAGAAAGAAATGTTGTTAATATCTAAACATGAATGAATTGAGACAAATCAAGAAATAAGAGAATAGATGACAACATGTATAAAAGAAAAACAAATATCAAAGGACATATAAAAATGAAGTAAAGAAGCATGAAGTCAACGATAGAAAATCTTTTTTCTTCCATAATAAAAGGAAAAACTCTTAAAGCAAACTAAAAGAAGATATCTGACAAGAAGAAAGTTCCCGAACTCGTACGCACTCTAAATATCAAAGAGCATCATTAATTCCAATTGATATCAACAAAGTATAAAAGCAAATTAATTCAAAGACTTGAAGCTCAAACAACATACACGGGAATAAAGCTAAAATCAACGATTCTTTTCTCAATATCTCTAATTATTTTTTCACCTCCTCTTGGTAAAAATGTTCTAGAACTCGTACGCTCTCTAAATATCAAAAATCATCATTAATTCCAATTAATATAAACAACGTAGGCAAGCAAACTAATTGAAATAAGAGCAAAAAGAACATCCAATAACAAAACTCAAGAACAAGAGTGTACAATTTATAGAAGGAAAAACCCACCAACTATCCTTACTCTTCCCGGATGCACTGTCAACGACCATCCACTTTTGCATATGTGGAAGATAAAAACTGCAACAAGTAGCTAAGAATGCATTAAGCCCAAGCCTAACAAAATGGGGAGCAAGGGTAACTCAAAATAAAAGAGAAGTTTTTTAGTCTAAATTTGAATCAATTAAAAAAAGGTAATAACTTAACTAAAAGAGCAAGAACAACGATAATGCAACTGGTATAGACTATAAAACGGTAAAGGGATAAGTGGGAAACGTATTTCATAGGTTTGATTATTTCACTTGGCAAGAGATCCAAGAAAATATAGATCATTCTATAGCTCAATCAAACAATAGAAAAATAAAGAAATCTAAAATTATGCAAACTTTAATAGAGTCATAAACCTTGGCAAGGTTTCTGTCATTCCCTGAATTTGAGGAAGGCTAAAACCTTGAAAAAAAAATATTGGAATAACAAACCATAAGTAGTATTACACTAGTCACATCCTCATAAGAATAGACTTTATAGGACAAAAAATAGGACTACGACCTTACCTCAAAGAATTAAGACCACTTAGTTAATAATTTGCCCCCGAAGCAAAAGAACCGATTATCAAGTAGTTCACATCCCCAAACAGAGATTATAGACCTCAAAAAAATCCGCAACAATCTTAGAAAAACAAATTAAGGAATACAGGAATACACTTAAAAACACAACCAAAACAAATGAATATACTAAATAATCAAATCATCCAGATTATAGTAATCTACAAGGACCACCTCAAATAGGATACGGGAAAAAGACCTTACATAAAGGAAACCATACAATCTAAATATGAGTACACCAATAGAAGAATGGATTATAAAAATATCTATAAAAGACACAGAAGAACAAGTACAACTTCTAATGTTGTACTTGAAGAATATCATATTATAAAGAAAAAAAAACATGACAATTACATAACTAGTAAATCAGATTATGAAATAAACAGTAGAATGGATAGAACACTAGAATCTCCAACAAATTCACCAGAAGAACGTAGTGACATAGCACAAGGAATACCCACACAAATGAATGAAGATCATTCACTAAGAGACAGAGATAAAAGAACTTCAAGAAATAATCATTTTAATAGAATAAACCCTGAAGAAACTACTACATTTGGAAGAGCTTCAAGACACAGTCCCGATATACCCGGAGATTACCCCATAAAATTTGAACAAGTAACAGTTCTTAATCTTGATTCTCTAACAAATAGAGAAGAAATGTTAAACTCATGGATAAGACTTACGGACCTCAATATCCAAACATAACACCTAACAAGAAAGAAAAATGGTATCAATTGACATCAGAGACAAAAGAAAACGAGCTAGAAGTCTCCATTTGAAAAGTTTTTTTTAATAATAATAATAATAAAATCTTAAAGCAATCAAACATTGAAATAAACATGTAATCCTTATAAACAAAACTCGAAGCTCAAAAGCCACTTGTAAGCAACAAATCACAGTTGCTAGTGTTTCACGCGGCAGAACTATGCTCAAAAAGAATATAGGGCTAGGAAAAACGAAAGTAGATAAAGCTTTTCTTTATTAATAAAAAAGAAAAAACCCTTACAACAAACTCAAGCAGATACTCCTCCAAGATCTAGAGCAAGAATCTAAACTTCAAGAGCAAAAACAGACAGCAACACAGAACAGTTGACCAATGACAATTGGTAAGCTCGGAGCAAGTCATTAATAACATCAACGGGCATAAAGAGATATGAGGAACAAACAAAACAGCAAAAAAAGCAGTCAATTAATAGTGAGACAACACTGCAATTTCCATTTAAAACATAATGAAGAAAGGGTCAAGTGCCCGAGATAATGATCGTGCAGTGAAGATGCATCGATTAAATTGAAGGCAACAATGATGAAAGTTGAAAATTAAAACTAGTGCACGCAACTTTACCTCGGATGATAAAAATCTGCACCAAGTAGCACATAACAAGCCCAAGACTAACAAAATGGCGAGCTAAGGGAACTCATGGGAAATGAAAAGAAAGAAACATTGTTAGTCTCTAAACTTGAATGAATTGACACCAATCAAGAAACAAGAGAATAGATGACAACACAACAAGAGAATAAATGACATATAAAACAAAAACAAATGTCAAAGGACATATAAAAATGAAGTAAACAAGCATGAAGTCAACGATAGAAAATATTTTTTCTTCCATAATAAAAGGAAGAAACTCTTCAAGCAAACTAAAAGAAGATATCCGTCAAGAAGAAATGTTCCAGAACTCATACGCACTCTAAATATCAAAGAGCATCATTAATTCCAATTGATATCAACAAAGTATAAAAGCAAATTAAATCAAAGAAATGAAGCTCAAACAACGTACACGGGAATAAAGCTAAAATCAGTTATTCCTTTCTCAATATCTCTAATTACTTTTTCACAACCTCTTGGTAGAAATGTTCCAGAACTAGTACGCTCTCTAAATATCAAAAATCATCATTAATTCCAATTAATATAAACAAAGTATACAACCAAACTAATTGAAAGAAGAGCAACAAGAACATCCATTAACAAAACTCAAGAACAAGAGTGTACAATTTATAGAAGGAAAAACCCACCAACTATCTTTACTCTTCCCGGATGAACTGTCAACAACCATCCACTTTTGCATATGTGGCTTTGCAAGATTGATTAAGTAATCAAATATTGGGGTAACTGATGATGATCAGATGGTTTGAGTTCCGGATTCACCTAGTCAGACATTCTGTTTTACACTATTAGATTTGGTGGAGGTAGCCAAATTTGTGATTACAAGTGCTTGATTTGTGATCAAATAAGAGGGAGTTGTGTGTTGTTTTTTACATAATAAAAAGAAAGAAAGAAAGAGAAATAGATGAGGGAGGGAGGAGGTCACCACTCAGGTTATAACTTATATATTATCAATGAATTCATCGATGAGTATTAACAAAAAAAAAACCTAGTGCACGAAAATTTACCTGGAAAGATAAAAACTGCAACAATTAACTAAGAATGCATTAAGCCCAACCCTAACAAAATGGGGAGCAAGGGTAACTCAAAATAAAAGAGAAGTTTTTAGTCTAAATTTGAATCAATTAAAAAATGGTAGTAACTTAACTAAAGGAGCAAGAACAACGATAATGCAAGTGGTATAGAATATAAAACAGTAAAGGGATAAGTGGGAACGTATTTCAAAGTTTGATTATTTCACTTGGCAAAAGATCCAAGAAAATATAGATCATTCTATAGCTCAATCAAACAATAGAAAAATAAATGAAATCTGAATTATGCAAGCTTTAATAGTCACAACCCTTGGCAAGGTTTTTGTCATTCCCTGAATTTGAGGAAGGCTAAAACATTAAAAAAAATATATTGGAATAACAAACCCTGAGTAGTATTACACCGGTCACATCCTCATAAGAACAGACTTTATAGGAGAAAAAATAGGACTACAACCTTACCTCAAAGAATTAAGACCACTTAGTGAACATTTTGCCCTCGAAGCAAAAGATCCGATTAAATCAAAAATCACACCACAAAATGTAGAAACCAAAATATTAGTACAAAAAGAAAAAGATTATATCTTAAATGAATTACACGGTATCACATGAACGCAAAATATAAGAAAAGCAATTGCTAGATTAGATAAGAAAATACAAAGCAATAATCTAACCATAAATCATATCACCCAAATTAATGACAGAATCTCAAAAAATTTAGACCAAAACAAAACTATCAACTTAAGAGAGAAAATGGATACAGTCACACATGAAAATAAAGAAATCAAAGAACTAAAACAAATCTGAGGTATTGTTAACACTATCAACGAAAAGGTATGAGCCATAAAAAAACTGTAACCGATAAATTAAAAGACATATTCCAAATACTACAAGAAATACAAATACAAATAAATCATCTACAAAAACCTAAATCAAGTAGTTCACTTCCCCAAACAGAGATTACAGACCTCAAAAAAATCCACAACAATCTTAGAAAAACAAAATACAGAAGAATACAGGAATGCACTTAAAAACACAACCAAAACAAATGAATATACTGAATAATCAAATCATCCAGATTATAGTAATCTACAAGGACCACCTCGAATAGGATACGGGAAAAAGACCTTAGATAAAGGAAACCATACAATTTAAATATGAGTACATCATTAGATGAATGGATTATAAAAATATCTATAACAGACAAAGAAGAACAAGTACAACAACTTCTAATGTTGTACTTGATGAATATCACATTATAAAGAAAAAAAACATGACAGTTACATAACTAGTAAATCAAATTATGAAATAAACAGTAGAATGGATAGAGCACCAGATTCTCCAACAAATTGATCAGAATAACGTAGTGACATAGCATAAGGAGTACCCACACAAATGGATGAAGATAATTCACTAAGAGATAGAGATAGAAGAACTTCGAGCAATAATCATTTTAATAGAATAAACCCTGAAGAAACTAATAGTAAAAAAAAAAGAATAATCATATTATTGAAAAGTTTTTTTTAATAATAGTAAAAAAAATCTTAAAGCAAAAAGACATTGAAATAATCATGTAATCCTTATAAACATAAATCAAAGCTCAAAAGCCACTTGTAAGCAACAAATCACAGTTGCTAGTGTTTAACGCGGCAGACCTATGCTAAAAAAGAATATAGGGTTAGGGTAAAGGAAAGTAGATAAAGCTTTTCTTTATTAATAAAAAAGAAAAATCTTTTATAGGAAACTCAAGCAAATACTCGTCCAAGATCTAGAGTAACAATCTAAACTTCAAGAGCGAAAACAGACACCAACACAGAAAAGTTGACCAAGGACAACTGTTAAGCTCGGAGCAAGCTTCAGTAATAACATCGACGAGCAAAAAGAGATATGAGGAATAAACAAAACAAAAAAAAATATCAATTAATAGTGAGACAACACTGCAATTTCCATTTAAAACATAATGATGAAAGGATCAAGTGCCCAAGATAATGATCGTGCACTGAAGATGCATCGATTAAATTGAAGGCAGCAATGATGAAAGTTGAAAATTAAAACTGGTGCACGCAACTTTACCTTTGAAGACAAAAAAAATGTAGCAAGAAGCACATAATGCATTAAGCCTAAGCCTAATAAAATGAACCAAAAGATTGCCCATGTCCCCACAAAGAAAACGTTTTGCAAGATAAATGAAAAACCCTATCCTCACAAAGGTTTCCATCAAACACATGATTTTTGTAAGCTACAAAATTAAGTGATTTCCGTTCTCGATGTAGAACTAGAAAGAAGTAAAATTATAATCACATACTTTTCAGAAATATAATGGTCCCATTCTGCTAAATTATAATCACATACATTACGCCTCATATTGTCAAGCAAGGTGTCAAGCCCTAATTTACAGAAATCATTTATTTCCAAAGTTGAAAATCAAGATTATAGGGGAGAAAAAAAAAAACATACCTCGAGCACACTGTTTCTAAAGTTTTCAACAATCTCTCCGATTCTAGCCCAATCAGATCCGCCCAAAGCCAATAATCAACAGAATGCTGCACGGACGTTATAATCACAGGTACAATAACTAATTCTGCAAAAATATATAAAATATCTCTGTTGATAGTGACGAAATGCAATGATACCTGGTCGATTAATCGATGGACGGGGCTGCCATCAGAGGTGAGATTATCAGTTTCTCTACAAGTATTTCTAAACACAAAGCAAATCGTAGGTGATTTTTGTCGGCATCTCGTAAACGTTAACCCCAATTCCCAAATCCAACGCGTAGTATGGTTCTCTGTAAAATCTATCGCGCTCTTTGGAAAACAATTGATCGTCGAATCTCTAACACATCCTCTTCGCTAGTAGCAGGAAACGGAGAGGAGGAAGAGGATCGAGAGAGAGATTGGGGTTAGTGTTAGGGTATAGAGAGGGTGAAGGGTGACGGGTAGAGAGAGAGAAGAGTAAGAAAAGATGAGAAAAAGAGGAGGATTGGAGATCTGGATCTTGAAGATAACATTAGAGCTGTTCGTTGTTTTCATTAGTTTTAGAAGAACAAGAAAGAATACTAATCTCTGCTCTATGTAACAAATTCGTCCAGTGCCAACGGCACTCTCTCGATTTTACCGTTCTCTATTTCGAATCTTCGGCTCCAGGCGGGAAAGTCTTGTGTTCTGAAATACAAGATACAAGGAAAAAAAACTTATATTTAAGTACTCATCTGTAATATAAATAATTAGTTTTTCTTATTATGTTTGGTTATGGTGAAAAGATACAAAAATATAAAAAAATATTTTTTATTTTTTTTATGTATTAATCTTAAATTTATATATTCAAAATAATAATTAAATATTAGATTTTATTTTGGTTTATATTAAGTATTAAAATTAATAATTTTAGTTATAAAATTATGACTAGCATGGTATGTTGATCTAAGATATGCATTTGTCCAAGTTTAAAAAAAATAATAAAAATTAATTGACTCAACCTAATCTTATCAAAAAACAATGTCAACACATAATAAAATATTGTCAAAAAAGTTGTTGATTTAAAAAAAAAAGATCAAAACAAGGTTGTTTTGATTATTTAAAAAAGAAGAAGATAAGTAAGAAGAAGATAAGTTGGGTTGACCATCTCAAACAGTGAATTGAATTTTTCTACCTATTGTATTAAAGAGCATGCAGAGCCTCTAGGTGTCCAAATCACCTTTCCCACTGCATTGTTGGAAGAATTGTTGCGACATGTGTCAAAGAAAAGTGGTTGGTTTGTTGCTACAACAATTCTTTTTTTTTTCTTCTTCTTTTCTCTTTTCCTTGCTAAAACATGTACCTTCAACCTCTTGATTTTTTAGTTATTAATTACCATCTTTATTCTTTTCAATTTCAATTTGTTTTATTGACCTTTTTATACAAGTTTCATTTTTTTTATTTAGTGAGTATTTGGTATTATGGTTGTGGGTGAGGGTGAAATTTTTTTGATGTTATGACTATTTGGTTATCCTTAAAACTCAGTTTAGTTAATATGAGACCCATCTAATTACCTCCAAACCATGGTTTTAGAAAAGCAAAAATAAGGTGCTTCTTATGCTGAATACTTATACAAAAACGCAAGAATTGTTGAACAACATTGACTATATAGGATGATGTCAATTACAATAGTTTGCCAGGTAATCTTATCTCCTTTCCATATGTGACATGGTAGAAACGACATCGTGTATGGCTTTCCTTCTCACTTGTCTTGCTTCGTATTTTGGTATTTTATTTTTTAAAAATATATTGTTTGTTAAAATTATTGTAAGATAAATATTTATCAATTTATAAAAAAAAAAAGAAAAAAAAAAGAGGTTATCATAAGTGAAAATAAGTTATTTTAGCTCATCTAAAAATAAAATATTTGATCTCAAATGTTATTTTGATGATAATTTACTAGATATTGTTCCTCAATCAAATGCCAGGATTCGCAGAGACCTTCATATGTAAATTTAATTCATGATAGAATGCAATTAGTTTGATGGAAAAATAAAAACAAGTGATTAACTTACATGAATTAATTATATTTGATTATTATGATTACTAAATCTACAATATTTAAAAAACTATATATATATATATATATATATATATATATTGTGTGTGTGTCATTTTAAGTAATTTCACAAGTTGACAACAACATAAAAAAACATGATAACCAAACAAACGAAACTGATTCTCATTAAAGCTCAAACTCAATCAAAGTTTTAACCAAACACTTCAATTTTAGTTAAGAACCGTAGCTAAAAATGATTTTCTTCAAATTGCTTTTTTAACCTCAACCACAACAGAAGCCACAATACCAAACCACATATGAAAATGTGTATATATAGGTCAAGTAATCAGAGTGTCACGACCCGATTCTCAAATAGGTCATAACAAGAATTCAATAGGTAAAGCTCGTCAGAAAATCAGAATGCAATGAGCATGAGGCTCCGTACTGTGGGATATCAGTCCACACAGGTTGGTGACTCCTCTGACCAACTAGGGTTTTAGATACGATATGCACAAATGCTAACACTACCCTGTTAGTATGGGTATTCTGACTGGCATACCATAGGCATATCTTATAATCAAACAAACATATTCATATCTCAAGGCTCAACTCATATCAATCAAATGAGGAGCTATCAATTCACAAACAGATATAGGCTCATATCAAGAACATATATTCAACAAATGATTATGCTTTATCGTATCAAGAATATAATCAAGGTATATATTATCAAAAAGCATAATCCAATTCATACTAGCAAATTCAAATATTTATACTATTTCTCATGCATATTAAGTATTATCCACTCACCAGACTCAAAAGCAGACAAGTTCCAAAAGCAGAATGTTGATGAAACTTTACTGATGTCCCGCGGGTAGAATATCGGGATTATCTGAATATATAAAATAAGTGTTGTACACGGATTAAGGCAACTACACAATAACTATAGCAATCTTAAAATCAATTACTTTAAAGTAAAGAGATAAGAGAGAGAGGTTGCTAACTCGGTTTTTAACGTGGTTCGGCAAGCCTACATCCACGACTCAAGTACCAACCCGTACTTGAGTATTGTACTTTCTTACTAATCCAAGTAACAAGATTACAAATCCCGCTTGATGAATCCACACCAAGACTTTTACACCACTTGAAGATATGCCCTCTTCAAGATTTCCTTTTTCTCACTTGAAGATGTACCCTCTTCAAGATTTTTCCTTGGTGATGTTCCCTCACCAATACCAAGAGTTTTATACTCAACTCTCAAGAGTTTCACAATGGTTGTTTTTGTAAAACAACAATACATTCTTAATAGTGTAGATATTACAAATGAAGATCTATGATCTCTTTATCTCACTTAATAGCACTTAGAATGTTTGAAGGTGTTTAAGTGTAGTGAGAATGAGAAATACTCTTTGTGTTAGGATATGAAGATTTAAACAAAAATATGAGTATTAATGAGGATTGATGATATAAAGGTGTTTATGCACTACTAATTGCCTCACTATAAGATATAGAAGTTGTGTGTCCTTAATTTTGCAATTAAGAGGCCTATTTATAAGTTTCAAAGAGAAACTAGCCGTTTATAGCCGTTTGAGTGCAACTGTCATATCAAGCGGTCGACCGGTTCACAACGGATAACCCAAGCGGTCGACCGGTTCAGCTCAAAAGGCAATTTGTCTTCCAAGCGGTCGATCGGTTCACTTGGTAAACCAAGCGGTCGACCGGTTCATGCAGAAAGGCAATTTTGACAAATTATCTTTTCTGAATTTCTTGAACCGATTGATTATGACTTAAACCTTTAATCATCAAATCCTTTGCATGCAATGTGAAGTGTGTGAGTTCATTTTAATTTGTGCTATCAAGATAGAAATAGAGATTTACATAAAGCACTAAAATGAACACTTATTCTAAGTCTTCACTTGCTTGCATCTTGGACTTCCTGGAGCGATTTCTTCGTGTACTCCATTATGCTTGATGATGTATTCTTTGTATAATACCTGTTTATAGCTTAATCTCATCCAAGTATATTATTAGTCCATTTTCTTTTTATTGTTATCATCAAAATATATAAAGCATACAAAGTATGACATTATATGTCAACAAGAAGATATACTCAAAAATGACTCAAAAGAAGTAAAATACCTTTAATAACATATCTAAGAGTTCAAATCATAATCCTATGTGTTTTTGAATCAAACTATCTATTTCTTCGCAAAAACCTAAAACAAAGGTTTCTTCCGAAATCTAATTCCAAAATACACAATTCGTAAAATTGATATTAATCCATCAAATGAGCTTCAATTATCCATCAAACCAATATTTCTCTTAGGGACCATTCTGAAATTTTCTTATATTTTTAGGGTCAAATTGTAATTTTATCAAATTGAAGGACTAAATTGAACACTTCATAAATTCATAGCTATCCTAAAATCTTGTCCATAATTCATCCTCAATTCTGTCCAGAATCTCCAATTTCACCCCAGGGACCAAACTGTAATTTTCCAAAGTTCGAGGACTAAACTGTAATTTTCACCAAAAGGACCAAAATAAAATTTTGTCATCTTCAACCTCAACCCAGAATTTCCAGCAAGGGATTTCGAAATTTATCAACATTATTCACCATTTTTTCTCAATATTTTCTTAAACCAAACATCTCAAAACTTCAAAATCATCTACAATCAAACTAATTAAACTATTACCCAACACGTTCAACCCTTAACATCTCTCTTAATTCATCAATCAAACCCAAATAAAATTCTCAAACCCTAACAACCCATACAAGCAAAATCATAGCTATTAATCACATTTATACATAATAAAACACACACATTACCTTAACAACTTATTTCTCCTTCTTCCTTTCTCTTCCTCTTCTCTTTCCCTCTTTTCCCTTCTTCTTCTTCTTTCTTCCTCTCTTCCCGATTCTCTCTCTCAAATTTCAGATTACTTCTCGTTTTCTTTTCTTTTCCTTTTCTTTTCTATTTATATTTACTAGCTTGTACAATTACTACAGCACTCTTAGCCTAATTCTAACCTAGTAAGGGCATTCATGTATTTTTCTTTTTAAAATTTTCAAAATATTACACAGAGATTTGTCAAAGTAAATGCATGAAATTGAAAAACAAAATTAGGGTTTGATTACCTCCACCCATGAGTTCATCTAGCATAACTCGTTGAAGGTCCATGAGTTGATAATGGTTCAAATTATTGATATTAGGCTAAATTACAAAAAAAAAATCATTGGAATTTCAAGACAAACTAGCTTCCTTCTCCTATTTCACAAATCGTCACCTTTGTCTATCAATAAAAATCATGGTTATATAAAAATAATTAAAAAAATACCCTAAAAAAATGAACTAACCTTGACCTTGATGTTGTTTTTGAGAAAGATTTTTGATATTTAGATCGAACCCGAACAGGCAATCATAAACTGATTATGATATCCATTTTATATTTTAAAATGTGAGAAAACAAAATGGATTTTTAAAAAAATGATTTTATAACCTTAAAAACTATGAACTCTAAATCTAAATTCTATTGAGTCACCACGGATAACTTGGTAAATCATGATTTTATAACCTTAGAAATTATGATTTTTTTTTATTTTTAAAAAAAACATGTAAATTGTCATTTAATTCTTGTAAACATAAATTTAAGCTCAAACAACACTTGTAAGAGAACAAATCATGGTTGTTAATGTTTAACATCGTAGACCTACACATTAAGAGAATGTAGGGACATGGAGAAAGAAAATGAGAGCATGTATAAAAGAAAAACATATATCAAAGGACATAAGAAACAAGAAGTCTACGGTAGAAAAAAAATTATTTCATAATAATAACTCTTAAAGCAAACTAAAAAAGATATTCATCCAAGATTTAGAGTAACATTCTAAACTTCAGAAACTTCTAATCAAATTGAAGTTAATTTCATAAAAAATGGAATTAGAACTCCTTACTTGGATGGAATCTAAAATTTACTTCACAAACCTTCAAAGAATCTTAGCCTTCTTCTCCTTGTATATATCTAGCCTCATTCCCCCCTCTTTTCTTCCCAAATTCTTCACTTTTCTTCACCTAATTGTATTCCTCCACTTAATAACTCCAAGGCTTATATAGGTTTACTTATTTTAGGTGTTTACTCCTAGTTTGATAAAGGAAAAATCTGAAATTCTACCCCCCCCCATCTTGTTATCATTCGGCCATGGATGAGAGAAGGGATGGGTATTTATAGTCCCATCTCTTTTGAATTCCATTTGGCCCCACCTTTCTCCTCTTTTTTTGCCCATTTTGTTTTTTGTTTTTTTTGCATAAATTTTATTTTATAACATTTTGAATTATTATAAACCTCCCCCTCTTTGTATACTTTATTCTCGGGCTTCACATAATAAGATATGAGTAACAAATAAATCAACAAAAAAAAACTCAATTAGTAATGAGACGACTAAGAACTCTTTATTTAAAACATAATGAACAGAGCATCAAGTACTCAAGATAATAATCATGCAGTAAAGATGTAACAACCCTAAATGTTTTTCTCCTATTTGTTTAATTTTTTTTAATCTGTACTCCTATAAAAAAAGGAAGATAAAGCATGAGAATTTTTTTTCTCTCGCCGAAATTTCGTTAGTCTCTCCTATATCGGGAGATCCCAAGTTATCCATAACACAACCTATACATAATTTGAATCACATCTCATCCACAATCATATCCATTTTTAATACAATCAACTGCATAATTCATTCCCAAACTCCATCTTACATCACACACATAAGATAAAAATTAAAAGAGTCAATTCGCACACAAAGATTTCACATATAGATACATATATACTTATACATTGAACAATACACAGTTTAATATTTGAAGAAAATCTAGTACTTTCTAATATCCTAAGCATAGGTTGATACATTTAATATTATAGAATCAAAATTTACAAATATACTATTCTATACAATTTACATGTTCTTCTACATAACAAAATTTCAACATAACTCCCTAAGTTCCTATCTTATAAAAAAATGAATTAAGGCTTAATATCTATTCCTAACTAGAATGGGAAGAACCTGCAAAATATAGATTTTTCATGAGTAAAACAATTAAGTAAATACTAGCAATTTACAGAAGAATTTGAACAACATATCCATCCATCTACTTCAATCATATGAGATTCTAAACACAACCATATACACCCTTTTAAGGTTATATAAAAGAAGTTTTTTTTTTACTGCTTCTTTCCCCTTTTTCACATCGAAGAGACTATAGTCGACACTAATGACCTCCAATAGTATCTCTAATTACCCTTCCTGAAATCAACTAATCAGTTTCATGAAAATGTTGACATGAACATAATCGTGGGTGTCATTATATATATATATATATATATATATATATATATTTAAGACCAAAATAGTTAATCTTTGTTCTGTTATTTCCTTAGGAGGTTTTTTAGAGTATGCCGATGTCAAGGATTCTTGATATCATTAACTATTCCGAAATCAAATAGTTAATCAAGTTAATACATTATGCCGATATCGACGTCACCCGTCGATATCATTAACTATTCTGAAACTGAATAGCTAATCAATTCTATATCTCACCACCAACGTATCGGTAATGTCGATATCAACTAGCTTGTTTCTTTCTACACACACACACACACACACACACACACACACATATATATATATATATATATTTCCATTCCCTAACCTTTCCTTTACCCGTTTTCTTTTCCTGATCAATAAGCACCAAATTATAACTTATAGTTCAATAACTAGTAAACAAAATAATTATTACATAAAGAAAATATAGGTATCAAGTACCTACCCGCTATGAATGTTCGACTTGCGTTACCCTGTTGTTGTTGTTGCCCTTCACCCGCAACTTTTCCTTAAACCACAAATACCCACCATTTTTTTTATATTAATCCACATATCACACACAACAACAATAAACATGGTAATAATATTCATTTCCCTTTACCAATTCTTTTCTTTCTCACTTATATTCCTCATTATCATCCTTCAATTTTTTACCTCATTTATAGTTCAAATGGACATCATGAATTCAATTTTTTATCACCATTTATTCTCTTATTTTATTTCCTGAAGATCAAGACACAATTTATGAAGGGAAAGGGATAATTTCTACCCTTAACATGGTTAATGTTTTGCTATTTTCTCAACCTGACCAAAATTGTCAACACAGGTGACAGCTTGACCTCTACTAAGAGTTTTACCCATATCTAGAGTTCTAGAACTCCAAATTAGATGGGGTTGGACTCGTTGGAAAGCTAACATTCCCAGATACAACTTCTATGAAGGGACCATCCTTGAATTATGTATTTTTCAGATCCAAATATCCCTAAGAAACAGTGAATCAGGTTAAAATTCCTGAACCAGGACGTGGCGGCTGACGACAACGTTAGGGAGTCCGGAGACGTCGGCCTCGGGAAGAGTTATCTTTGGCAACGAAACTGCCATGTTTTGAAAAAAAAACAGAGAAAGTATCTCCAATTCATGTTCAAACCTTGATTTCTCATCAATAACAGCTATGTCTTCCCTGTATTCATGAAATCCTACTCATTTATGTATTTTCCTAACATTTTGTGTTAAAAACCCTAATTCCCCAATTCAAGAACAATCATGAACTTCTAATCAAATTGAAGTTAATTTCATAGAAATTGGAATTAGAAATCCTTACTTGGATGGAATCTAACAATTTTGGAAGAATCCTAGCCGTCTTCTCCTTGAAAAAACCCAGCCACTCTTCCTCCTTTCATCCCCAATTTCTTCACTTTCTTCTTGTTACTTCTCCACCCAATTGTGTTCTTCTACTTTAGAAATCCAAGGCTTGTATGGGTTTACAATTTTTTTGGGTATTTACTCTTGCTTTTTATGAAATGAATTTCAAAATTCTCCCTTCCCTCTTTCTTTTGTTTCAGCTGGACATGGTTGAGAGAAGAGATGGGTATTTATAGTCCCATCTCTTCTTAATTCTATTTTGACCCTGTTTTTTTTTTCTTTTCATAAATTTTATATTATAACAACATTTTAATTTTTTTTTTAAATCTCCTACCTCTATGTATACTTTATTCTCGGCTTTCACAAAAGATGCATCAATGAAGACAACAATAATGAAAGTAGAAAATTTGAAATGAAGTAGATAACTTTACCTTGCAAGCTAAAGCATTGCAAGTTCTAACACATAAAGCAATAGGCGCAAACCTCAAAAATGTTGAGGAAAGGCAACTCAAATGAAAAAAAAGGTAAGCTCTTAGACTAAAAGTGAATAAATTATAACCAATCAAATAAGAAAACAATAAATTATGGCTCCTGACACTAAGATTTTAGGTAAGATCTGTCACTATCTTAGAAATAGAAAAAAAAACAATCATTAAAGTTTCAACAAGAAAGGAGGGAGAAACAACGATAAAAAATTGAAGCAAAAAGGGAAGGAACAAGGAAAAGGGAAGGGTTGACTAGCCAACCGGTATGAGTTTTAAAACAATGCCCTACACTACTTGTCATGATTTGAATACTCAAGCTAAATTCTACCAAGTTGTCATGGATAACTTGGGAAATCCTAAATTTATAACCTTAGAAATTATGATTTTTTTTTGTTTTGGAAAAGATCTAAATAGCCATTTAATTCTTGTAAACTTAAATCTAATCTCAAAAAGCACTTGTAAACCAACAAATTACAGTAGCTAATGTTTAACAACGCAAACCTATACATAAAAGTTTTCCATAAAAGTTTTCGATAAGATTTTACTCCCAATGTGGCATCTAGTGCCATACTAGACTCAGCCTTCCTCACAATTCTAACTCATGTTTAGCCTATCACTAAGGTGTTTCACACACCTAAAGAACTTTCCCTGAATCCTTTCACGCAGTAGACAATCAATAAAAACACAAGTAAACAAATAAAAAATGCAAGCACAATTTACAGGAAAACACTCGCAACCTTTATTAATCTGAAACAAAGGATACACTAAACTAGTTGTGTGTGCCATGCACAAATCTGCTTGTAGGCTACACCTCTTAGGTTCCCTTTTATCTCAAGAGGACCTGGAAGTTACATCTAAAAACCATCCCCCTATACAGATCTTACAGGTGGCCATTTTGGACAAAACAATAACTCCCTCTAACTTCCCTTTGTAACTTCCCTTGGCCTACCACCACACAGACCTTCAAGCCAATCAGTGGAGCCCTCTCTGCCAGCCTAGTTGTGTTTCTTCATGTCTTGGACAACCCTCTATCCAAGTCTGAAGTCGTGTCGAACATGTTGTCGATGTCCGCACACCTGTTACGCATTGCTGTCGAATCTGCCTTTGCCCATACATGCTGCCAATATCCTAGTAGTGTTCTCATTGGTGTGCCCTTGCGCCTAGGACTGTGACAAACCAACCTGACCTAAAGAGTTCGACACCCTTGTCAGAATTGAAGTGAGGTAATCTCGCACCTTGTCCTCGTACTACCATAAGTCGGTATTTTTTCCCACAAAACCCCTTCATTTCTAGCACATTTTACTAGATACTCAGTCCTTTGGTTCTTTCTATGCTTCCCAAGTCTACGATGATCCATTATCCTCGCAATATCATCGTCAAACTACTTCTGAACCGTTGGTGGAGCACGCTATGTATCGTTCCTCTTCGTGTCCTCGTCTTCGTAATAGGGTCTCAAGTAACTAACATGAAATGTGGGGTGAAGTTTCATGTGTTCTGGCGAGATCAGCTTGTACGCAACAACCCTCACTTTCTCCCTAACTTCGAAAGGCCTATCATACCTTGGTATCAACCCGTGTTCAACCAATCTTCCTATAACACCTTGTCTCCTACATCAAACTCTAGTGGCTTTCTCTTCAAATCAACATACTTCTTCATTCGTTTGCTGGCCTTCCGCAAACAGTCCTGAGCTTGTCCCAACAATCTTTGCCTTTCCATCACAAATTGGTATGCTGCTGGACTTTCCCCCCTGATCTCTGCATCGAAATTCCCATAGGAGTTTGGGGTTGTGCCCCTAGTACCAGCTCGAAGGGACTTGCCTCTGTCGCAGATGATTTGTGGAGATTGTAACAAAATTGCGCATTATACAGTAGTTCTAGCCAATTTTGTTGTGTCGCTATCATGTAGTGTCGTAGGTGCTCCTCCAATAATGTGTTGATCCTCTTTGTAGCCGTGGAAAACTTCAGTTGCATCCCCATCATACCAAACAAAGCTGTCCAAAACCTGCCAATAAAACGTGCATCACAATCACTAACAATATATGTCGGGTCCCAAAGCATTTTACCACGTTCCAATAAAACATCTTCGTTGCCACCTCTGCTGTACACACTGATGGAGCGGCAACAAACTCTGCATATTTGGAGAACCTATTAACAACCACTAGCATTGTATTCATGTCATCCACTTTCAAAAATCCCACAATGAAAAGATAAAGGAAAAAAGAAGAAAACGAGGAAGAAGTCTATGGTAGAAAACTTTTTTTTATTTAATAATAAAAATAAAAAAACTCTTAAAGCAAACTAAAACAGATATTCATCCAAGATTTGGAGTACCTATCAAGTATCAATCTAAACTTCAAAAATAAAATCAGATAGAAACACAACAGAGCTGACCAATGACAACAAGAAAGATCCTAGAATTTATAACATGATTTTGTGGCATTATTCAATTTCATTCCAATAATGTTGGTGCTTTGAAACAACTTTTCATTGTGTTTCACTCTTATTAAATCTTTTTTGGCTTTCCAAAATTTAATCTTAATATTGAAACAAATATTAAAACTTGGTTGTAACATAAACAAGTGGTACAGCTAAAGAGGGCAAGAACTATCGTTTTAATTGTATATTGCAGAGTGATGGAGAATATCTCAATCTCGTAGGTTATGGGTTAACTGGACAATTGCGACTGCCTACCGAATGACATGCCACATATAAAATTACTAGCCATAAAATTAGCTAGGCCGTATAGCAAAATAAAAGGACTTAATGTGAAGGCTACGACCATAAAATTAACAGAATCACATGCTGGGGGGATATTGGAGAAAGCCTCGAAGATTAATAACTTTCATATCGAGAAATGGTATCTTAATGATGGTTATTGCTCGTGTGCAAATCTGCTTTCGACTTCCACTTGTCATTATCGTTTTTCTGTTTCTATTTCACAGTATCCTTTATGGCTCCTTCGTTGGCATCGAGGATGCATTTAATTTGGTGGGCATGGGAGGCACAACTTGCTATGCATCTCAGTGGCCTTTGACTTTGGAGGGAAAAAGCTCAACTCCCGGGGCTAGCAGGCTTACACAGGATATGATTGAGTCCAAACAATTAGTGATCATGTGAATAACCTAAGAGCCTGTTTGGCACAGTTGTTGCTGTTGTGGTTGAGGTTGAAAAAAAGTTGGTTTCTGAAAAGTGCTTTTAGCTGCGGTTCATAATTGAAATTTGTGTTTGGTTAAAACTGTAGTTGATGTTGAGTTTAATGAAAAACAGTTTTGTGTGTTTGGTTACCATGCTTTTCATATTGCTGTCAACTTGTTAAATTAATTAAAAATACACATGTATAGAAAAAAATTAAAAATACACATGTATAGACATACACACACATACATTTATATAAATATTTTGTTGGAATAATATTTTATGTTTATTAATAAATATAGTAACAAAATATTTCAATAATTAATGTAAATTAAACCACTTGCAACTAATTATTCTCTCATTAAACTACTTGCATACTTGTGTTGTATAAAACCATACATGGTTACTTAAAATCCATCACTAAACGGGTCCCAAATGGAATATGAGATAACAAGCTTAAACTTTTCATTGCTAATGGGACACGATTGAATAAAAAAATTAAATATTTAGAGTGTTTTTTATTATTATTATTGTTCCTTTAATCTCCATCGTCCAAATCCTAAGCATTTGAACGATAATAAATAAATCCCTTAATCTCGCCATGAAAAAACACGCAAAACATCTCACTTAATTTACATCCCGTTGTGGATTTTGATGTGATTATATTTAACAGGAAATTATCCACCCCAACAAAACTATTTACAGTCTCTGCCTCAAAGATATTCTTATTAGTCTGTCCTTAAATAGGTATCGTCAAAGACTCTCTCTTTATTTATTAAGTGTTATGTAATTTGATTTTCTTTTATTATTTTTGCTTCATAGCCATCAAGTTCCGTGTGGAATACATTGAGAAATATTAAGATCAGAGAGAATGGTAAAGAGCTTTCTGATCGGTAGTAGCTTGATCTCCCCGCCTCACCTCAACCAGTTGGCGATGCTTCTTTTTCTGTTTGCTTGACCTTTCAAGTTCAACTGAGGCGGCGTGATAATTTAACGCTCCCTCTCTTTCTAGAATGATATATGAGTTGATGAATATCAGTGGGGTCGGCACGCACTCGCCACTTCACTCGTGTGAGACGCGTTTCAGACCTGTCATCTCTGCAGAAAGGGAGACGAGAGGCAGTGATGAGGGAGAAGGAAGATCTTTAATTTTTCTGTGTGTGGGAGACGATGGATCTGTAGGAGACGAGGGGCGTTTGCAGAGATGAGGGAGGGGGATGATATGCAACAGGCCCTGTGTGTGTGGGAGACGAGGGCAGAGAGGCGAGAGGATGATCTGTAATTATTTTGGCCGTTGTGGACTTACGTGATTTTTCTTTTGGCAGTGTATTAGTTTCATTCATGCCGCGACTGCAAAAGCAACTCTAAGTAGCTTTTGCAGTTGCGGCGTGTGAACTACTAAAATGGTGGGACCCCAGCTAAACGTAGCTGGCCTGTTTGGTAGCATACAATGTTGGGGCCGCGTTCCAACGCAACAACAGGTTGGAACGCGGTCCCAAACACCCACTAAAACTATTAGGGTAACCGATGATGATTCACATGGTTATGGTTTGGTAGCATACAATGTTGGGGCCGCGTTCCAACGCAACAACAGGTTGGAACGCGGTCCCAAACACCCACTAAAACTATTGGGGTAACTGATGATGATTCACATGGTTATGGTTTGAGTTCTGGATAGATCCAGTCAGACATTTTAGTTTACATCAGAGGCTGTCAAATAATAGCGAGACACACTCCAAACATCTTACAAAGAATAGAATAATGAATAAATTACGGCACGAGTCTTTCTATCACCAATTAAAAATATGAAGGAGCCTCACTCTACTAGAATAGTAAAAACTCCCGGGCTAATTTTATCTGATCTAGAGAATAAGGAGTGCCATGCCCCAACATTGGAAAAAATATCAAAATTCACAGCAACAAAGTGCTTGTGGTTGTATACAAAGATTAATAGATTTAAGTAAAAACTGTCAGCAGCGCTTACGGGAATATGATGTGGTCGGTCATACAATCACCTGCACGAAGAAAAATTGGTACTGAAAATTACGATTTCATAGTGCATGGTCAATTTTGTTTTGTTCCAAGATGCTTTTAGAATGAACCCAACGCCAAAAAAGGTCCTATGTTTTGTTAGTCACAGGTTATTTTTTACATGAGACACATCGTGCTGAACCAGGCTAAGATTATAGCGGAAAATTTAGAGCTTAACAAGTACAATTTGTGAGTTGTGCCACCTTGCACAACCCAAAAAGAAAAGAAAACGCACAGAAGCTTCACTGTATAGATCAATAAGCTGTTTTCAACATTTAAATAATAGTCTGTCAATAAATACCATTGCTACCAGAGGATATTATTACCAACCCAAACAAGAGCAACTTTTAACAACCAATACCAGTAACCAAGGAATAAGATGACAAAGTAAATAGTCTCTTTGGGTATAGGGAATTACCTTTGTGATAGTATTTCAGACCTTGTACTCATTCACACGCATCCATTTAGTTGATGACCACTTATTACCTTGAATCACAGGACAACCACCTACATGGAAGAACAATCCAACACATCAATTATTTAAAGATTGATGTCATTAAAACCTGTAAAATCAAATTATAACCCCGTGTAGGTATGCCATCTTGAAATGATGAGGTACTTTCATCATGGTTATACTAAAACCTGAACTTAACATGTTGAAGGCGATTAGCTGGTTGAGAGCAACTAACCATGCAAACTTGATGGATCTAGAGAGGCATCAGGTTTCATACTCCAGAACAGCAATGCATCACCCATCTTTGGTTTAACAGAGAGGCCCCCCTTTCCACATTCAGATAACTTGTTCCACCAAGGTACTGCACTAATGTTCCCCTTGGCAGAAGGAAACACAGTCTCACCCCCTTCTTCAACATCTGAGCTGTGTACAACAGTGAAAGAGAAAAATCACAAAAAGAAAAAATGTAGGATGTACTGAAATTCTACTAGCAGATAGGATCTTTCTTACAGGTACATGAGAACAGTGGCTATGCGCTGGCCTCCATTTTCAATATTATAATCATCCATAAAGTAGTCAAAGTGTAGAATTTGAGAATGAGAGAGACTGATTATCTCATATTATTCCTTAGAGTGCATCTTTACATCTATATATATATACATCTTTAGACACTGAATAGGAAATAGTACATTAGGAAATAACAATATCTTTCCTAATTAGTGTAGCTAATCATGGCAGATTTCCTATACTGACATTTCATCGAGAATATCCTAGGAAATCCCTAACTTTGAGCCTGATTTCAACACTCCCTCTCAAGTCGAGTTGTATGAGCAGAGGTGTAAATGTTGTGCATGCTCGACTTGTGACTTAGTTCTTCAAAGTTAGGTCTAGGAAGTGCTTTGGTGAGGATATCAGCAATCTGAGTTTTCGTAGGGATGTAGTCTAGCTAGATGATGTTCTTGTCCATCTTTTACGAGATAAAATGCCTATCTATCTCAATATGTTTGGTCCTGTCATGGTGAATTGGATTCTTTGCAATGCTTATGGCGACTTGATTGTCACAATACATTTTTATAGGATCTGTCTGTCTCTATTCTCGGCTCCCTAAGCAATCTTAGTATCCACATTCCTTCACAGATTCCAAGTGCTAGGGCTCAATTCGATTCTCGCATCGCTCCTTGAGACTACTGATTGTTTCTTGCTTCTCCAAGTCACTAAATTTCCCCAAACATAGGAACAATATCCGGATGTTGACCTCTCGTCGATACATCTCCCGCCTAATCAAGCATCTGTGTAGATTTCAACCTTTCTACTGCCATTCTTCTCATATAAAAGTCCCCGCCTCGAGTCATTTTTAGATATCCGAGTATTCTGTTCACAACATCCATATCTTCTTCGATTGGGTTGTTCATGTACTTGACTTGCAACACTCACCGAGAAGCCAATATCTGGTCCAGTGAGTGAGAGATAGATGAGTCGCCCTACAAGTCTTTGGTATCTTCCTTTGTCAACTGGAGCACTTTCGGTTTTGCTCTTCTCTTCTTAGCGTAATCCATTGGAGTAGTTGCTTGGTTTGCATCCCAACGATACCTGTTTCGATTAATAAGTCCGTAATGTATTTTCTTTGGGAGATGAATATACCTTTCTTTGATCTAGCCACCTCCATGCCAAGAAAATATTTAAGAGGGCCAAGGTCTTTTATTTCAAATTCCTTGGCTAGTAGTGTCTTCAATCTGTCCAGTTCTTCTTCATGGTTTCCAGTGAGGATAATGTCATCAACATACACTATTAGTATAGCAATCCTGTTTCCTGTAGAGAATTTCACAAATAATGTGTGATCCGCTTGACATTGCGAGTACCCATGTTCGACTACTGCTTTTGCAAATTTGTCAAACCATGCACGAGGGATTGCTTCGATCCATAGAGTGACTTTTCCAGCTTACATACTTTTTGTAGGTGGTCGGTGTTTCTAAACCAGTGGCAATTCCATGTATACCTCTTCTTCCAATTGACCGTTCAAAAATGCATTCTTTATGTCCGATTGATGTAATCGCCAGTCTTGATTTGTCTGCAAGTGAAATCGATGATTCGATGGTGTTGAGTTTAGCCACAGGAGCAAAGGTTTCCTGATAGTCTATTCCATAGGATTGGGTGAATCCTTTAGCAACCAACCTAGCTTTTAGTCTCTCAATACTGCCATCTGCTTTGTACTTGATTGTGAATAACCATTTACAGCCTACTGGTTTCTTGCCATGTGGAAGTTCTGTTATTCTCCAAGTTTTGTTCTTTTTCAATGCATTAATTTCTGCTCTAACTGCCTTTGACCATTCTGAATGCTTGAGTGCTTCCTGGATAGTTGTAGGAATCTGTATGCTGTCAATAGTAGATACAAAAGCATGATATGATGATGATAATCTGTCATAGGAGACAAATTTGCTGATGGGATGATTTGTGCATGTTCTGATTCCTTTCCTTAGAGCAATAGGCATATCTGTATCATTAATAATAGGTGCAGTATTCTCATGATCATCAATTTCCATACCTGTGTGTGTTGGAGCAGATTTTGGCCTTGGTTCAGAAGCTTGGTCAAGAGTAGGAGGTATTGAGTGCTCTATCTCCTTTATGAGGTGTTTCTTTCTGGTATAGACACGAAGCTCATGGTTTTCTTTGTGTGCAGGATTAATTTGGGCAGTGGTTTGAGGACAAGTGGATAGGGATGGAAGGTAAGTCTCTGTCTCTTTATTTCCCTCAATATATGTTTGGGGTGTATGGACATTTAGAAGTGGTGATTGTGAGGTATTACAAGGTGACTCTATAGGCTTAGGGTCAGCAGTATCATGAATTGTGTCCCATGTCTGATATTCCCTCGTATTCTCCCCCTGAATATCTGATGTGGGATAATATGCTTGATGCTCAAAAAATGTGACATCTAGGGAGTGATAAACCCTTTTAGTGGTGGGAGAATAGCACTTGTAGCCCTTGTGGTTTGAGGAGTATCCTATAAAGATGCATTTTATGGATCTAGGGTCTAATTTGCTGCGATGTGTTTGGTGGACATGGACAAAGACTGAGCAACCAAAATTTTTTGGATCTAGGTCTGACATGAATTTGGTATGTGGGAAGGTTGTGAGGAGTGTTTGATATGGTGTTTGGAATTTAAGGACTCTTGAAGGCATCCTATTGATGAGATAAGTAGCAGTGAGGACAGCTTCTCCCCAAAAATGTTTTGGGACATTAGTGGAGAACATGAGAGATCTAGCTACTTCTAGGAGGTGCCTATTTTTCCTTTCTGCCACTCCATTCTGTTGTGGAGTGTCAACACAAGAGCTGATGTGAATAATGCCTTGATTTAGTAGGTAGCTGCCTAGGATGGTGTTGAAGTATTCTTTTGCATTATCAGTTTTCAACACTTGAATCTTAGTTTGAAATTGGGTCTGAATCATGGAATTGAAGTTTCTAAACAGAATACCAACCTCAGATTTTTCTTTCATTAGGAATAACCAAGTTATCCTAGTATGATCATCAACAAATGAGACAAACCACCTAGTTCCTGAGATGTTTTGCACTTTTGAGGGTCCCCAAACATCACTATGAATCAGTGCAAAAGGTTTTGAAGACTTATATGTTATGCTGGGATAGTTGCTACGAGTATGTTTAGAGAATTGACAAATTTCACAACTGAAAGTCTTGGAACTTTTATTGATAAATAGAGATGGAAGTAGTTTTTCAAGGTATACAAAATTTGGATGACCAAGCCGATAGTGCCATAGCATAACATTATTGTCTTTATGGGTATTGAAAACTAACTGACTCTTAGGGCTGATAAGTACTGCATTCTGAGCTTTGCATTTGAATGGAAGGTTGTTCTTAAGGAGATAGAGCCCAGAATACATCCTAGCACTGCCAATCCTCTTCCCGAAGCCAAATCTCGAAACACACAAAAGTTAGGAAAAAATTTAGCCTCACACTTATGATCATGAGTTAGTTTGCTGATAGAAAGTAAGTTGCAGTCCAGATTAGGGACATAAAGAACAGATTTGAGGATCATGTCTTTTGATAGTTTGCTCCAGCTGTCCCCTCAATTTTTGCTAGAGTTCCATCAAGCAACTTTTCTTGCACAATCTTCCTTGCTCTCACTATATTCATGGAGTACAGCTTTATCACCGTCATGTGGTTTGATGCTCCGAGTCTATGACCCAAGGTTACTGAGTTATCTTGTTTACCTGGGATTCGATCCCTTTCTGTGCTTGCCATGCCAAATCCGATGAGTGGTTGAGTTACGGTTGAACAATTTCAGTAGGATCTCCAGTTGTTCTTTGGTGAAGGGGTTCTTTGGTGTGTTGTTGAGTATCTATCGATTGTCATCGAGATTGCGAGCAACATAGGCTCTACTCTCTTTGTCATTGGATAGTCGAGATGGCTTCCAATCACTAGGTTTACCATGAATTTTCCAGCAAGTCTCTTTTGTATGTCCTGGCTTGTGACGGTGATCACACCATGGTCTCCCCTTCTTTCTACTCGTCCCAACCGGAGGTTCTAGAGACAAGGGCGGATCCCTCCATTGATGGTCCTGAGTTATGAGATCCCATCATAACCTTCTTTCTACTTTCTTCACGCCTTACTCGAGAAAGTTTCTCTAAGGCTTGGAAGAGGTTTTGTGCCCATTATTCTTCCTCCGACTTCATCTAGGTTTTATTGAGCCCTAGAAGAAATTTGAAGGTCCTTTTGTTCTACAATCCTTCTAAACAGGACGAGTATCTCCAGAGCATTTCCATGTGTGGACTTCAAACATGTCCGATTGCTTGCCAATGCCTTGTTAATGTATTGAAGTATTGGGTGACGATAAGCTCACCTTGTCTTAGATCATGTAGTGTCGCTTCAATCTCAAATAATTCAAGTGTTATCGGAATTTGAGTAGGTCTCCTTGCTCGCATCCCATATTTCCTTTGTTTGTTCCATAGAGGAGAAAGTTTTCTCCTATTTCATTAGTCATTGAATTGATGAGCCATGACATTATCATGTGATTTTCTGTCTTCCAGCTTCAAACCGGGATCTTCCTTTCCTGGCATGGTGGCTTCCCCAGTAAGGTAATCATCTCTGCCCTTTCCACAGATGAACATCATGACTGATGAAGACCATTCAAGGTAATTGTAGCCATTGAGTTTGTGACATGTGATGAGGAGGGATGAGTTTTCAGTTCCAGGACTGACTGTGTTTGGTAATTTTCCAGTCTTTGAGTTGACTTCAGAGGTTGAGCTTTGCCTTTCGGCCTCCATGTTGTATGAATGGATTTAGGTTTAAAAACCGAGCTCTCATACCATGTAGAATTTGAGAATGAGAGAGACTGATTATCTCATATTATTTCTTAGAGTGCATCTTTACATCTATATATATATACATCTTTAGACACTTGAATAGGAAATAGTACATTAGGAAATAACAAGTATCTTTCCTAATTAGTGTAGCTAATCATGGCGATTTCCTATACTCGACATTTCATTGAGAATATCCTAGGAAATCCCTAACTTTGAGCCTGATTTCAACACAAAGTGAGGCTCATACTTTTGCCCAACTTCATAGTGGAGAATTTGAAGCCCTTCACCATGCTCTGCACACCATGTCATCTTGGTAACAGGTGATGAATCAAACTGAAAGGCATGTTACTAGATGGTGTCTCCTTTGAACACTAACAAATCTCTTCTTTCCAAAATTGTATAATGTTCTTTTTCCTTAAAGATGCATTAGGGTGAATTCAACTATGATGGACACAAGAATCTGGAATAAACCTAGTTAGCTTTGGTTAACTTATATTTGTGAAGTACAATTTTTTGTTATACAATGACTTTTCTTGATTTTGTGATGCTTAAGGTGGTGGAGGTGCTACAAAACCAGTCTCAAATAACTAATAGCTACTATCTCTGGCACAATATAAGAAAAGTGGAGGTGCTCAATGGGAATTGGTGGTGCTTTGGCTTATTGCACATTGTGGTAGTCAAGTGGATTTATAGCGACAGTAATATAACAAGGTCAATAGATTCCACTACAGAAGCAACAAAAACAATCTATCAGCCAATCATGGTTCACTTTTGCAAGCACATGATTGAGCAACAAAGAAGTTTAGGCAATGAAGTAATGCAATAAGTAGTTATAGGGATGCAAAAGGATATGAAGTTTGAAATTATGGAAACCTGTGCTTATGGTGGCAACCTAGCCTTCAAAGTAAATTAAATTTCCAATCATCTATTTGATATATTTTTTAAAAAAAAAATAACAGAAAACAAAACAAAATTTCACCTATGCTGGAAACTAATATTCTATCTCATTCTTTCAGTGGACCTTCCAAGCATTTAACTTCCACATAAATGAGGCTCAAACAACATACCCATGGGAATAAAGCTAAAATCAGCGATTCTTTTCTCAATATCTCTAATGATTTTGTCACGACCTCTTGGTAGAAATGTTCCAGAACTCGTTCGCACTCTAAATATCAAAAAGCATCGTTAATTCCAATTAATATCAACAAAGTATACAAGCAAACTAATTGAAAGAAAAGCAACAAGAACATCCATTAACAAAACTCAAGAACAAGAGTGTACTATTTAACGACGGACAAACCCACCTACTATCTTTACTCTTCCCGGATGAACTGTCAACAACCATCGACTTTTGCATATGTGGCTTTGCAAGATTGATTAAGTAATCACATTCCGCTTGGGTCTGTCCAAAAATGCAACAAACTAATCGGTTAATTCTTCAATCAAAGAAACATCTCTGACGTGAAAAATGTTACTAATCAATATCACCAGGAAACAAACCATTAAATACAATATCTGAAAAATTAAATATCAAATAAGAGGGGGGAGGGGATCCTAAAAAACAGTATCATATATAAATTTGACAGAGATCACATTGCATTATTAATTAAATCGTTTTCAATCACTAAATACAAAACTAAGATAAATCAAATAATAATTCAAAATAAAAAAGAAAAAAGAAAACAAAGCATCAAAGTACAATCAATTATTAATTTACTAATTACAATTAAAATTAAAATTACACTTAATACAGTAAACAAATATAAAAACCAAATCCAATCCAATCCAATCCAAAAGCTCTATAAAAAAAACTGACCAAAAAATTATGATAAATAAAAGCACGAGGCTCCCACGATATAACCTCTACCCATTGCTCTGCTTTGCCTTCATCATCTCCACTCCTACAAAACCAATAAAACCAATCAAGATAATGACGACCAGGCCATCCAATCTCAAACCAAACACTAATCAACAAAAACACGAAAATCAATCTCACTTATGAATTTTGCTATTATGAGCGATGGAGCTGAGATCATTAGCTTTACGCGACGAATTGGAAGAAGAAGTGCTCGGAATCGAGAGAATTCCGAGAGTGAGAAGAATTAAAATCACGAAAGTGAACATTAATAGCAGAGTAAGTATAAGTGTCGATGACGGTGATTTCCGAGCTGAAATTCTTGAGTATCTCGCTCTCGCCATTTTCGTAAATGTCGGAATCGGAAACGAGATCGGTGAGAAACATGGCAGTTGTCTAATTTAATATTTGATATACTTTTCTTATCTTATCTTTTTTTTAATAAAAAATAATAATACGAGGAGAGCTGACACTCTTCTGTTTGTTGTCTACTCTATACACTTTTTAAGCTACTTGTATTTTTAAAAAAACAAATGCTTAAATATTTGAAAATAAAAAAAGAATCTTTAAAGTAGCTTCTTTTACTATCTTGTAAAAATAAAATAGACAAAATAAATATGTGTTAAATTAACTGCAAAATAAAAATAACTTTAGAATGAATTTTAATATTTTAAAATAAAAATACAATAGTCATTTTTTTATAATATCAATGTAAAAAATTTTAATTTTAAAATTATTTAACTAAAGTATATAAAAATAAAAATAATTATTATTACAGTTTTAAAATTCAACCAAGATATCAACCTGAAGTAAGGCTATGATCATGGAATGAGAGGATTAGCCCAAGTTGAACATAAAAATATATTATAAGAAAATCAATAATTTTTTATCAAGGTTTTACTCAGGTTTTGTCTTAGGTTGACTTGGAGTCTATTTGGAAATATGTTTAAATTTATTTTTTAAAGTTTTTTTAATAAAATATCATAATTATGATATTTTTATATTTTAAAAAATTATTTTTGATATCAGCACATCAAGATGATTTTAAAACACCAAAAAAACTTAATTTAAAGTAAATAATACAAATAATTTTTTTTCAAAAATATTTTTGAAACATAATGTCAAACAAACACTTAGATTTCTCATCAAGTTAGGTTGAGTCAATTTTATTTCTTAAACTTAGACCAATCTAGGCTCTGAATTAGTTGCTAGGTCGGTTTAAATTTTATAGTTAGAGTTATTAAAATATTATTAATTTTGACAATCAATATAAAATAAAATTAAAAAGATCATTTATTTTTAAAAAATGTATAAGTTCAACATACATACATACATATATACAATCATACATACTTGTTTTATAACCATTAACTAAAAAGGATACAGAGATAATTATTTAGTTTCTTATATCACTATTACATACAATTATATCTATATCTTCAATTTATGTTGTCTCTCTTGTCTCCTTACTCCCCACCCATTCTATCCAAGAATAGCAAACGAAGCCAACAAAAAGCAAATTTTGAAAGAAAAAAATACATTTTTACAATTCTTAAGCTTTTTACTAACCTTCAATGGTCAGAAAGCCAATAAAAAAAACATGTGATCTATTATTTTTCTCCTAAAAATAATTGGATGAAGACATGTCATCTCTTTGTTAAATAATAACTAGCCAAGCATGTAAGGTTTGTTTTTTAGGCCCTTATACCTAGCGCTTGCTTTGTAAGGGCCAAGTACATATAAATTTAGACACGCCTAACTTTTTTAGATATTTGTTTAGGTTTTTTGAAAGAGAAAACAAAAAGAGTCATTAAATCCATCTATTAAAATAATATTTAAGTGATTGTTCAAATATCCTAATATTTCAAAGAATATTAGAGCTCTTTTAAGATGATAATATAGATGGTTTAATTAATAGTTATGTACTAGCCTAAAATGTAGAATTCTAATATAATTCTCACATTAATATTTAATAAGTATAAATATTTTTCTTTTAAAAAAAAATATTCTTCATTTTTTCAAATATACTATTCTCATATTTTTTACACATAATTTCATAAAATTAATCAATTTTATATTCTTTAATTCTCTAATTGACAATTGATTTCAAAATCATAATATATTTAAGATTATGTTGTGTAAACCTTGTGCTAAATAGTAATTTAGAAGCATTTGGGAATTTGATTAGATTATGTTGGTTTTGGTGTTTTTAATGATGATGGAAATGCATAAGATTGATTATGAATGATGAAATGTGGGAGATAGGATTATATTGAATTGATTTTGATGTTTGAATGATATTGAGGTGTTGTGAACCTCTTAATCACGTAGTCAATCAAGTCACATGCAAAGACACCAATTCTTGGAAAGTCAAGTAAATCAAGTTTGATAGGAGTGTGACACAAAGATAACTTGTAACTATGCACTAACATTATTGGATTTAACCCCACCCAACAAATAACAATTCGCGAATGAGAACTATGGATTGATAACACGAAGTTAGTTAAACATTGATAAGTTAGTTTCAGTCCTTTAAAGAACCAAGGAAGAGTGAATTCTCATCCTCATAAGCTCACAAACTTGCAACCATAATCTGAATACCATTGAGCAAAAATTATAATCTCAAACTTAGGTTACTTGTGTGTTTTTAACCTAACTTAAAACTTAGAACACCCAAAGATATGGATTTGTATAAACCCACTTGCAATCAAACCCACATCCCAAAGTATCTAAGTTCAATTAATGTTTATTAACCCTAAATATAAAATACAAATTTAAAATAAAAAGTTTAAGTTGCAGCCACATAAAATTAAGATAAAGATGATTTATTTGGTTTTAATGTTATTGTCTTTTAAGTTTCCTTCCTACATTAGGAAAACTTCTTTGAATGCAAAAAATCCTCACTTCTTTAGAAAATAATATGGACTTGGACTCCATGTCAAATTAGAAAAAATAAGCCCAAATCAAGATTGTCATAGGGTAAAGCACACTAGTCCTTTTAAGAACTTGAATAAGAGCCTTTTTGGACTTGGATTATATAAATTAGAGGTTGTTTTTTAAGCTCTACAAGTCTCCTTTGCCCCTCTAGGTCCATCGTACTCCATGTACTCTGAAGTAATTCATTCATTGTCTTTTTAAGTCTCTTTGTCATAACTCTTGTAATAGATCCATTTAGCACCACCAACGGGTTATTTGCACGATTAGGCTTGGTGTTGGGTTGATCCTCATCATGAGGAATTTTGAAATTGATTGTGAATGTTGCAATGAGGATTGCTAAGAATTTAATTATTATTTTTTTATATTTTGGAATGATAAAAGTATAAAAAAAAATGGTGGAATTGTGTAAGTGATGGTGTTTGAATGATATTAATAGGCTTAAACTTGAATGTTATGATGATGGAAGTGTGATTATACTTGATTGTGATTTATGTTGAATAAGTTGTTTGAGTATTGATTATATTTCTTAAATGTAAAAAAAAAAGTAAAGAAAATTGATAGCATTGTGTAAATGTTGGTGTTAAAATGATGTTTTTATGCTTGTTTTTATTGGTGTGTTGATGTTAGTGTGTTCATGCTCAACTGCGATTCATATATAATTTGTTTGAAAATTGGTTTATGTTGATAAAATTTGAGGAAATGAAATCAGGTGGAATTGTGTAGATGCTTTTTTAATGATGTTGTTTATGCTTAAAAATTGATTCGAAGTTTATAACTTAAATGATAATGTACTTGGATCTTGGTTAACAAGTTGATAAATTGAGAAAATACACGTTGGATGGTAGTAGGGGTGAGCAAAAACCGAACAACCGATTAAACCGAGAAACCGAGAAAAACCGAACAAACCGAACCGAAAAACCGATTTAACCGAGTGCAAAATTTTGAAAAAAAAATCGGTTCGGTTCGGTTTCGGTTTCGTACGGACAAAACCGATTTACCGAACCGAACCAGTCCGGTTCGGTTGACAGTATAAATAGAAACCTACGAAACCCTAATCTGCTAATCTTCATCCGCCTCTCGCCTCGCCTCCCAGCTCCCTCCTCTCATCCTCTCGGACCTCTCGCACTCTGCAAGCATCCCTTCGCCCTTCGGCCTTCGCAGCTCAGAGCCACATCCCCGCTCGCCTCCTCTGAAAAAAAACAATCTCCCTCCCTCTCGTCTCTCACCTCCCTCTGCAACTTAAACCTCCCTTCCTCTCACCTCCCTCTGCAACTAAAATCTCTCTCTCGCCTCTCGGCAAGGTTCATCGTCCCCATCCGACAGGACCGACACGGTTGCATTTAACAAAAGATAACTAAAATTAACCTATGTTTTATTTCTTGTTCTCTCTATTAAATTGAATCATATATTAAATTGGACCTTGAGTTTCTATTTCTGGGCACAAAGAACGATTATTAAATTCAAAATTTGTAATTAAAGAGTTTATTAAATTGGATTGTCTGGTGTTATTGGCAATCCATTGCTTTTGATGACAGTGCAATTGGTTTGTCTATCTCTCAGAACCTATTGACTTGGAGGATTAAGCGGTGGTCCCTGTTATTGTGATGTCAGTGCCCTGCGGTTCTATTTTATGTTTTGGATAGTATAATTTATGTGTTTTCTTACAATAGGAGCTCATGGTAGCAAAATAGATAAGTTGACCTGTGATTCCCCTGTGGATGATGAAATTACAGAATCTGGCTCCGCTCCTTGACTGATATGAACATCTAGATAGTCTGGATGAAACTGCTGGCCATTAACAGACCTTTCATAGTCATACTTCCCATCAGAACTCATAAGGTTATGATCGGCTTGAGATGGTGCAGTTTGATTCTGTGTAGGTAATGGTGCATTCTCTGTTACAACCTGATTTTTTTAAGAGAAAATGTTATCATGGTCTAGGTTAGAAAACATGTTCACAACTCACAAGTGATATCAAAGAGAAATGAGCACCTGTCATATTTACAATGATAAAATCTACAATGATGACAGAAGAAGTTTCCATTCAATAGTTACCTGCCCATTCTGCCAATGCGGGACAAATGACATTGCTGGTAGTTGTGAACTTTATATGCACTTTCATCTTTTATGTTAATGTTTTATTATGGTGTATTTCATGTTCTGCACTTTAATCTTATATGTTACTGGTTTTTGGTGGTGTATTCATGTGTATCTATCCCATTTGACGTGATAAAAAGCTCTTGTAAAATTAAGTAAATTGATTCTGTGTATAATAGTTTAGAAAATTAATCATTAGTGGATGATTTACTCTGTGTTGATTTTGGGTTTATATATTTTATAACTTGTTTTATTTGTCTGTACACTCTACAACCCTTGTTTTGTTTTGTAAAATGCCTTCAATTCTGTTTTTTAGGAGTTAAAGCTTCACGTCATATGTTGAACACAAACATTTAGCATTCCTAACTATTAACATGTTTATATGATTAACATGTTTATATGATTAACATGTTGACCCTTTTCATTTGGTAATTACAGATGGAGAACCGTCAAAACCAAAATGTTTCATCCACCGATACTACCCCCACATCAATGTTTAATGCCCTCAGTTCAAACACCCAACCTACATCAACCACTGCAAGATCTGTCACAAATGATAAAGGTACACAACATGAAGCCCTTACATTAAGAAAAAGAAATGTTGATGATAGGAAAAAGTCACAAATTTGGGATCATTTTACAAGACTTGATGGAGATGCTAAAAGTCCTAAAGCTGAATGTAATTATTATAGAAAGACTTATGCATGTCATACTGTTCACAATGGAACTAGTAATATGTGGAGTCATTTGAAAGTGTGCAAAAAATTCCCTTTTGTGGTTGATAAGAAGCAAAAACTGTTGGTATTAGAACCTAAGAAAGAGAGTGATGAATCGGAAGACAAAAATATGGGCACTCTAATGGCAATAGGTTATAATTATGAAGAAAGTAGACTAGCATTATCAAAAATGGTTATAATTGATGAGTTGCCTTTTAATTTTGTGGAGGGTAGGGGATTTAGATTATTTTTGAGGACAATACAACCTAGATTTGATAGTCCTTCTCGTTTTACTGTTGTGAAAGATTGTTTGAAAATTTATGTTGACGAGAAGGAAAAATTGAAGATAGCACTTAGGGGTCAACGATTATGTTTGACAACAGACACATGGACATCAATCCAAAACATTAATTATATGTCTTTAACGGCTCATTGGATTGATAGTGAGTGGAAATTGCATAAAAGAATTCTCAATTTCTGTCAAGTTTCAAATCATACGGGTGAGATAATTGGTCAAGTGATTGAGAATTGTTTGTTGGAGTGGGGTATTGATAAACTTTTAACTGTTACAGTAGACAACGCAAGCTCTAATAATGTGACTATTTCATATTTGAAGAATGTGATGATAGATTGGTCATCTAATATATTATTAAATGATCATTTGCATGTAAGATGTTGTGCACATATTGTAAACCTTATTGTGAGTGATGCTTTGAAAGAGATTAATGCTTCAGTTGTTAAGATTAGAAATGCAGTAAGGTTTGTGAGATCTTCACCTGCGAGGCTGCTTGCATTTAAAAAGTGTGCAGAAAAATTGCATATAGTGTAAGAAGTTATTATGTTTGGATGAAGCAACTCGATGGAATTCAACTTATCTTATGTTAGATGCTACAGAAAAATTTGAAAAGTTGTTTGTGAGGTTAGGTGAGAGTGACACTAGATATATGGGTTATTTTTTAGAGGTTGATCAAAAAGGGAATAAAAAAAATATAGGGCCACCTGGTTCTGATGATTGGGAAAATGGTAGAATTTTGATCAAGTTTTTAAAGATCTTTTACACAGTTACATTAAAGTTTTCTGGCTCATTACATGTAATATCAAATTCTTTCTTCAATGAATTGATTTACATGCATACAAACTTGTTGAAATAGTGTAAAAGTAGAGATGATGTTTTAAGTGGAATGACGAAGAAAATGTTGTTGAAGTTTGAGAAGTATTGGGGTTATGATGCAAATCAGAATTTCATATTGTATGTGGCTAATGTTTTAGATCCGCGTTTTAAGTTGAAATATGTTCAATTTTGTTTTGGTGAGTTGCATGATTATCACAAAGCACAAGATTTAACAACAAAGGTGAAAGATCATTTAGTAAGACTATATGAGTTTTATTTAAAAGTTAATGAAGTGGAGGAGGATGATAGGCATATTCATGATGTTAATGATATGGATTGTAATGAAATTGAGGTTAGTGATAATACTTTTGCACAATTCAAAAGACATTTACAAGAGGAAGATAGTGTAGAAAATAAAAATGAAGTTGAGAGGTATTTGAATGATGGTTGTGAGGATCTTGATGATAAATTAGATATTTTAGGTTGGTGGAAGGTGAATGCTTCGAAATATAAAATACTTTCGAAGGTTGCACAACATGTTTTAGCTATTCCTATATCAACAGTGGCTTCTGAATCAACTTTCAAGACAAAGCGATCGTATACTCGACTAATTCAAGTTCTTTATCTCCAACGAATCTGTTCAAGCACTTGTTTGTTGTCAAAATTGGTTGCAATATGGATCAATCCCGATCGACACTACAACATCGATGGATGATTATGAAATATATGAAAATCTTGAATCAGGTTACTTTTCTTATACACTTTTCTTTTTTATTTTATTATTTATTAATCAACTTATTTTCAATCTAACATTTCTATTTTTTTTTGTAGAATTTGGTGGACAACTAAATCTAGCAACGAATGATAATTAATTCAAACCAGATGTACTTGATGTTTTTTATGTTATTATTTCTATTTCTTTATTTTGAAGCCCTTTGAAGGTATTTCTTGTAATTTAAATTTAAATTTGTTAACTTGGGTAGTTTTAATTATTTCATCTCATGCTAAATTAAACAAAATAAAAGTATTAGAAAGGTTAAAAGAAATTAATAAACATTATATGAACAATTTAATACATTAATATTTTTTAGTAGTTGCTAAAAAAATAAAAATATTTTGGGTTCATATAAGAAAATCAGTTTTTTTCAATTTAATACATTAATAATTGTAAGCCCATCACAAAGCCCAATAGATGACCCATAACCCAAATTCGGTTTTTTCAATTTTTTTCATCATAAAAACCGAACTGAACCGAACCAAAAGTGGTCGGTTTTTAATATGTTCGGTTTGGTTTCGGTTTGAATTTTTTTAAAAAAAAATTCGGTTTGGTTACTTTTTTTGATAAAAACCGAACCGAACCGAAAATGCTCACCCCTAGATGGTAGTGATAGTAGGAAATTTAAATATGTATGTTAAAAACAAGTTGAAAAATTGAAAAATAGGAAATTGTAGTGAGATACAAATTATTAATATAAAAAATACTAATGATGTATATGAATAAGTATGATTACTATATTGAAATTATATAGATACTAATTAAGGATGTTTCCTTGAGAATTAAGAGGGACATTTGAATTTGGACTAAAAGATGAGAGAGTTCATACTCATAAGGACCCAACATCTCACTTGTTTATTAATAAAATATTAATGTTAAATTTTATGTATGCATGTTAAATAAGTTTTGAAATGGATTGCAAAAATAATTGTGTTAAAAGAATTTAATCAACTATGTGAGTGGGGGGTTATATATTTTTTAAAAAGAATCAAGCTGGTTATATGACAAGACATGGTTTTTCGGAAAATATAAAGTTGCCCTCATTCAAAAGGGCTATTTCAAGGGAAGTTAAGTTAGTCACAAGAACGAGGGCTAATTGAATAATTTTGTAGTTGGTCATATGAACAAAAAAACTAGTTATATAAACTATAGTTGAATTTATAAATGAAGACTGATTTTATAATTTAATGTTGAACACATTGACAAAAAGTATAAAAATTAAAATTGTCCATATTAGCAATGCGGCTAAATTTGTTGAATTTGTTGCATTGGAAAAGACTAAATATGTTAAATTAAGGCTAATCACGTTGACATGGAAAAATTGTGTGAAATTAAAGGTGTTTGTATTGACGATGATCAATCAAATAAAATTAATTTAGCCGCATTGGAAAGGATTAATTATTTGATTTCCAATATTGTGGGAAAAAACATTCCAATAGTGGATTGACACTTGATTTTGCGATCATATATATTTATTATTATATAGTTAAAAAAAATAATATAGATTTTATAAAATTATTAATACTAATGGAGTTCATTGCCCAGTTTGCCTGTTTATGTGTTGACCCGGGTCACCCAATTCAACGGTTTAATGAGTTTACCTAACAGGCCTAATATGTTTCTTCTTTAGTTTTTGTTCTTTTTATTTTACTTATTGTTTTTCTTTTATTTCACTCCGCTTCAATAGTGGATTGATTGATAAATAAAATTTATATTTATATTTTTTATAAAGTTGTTATTATCTCAAATAAACATTATTTTTTGTAGAATTGATGCATAATTTTAGAAGCATTTATTTTTTATCTTTAAATTAAATAAAGCAGTGCCAGCATTAATATTAAAAAACCAAGAACATGTATGTTTAAGGCACTCTACCATCAATTTGGATAAAGCAGTGTACTAAGATTAATTTCCAAGAAACCAAGACCATGTAATAATTTAAAGTTTAATATTTATGATGCCAAGCAATAGTAAGAAGGTTAATTTATATCACTCAATGTTTAAACGTATATTAAAGTTAATTTAGTTGGACGATTTATAATGGCACAAGCCAGCTCAGCTCAGGCTTATAATTTAAATAAACTAGTTCTACACAAGGATACTACTATCTTTAAGAACCAGCATGCAGACGTTAATAATACTTTCAAGATCGTGAATGAGAAAGTTTCTTCTCATTATGGCTTGGCTCATCGAAGCCTTCACCTCCAGCAGCATAACCGTCGTGTGCGACCCGGAGTCTTGTTGGCATGGCGATTGAAGACGACGACGTCGAGAGCTGTGGAAGCAGAGCAGTGGAGTCATATTCTGTAAGCACGACACCTGATGCATGCAAATCAGGAGGGAATTAACATGGCTGATGAGGATAATGACGCAGAGCCAAATCCATTAACAGTTGCTGAAATTTTGGAAATTCATTCATTATTTTTAGAAGTCTAAAGTAACTGCATTGCCTTTTCACGCAGAAAGCTTCAATATGCATATTGAAGTTACTTCTGTTGAGGATGGTGTTAATGCTGAACTTTTAAGTTCCATAAACCTTTATATAAAATGACAGTGGTCCCTCCCTCTCTCATCCATGTAAACCCTTACAACTTTTTACGTGCAATTGTCCACCTTTTCTGAAGCTTCTCTCTTGTAAACAATCTCTTACACGCATCAATCCACTACGTAACCCTCAGCATCTCTTGATATTTGTGAAAACTTTAACCTTCTGCAATTGTTTGTTCACAGAAAAATTCGGCACAAGAATGTTGTGCAATTCATTGGTGCATGCACCCGGCCTCCAAACTTGTGCATTGTGACTGGCAAATCCTAGTAAATCTTTCACACCTTTGCTCAATGGAATTCCTACCTTAAAAGTTGATGTTTCTGAATTTGATATTGATGTCCTGCCCCTCCACCCTCCCTTTTTTAGGTATGAGCTATTGTGCTAATAGATGGAATGGTACTGGGTAGTTGTATGTTTAGGGGCAAAATGTGAGTTTGACAAAACTTACCAATCATGCATCTAATTCTGCTCGGCCTTTTCATTTGCTTCACCAATATTCACTTTTTGGTGTTCTATTTTTGCTTTATCAGAGTAGTTCATGGCTAAAGGAAGTTTATACAACTTTCTGCATAAACAGAAGGGTGTATTTAAGCTTCAATCCTTAATCAGAGTGGCAATTGGTGTGTCAAAGGGAATGGATTATCTCCACTAAAATAACATAATTCACAGGGACCTGAAAACTGCCAATCTTCTGATGGATGAAGATGAAGAAAGAGCATTTCCTGAATTTGCTAAATCGAAGAAATTGTGAGGAAAAATAGTCTCTGTTTCTTATTCATAGCAACTGTCATGTACAAGTATATATAGAGAGAACTATCTCCGATTGTAGTTGTTTATAATTACAATTCCTAATTGAGTAACAATCCTATTAGTAGCGGGATCGATGAGTCACGTACGCTTCATGAGAATTTTCCTATTCTGCAATGGACTCCTTAAGCTCGCGGATACCAAGAAACCATGCAACTCCATGCACTGTGAATTCTGCAATCTGTAATCTGCAACACACCCCCTCAAGCTGGATCCAGCAAATTGATGGAGCCAAGCTTGCTAACTAGCCGATGGAACTGAGTAGTGGGTAGGTTTTTTGTAAAAATATCAGCTAGTTGTTCAGTTGTACGCACATATTGAGTTGTAATAAGCTTTGTTTGAACTTGTTGCCGAATGTAATGACAATCAATTTCAATGTGCTTTGTGCGTTCATGAAAGACGGGGTTTGACGCAATGTGCATGGTGACTTGATTATCACAATAAAGAGTCATGGGCGTATTGTATGAGCACCCTAAATCGTGAGGAGACTTTTCAGCCATATAAGCTCGCAAGTCGCTGATGCCATAAGCGCAAGCACCCTAAATCTGTGAGGAGACTTTTCAGCCATATAAGCTCGCAAGCTGCTGATGCCATAGCGCGATATTCAGCTTCGGCGCTGGACCTTGCTACCACCTGTTGCTTTTTACTTTTCCATGAAACGAGGTTGCCACCCACGAACATACAGTAACCAGTCGTTGACCTGCGATCAATTGTATTTCCAGCCCAATCTGAATCCGAATATCCCATAATGTTCGTGTGTCCATTATTATTCATCACGATGCCACGACCAATGGAGCCTTTCAAATATCGCAAGATGCGCTTCACCATCCCGATGTGTTGAATCCTTGGGGCATGCATATGTTGGCTTGCAAGACTAACTGCAAATGCAATATCAGGTCGCGTGATAGTTAGGTAGATTAACTTCCCAACCAATTTTTGATAGTGACTGGGAGAGTCAAGAAGCTCCCCTTCTGTTGGCAGTTTCAATTTACTATCAAGAGGTGTTGCAACAGCTTTTGAATGTAATAACTCAGCATCTTGAAGCAAGTTGATGGTGTATTTCCTTTGATTTAGAAATAGTCCCTTGCTAGAGGTGGCCATCTCAATGCCGAGGAAGTACTTCAAATTTCCTAGATCTTTGATTGGAAATTTGAGCTGAAGGTTCTTTTTCAACATGGTAATAGATTTCTCATTGTTACCTGTAATGATGAGGTCGTCAACATAAATAAGAACCATAAGTTTGTCATTTGTCTTGAGCTGGATATAGAGTGAGGAGTCTGCCGAGCTCCTTGTAAACCCGAGAGCTTCAAGGACAGTACTCAGTTTGGCATGCCAAGCACGAGGGCTTTGTTTTAAGCCGTAAATTGATTTGTGTAATTTACAAACCGATCCGGACTCTACACTTTGAGGGTGTCCAGGTGGTAGTTTCATAAAAACTTCTTCTTCCAGCTCCCCATGCAAGAAAGCATTTTTAACATCCATTTGGGACAACTTCCACCCATTGTTGATGGCTACTGATAAGAGAACTCTGACAGTAGTCATTTTTGCTACTGGGGCGAACGTTTCGTTGTAGTCAATACCGAACTTTTGAGTGAATCCTTGAGCGACAAGGCGAGCTTTGTGTCGATCAATTGATCCATCGGATTTGAACTTTGTTTTAAAAACCCAACGGCTCCCAACAACACTTTTTCCAGGGGGAAGAGGAATGATGCTCCAGGTTTTATTCTCTTCAAGGGCTGCTAATTCTTCTGTCATAGCCTTTTTCCAGACACTTTGAGATTGAGCATCTTGGAAATTTCTTGGCTCATTAACACTGGAAACTGCTGTAAGGAATGTTGTGTGCAGGGGAGATAGTTTTTGATATGTCAAGTATTTTTCCAGTGGATGCCTGACAGTATACCCCTTATAATCCAGCAATCTTGTTGGAGGGTGACGCTCCCGTGGTGGATTTCTTCGCAGAGGTTCCCTTCTGACTTGGTCATTCAGTGCATGGCTTTCGGTTGGATTAGTGGCCACTCTCTGGAGTAGCCTGCTGCGCAGGTTTTTCGAGCGGTCGACCGGTTCAGCATTAGTTTCCAAGCGGTCGACCGGTTCGGTTTTGTCTTCCAAGCGGTCGACCGGTGCACTTGGAATGATAATTTTAGAGTCAGCACTGAGTAGAGGAAAAAATTCTTGCAGGTTGTCATCTTTGCTGGTTTTCTCAAAGTATGGAATAGTTTCAGCAAATTTGACATCTCTAGAGACATATAGCCTTTTGGATTTCGGCTCATAACACTTGTATCCCTTCTTGGTTTGTGAATAGCCTAAGAAAATGCATTTCACAGCCCTAGGATCAAGCTTGTCCCTTTGAGTTGGTGGCAGGTGCACATAACAAGTGCATCCAAAGACTTTAAGGTGTGACATATCTTGAACCTTCACTTGCAAAATTTCCAGAGGGCATTTGAAATCCAGCACTCGGCTGGGTAACAAATTTATGAGATGTGTGGCAGTAAGGACACCATAAGACCAGAGGTATTTAGGGACATTCATTTGAAGCATGATGGCACGCGTCTTCTCCATTAGATCACGATTTTTACGTTCAGCTAAGCCGTTTTGTTGCGGCGTGTTGACGCAGCTGGTTTGATGCATTATTCCATTAGAGTTTAGGTAGTGTGTCATATTATGGGACATGTATTCTGAGCCATTGTCGGAACGTAAAATTTTGATTTTTGCAGAGAATTGAGTAGTGACCAAGACATGGAAATTTTTAAAGCATTCAAGAACTTCACATTTAGTTTTCAGTAAATAGATCCAAGTAACTCTAGAAAAATCATCAATGAAGGTTACAAAGTATCTGAAACCATCAATAGACGCAGAGAAGGGACCCCAAACATCTGAGTGTATCATTTCAAATATTTGAGAGGTTTGCGATAATGAAGTTTTAAATGGCAGCCTACAGGATTTTGCAAAGTGACATATTTCACAGTCAAGACTTCCTTTTGATAGGCTGGGAAATAAACTATTGAAGACTGAACTTGAAGGATGGGCTAGACGACGATGCCAAAGAAGATGTTCATTGACAGGAGCTGCAATTGCAGATATTGCTTGAAAGCTTTTGGATAATTCGGGGTCTGGAGAGAAGTAGTACAGACCATGCAACAAGAATCCTTCACCAATCATCTTCTTGGTGACGAGGTCCTGAAATATTACTCTGTAAGACGAGAATACTACTTCACAATTGAGCACAGTGGTAATTCTTTTGACAGAAAGTAGTTGGAAAGGAAAAGAGGGGATATAAAGGACATCGGATTCAATGGTGGATGACACAAGTTTCATTTTTCCCTTCCCTTTAACAACATCTCCCTTCCCATTGGCTACTGACACATAGACAGGAGTGGGAGAGACACAAAAATCATCAAAGTTTATTAATTTGTTTGACATGTGATCCGTGGCTCCAGAATCAATGACCCATAAATCATGAGAACTACTAATCTCTAATGCAGTCATAAATGCAAGAAGAATACCTTGGCTGTTTTCTGCGTTGGTCTCTGCCAGGAAGCCTGCAAATTTACTGATAATAGTTGTTGTTTGATTTTGCCCTTCGTTGTTGGTTGCTTCTTGTCCCTGCCTGGTTTGCAGGTAGTTCGCAAAATCATTCAACAAGGCCACGGGACTGGAGGTGAATGACTCACTGGAATGTTTAGCCAGGTTGGCTTTATGGGAATTGTTTAGTTTCCCTCTGTGATCCTTCATAAATTTAGGTTTCAGCTCTGGATGTAAGTTCCAGCATCTATCGATCGTATGTCCAGTGTTATGGCAATGCTGACATTTGATATCCAGTCTTTTCCCTCTGTGGTTTTTCCCTTCTGGAAATTGACGAGTGAGATAAGCATGCATGTCAGGTTTGTTGCTGGGAACAGGGGCACGGGTCATGACTTTGCGACGCACTTCCTCTCGCTGTATTGTTGCACATACATTCTGGAATGAAGGGAGTTCAGAGTTCATTAAAATATGACTTCTGAGGTCTTCATAATCAGAATTAAGGCTGGCTAGTAGCTGAAAAATCCTGTCTTCCTCAATTCGTTTTCTTATGATGACAACATCTATAGTGTGTTGACATATAATGTCATACTTTGTATGCTTTATATATTTTGATGATAACAATAAAAAGAAAATGGGCTAATAATATGCTTGGATGAGATTAAGCTATAAACAGGTTTTATTCAAAGAATACATCAACAAGCAAAATGGAGTTCAAGAAGAAATCACTCCAAGAAGTCCAAGATGCAAGCAAGTGAAGACTTAGAATAAGTGTTCATTTTAGTGCTTTATGTAAATCTCTATTTCTACCTTGATAGCACAAATTAAAATGAACTCACACACTTCACAATGCATGCATTAAAAGGACTTGATGATTAAAAGGTTTAAGTCATATTCAATCGGTTCAAGAAATTCAGAAAAGATAATTTGTCAAAATAGATTTCAGCATGAACCGGTCGACCGCTTGAGGTATCCGTTATGAACCGGTCGACAGCTTGGAAGACAAATTGTTTTATCCGTTGTGAACCGGTCGACCGCTTGGTTATGTCCGTTGTGAACCGGTCGACCGCTTGATATGGCAGTTGCACTAAAACGGCTAGAAACGACTAGTTTCTTTTAGAAACTTATAAATAGGCCTCTTAATTGCAAAACAAAACATACAGAACTTTCATATCTTATATTGAGGCAATTAGAAGTGCATAAATACCTTCATATCATCAATCCTCATTAATACTCATATTTGTGTTTAAATCTTCATATCCTAACACAAAGAGTATTTCTCATTCTCACTACACTTAAACACCTTCAAATATCCTAAGTGCTATTAAGTGAGAGAAAGAGATCATAGATCTTCATTTGTAATATCCACACTATTAAGAGTGTATTGTTGTTTTTCTAAAACAACCATTGTGAAACTCTTGAGAGTTGAGTATAAAACTCTTGGTATTGGTGAGGGAACATCACCAAGGAAAAATCTTGAAGAGGGTACATCTTCAAGTGGGAAAAGGAAAATCTTGAAGAGGGGACATCTTCAAGTGGAAAGGAAAATCTTGAAGAGGGCATATCTTCAAGTGGTGTAAAGTCTTGGTGTGGATTCATCAAGCGAAAATTGTAATCTTGTTACTTGGTTTAGTAAGAGAGTACAATACTCAAGTACGAGTTGGTACTTGAGTCGTGGACGTAGGCTTGCCGAACCACGTTAAAAACCCGAGTTAGCAATCTCTCTCCCTTATCTCTTTACTTTAAAGTAATTAATTTTAAGATTGCATTATTTATTGTATTTGCATCAATTCCGCCTTTAGGTGCATAGTTGCTTTAATCCGTGAATTTCAACAATTGGTATCAGAGCTTAGTTCTCATTTATTAAGTTTGCTTAGACTTTGAGTAGAATGGCAACTATATGCAATAATCTCCGAAATGAAGGTGCTTCAACTTCTAGACCACCATTTTTTGATGGTGATGATTATGCCTATTGGAAAGCTAGAATGTCAATATATCTTCAATCTATAGATTTTAATTTATGGCTTTCTATTGAAAATGGACCTCATAGACCACTTAAAATTGTAAATGGTATTGAGATTCCAAAAAGCATGATAGAATATAGTGACCTAGATAAAAGATTACTTTCTATGGATGCTAGAGCAATGAATATTTTATATTGTGCATTAAATAGAAGTGAATTTAATAGAATATCTTCATGTAAAAATGCTAGGGATATATGGCATGCTTTGGAAGTAACTCATGAAGGAACTAACCAAGTAAAAGAATCAAAAATTGATATGTTAGTTCATCAATATGAGTTATTTAAAATGTTGCAACATGAATCCATAACAAGCATGTTTACTCGTATGACTAGCATAACAAATAGTTTACATGCTCTTAGTAGAACTTACTCAAATGCAGATATCGTAAGTAAGATTCTCGGATCTCTACCAAAAGCTTGGGAAGCTAAAGTGACAACTATACGAGAAGCTAAAGATCTCACAAAACTTCCATTAGAGGAGCTCATCGGTTCTCTAATGACGCATGAGATATCTATGGATAATCAAGATCAAGAAGAAAGGCCAAAGAAAATTTTGGCATTTAAAACTGCTCATCGAATCGAAAGCGAGGAAAATGATGATGATGAAGACAGTAATGACGATCTTGAAGAAGATGTAGCATCAATCACAAGACAGTTTCGAAACTTTCTTAAAAGGAAAAATGACAAGAGAAAGTTCTCGAACTACAAAAAGGAGGGAGATTCAAGTAAAGAAACTCCAAGGTGCTATAAATGCAACAAGTTGGGGCATATCAAACCCGACTGTCCCCATCTTCAAATGAAGAAGAAAAATCGCTTTCAAAAGAGAGCTTTGAAAGCGACATGGAGCGATGATTCGAACTCAAGCTTTAGTGATGAAGAAGAACATGTGGCTAACATGTGCTTCATGGCAATCGAAAGCGAGAATGAGGTACAATCTTCGGATGATGAATCTGACCCTTCCTATATTGAATTACATGAACAACTTGAAAATTTGTATGTAGAATATAAGAAGTTAGGTTCTAAATATAGTACTCTCAAAAGAAATCATATATGCTTAATTGAGGAAAAAGAATTATTAGAAAAGAAAGTATATGATTTAAATGACAAGAGTAGTAAAACTAATCAACTTGAAGAAGATAATAAATCTTTAAAAGAAAAAGTTGATGAGTTAAATGTAATTATCTCAAAATTCACACAAGGCTCAGAAATTTTTGAGAAAATGCTTTCAAGCCAAAGAAGTGTGTTTAACAAAGGAGGATTAGGTTATAAACCTAAGATAAATCAAAAATACTTAAAGAATTATTTTGTTAAAGCTAAACATTCTTATGATCCAAATCAAACATGTAATTATTGTAGAAAATTAGGACATTTGGTTTATGCATGTCCTATGAAGAAAAATAAGAATGTTAAAATGATTTGGGTTCCAAAAGGAACCACCCCTTAAATTCTTTGGTAGAAATAATTTCATTTTGGATATTTATTATTATTAGATATTATGTCTTTATTTATCTAAAATGTTATTTTTCTTTTTGTTGATGCCAAAGGGGGAGAGAATATGATGAAAATATCAAATGCATCAATAATGGGGGAGAAAAATAGGAGAATATGAAAAATATATATGCATATATTTAGGGGGAGAAAATGGATTTTTCTTGAGATTGCATATGATATTTTTACTTAGATTAAATTGCTAAAAATGTTCAATGTCTCTTATATATTGGATTACAAAATATAGGGAAAATAGGAGAATATGAAAAATATATATGCATATATTTAGGGGGAGAAAATGGATTTTTCTTGAGATTGCATATGATATTTTTACTTAGATTAAATTGCTAAAAATGTTCAATGTCTCTTATATATTGGATTACAAAATATAGGGGGAGACTCATTTTTTATCTAAGTGTTTTATTTATTGTCATCATCAAAAAGGGGGAGATTGTTGACATATAATGTCATACTTTGTATGCTTTATATATTTTGATGATAACAATAAAAAGAAAATGGGCTAATAATATGCTTGGATGAGATTAAGCTATAAACAGGTTTTATTCAAAGAATACATCAACAAGCAAAATGGAGTTCAAGAAGAAATCACTCCAAGAAGTCCAAGATGCAAGCAAGTGAAGACTTAGAATAAGTGTTCATTTTAGTGCTTTATGTAAATCTCTATTTCTACCTTGATAGCACAAATTAAAATGAACTCACACACTTCACAGTGCATGCATTAAAAGGATTTGATGATTAAAAGGTTTAAGTCATAATCAATCGGTTCAAGAAATTCAGAAAAGATAATTTGTCAAAATAGATTTCTGCATGAACCGGTCGACCGCTTGGTTTTGTCCGTTGTGAACCGGTCGACCGCTTGATATGACAGTTGCACTAAAACGGCTAGAAACGGCTAGTTTCTTTTAGAAACTTATAAATAGGCCTCTTAATTGCAAAACAAAACATACAGAACTTTCATATCTTATATTGAGGCAATTAGAAGTGCATAAACACCTTCATATCATCAATCCTCATTAATACTCATATTTGTGTTTAAATCTTCATATCCTAACACAAAGAGTATTTCTCATTCTCACTACACTTAAACACCTTCAAATATCCTAAGTGCTATTAAGTGAGAGAAAGAGATCATAGATCTTCATTTGTAATATCCACACTATTAAGAGTGTATTGTTGTTTTTCTAAAACAACCATTGTGAAACTCTTGAGAGTTGAGTATAAAACTCTTGGTATTGGTGAGGGAACATCACCAAGGAAAAATCTTGAAGAGGGTACATCTTCAAGTGGAAAAGGAAAATCTTGAAGAGGGACATCTTCAAGTGGAAAGGAAAATCTTGAAGAGGGCATATCTTCAAGTGGTGTAAAGTCTTGGTGTGGATTCATCAGCGAAAATTGTAAGCTTGTTACTTGGTTTAGTAAGAGAGTACAATACTCAAGTACGGGTTGGTACTTGAGTCGTGGACGTAAGCTTGCCGAACCACGTTAAAAACCCGAGTTAGCAATCTCTCTCCTTATCTCTTTACTTTAAAGTAATTAATTTTAAGATTGCATTATTTATTGTATTTGCATCAATTCCGCCTTTAGGTGCATAGTTGCTTTAATCCGTGAATTTCAACATAGTGTGTGGTCAATACATCTCCAGTTCGTTCCACAGCCTCTTTAAGTTTCCCAGTAGGTTTACAAAGGGTTTTTCCTCTTGATTTATCTTGGCAATTTCCTGCTGTATTTGAAAAATTCGTGCAGCATTGTTTTGGTTCCCGTACATGTCACGAACAGCATTCCAGAGGTCCAAGGAGGACTCCGAATAGCTAAAAATTTCAGCTATATTGCGCTCCATTGAGTTGAGGATCCATGACATAACTAGTTGATCCTTTGCTAGCCAAGCATCATGTTCCTGCGTCCCAAGTTCTGGGGTTTTAATTGTGCCATTGATGAATCCCAATTTTGATCTTCCTCCTAAAGCAATTTTGATGGCCCTTGACCAAGGGAGGTAATTGTGTTCGTTCAATGACATTGTGCTCAATTTTTGAGCTGTACTGATATCAACATCAGTGGTGCTGGATGAGGAGATAACAATCTCCTTTGATTCCTTAGTTGTGTCGTGATTTCCATCTTCAGCCATTTTTTTTTAGACTTTTAGAAGGAGAAGAACACAAGAGTTTTTGGGAAAGAATTACGCAGTGAAGGTAGATCACTGCTCTGATACCATGAAGAAATTGTAAGGAAAAATAGTCTCTGTTTCTTATTCATAGCAACTGTCATGTACAAGTATATATAGAGAGAACTATCTCCAGTTGTAGTTGTTTATAATTACAATTCCTAATTGAGTAACAATCCTATTAGTAGCAGGACTGATGAGTCACGGCTGCTTCATGAGAATTTTCCTATTCTGCAATGGACTCCTTAAGCTGCGGGATACCAAGAAACCATGCAACTCCATGCACTGTGAATTCTGCAATCTGCAATCTGCAACATAAACCTATTTATACTCTTCCAAGCTAACATGATTTTTGAATTCAAGAACTGTACTCTTTTTCATTATTTTGCTTGTTTTTCTTTTTAGAAACTTTCTTGCCATGCATGTTGAACTTAGAGCCCACTGTCTGCGTTTGTTGTTCATCCTTGTAGTGTCTGATGTATTACTATGTATTTTTGGAATATTTTTTTCTATGGATTTGCTTGTTCTAACCCTTCTTTCACAGGTTGTAAGAGTTGCTGATTTTGGGGTTGCCAGAGTACAGAATCAACCTGGGGTAATGACAACCTGAAACAGGAACATACCGCTGGATGGCTCCTGAGGTACATTTTACTTGTATGTGAATTTTAAGTTTTCTGTTCATGTTGTTTTACATGGTCATGCCTTGGAAATTTATTGGGATACCTGATCTTGCATGCCATGATTTTACGGTTTGATTGTGTCTTTGTTTGTTTATCCTATCAAATTGAAGAAACTGTTTTTCTCTCTCACACGCACACGAGCATATACATACTTACAGTTGCTTTAACTACATAAGGTGCAGGTGCAGGTGGGGTCTTGCCTCGGGAGAAAGGTCCCTTCCTCTGCACCAGTTCAAGCTTATTATGCACACTTATCACCCCTGCAGTGTCTTACTTATTTACTGGACTTGTAGGATGTTCAGTGAGTCCAGAGATTATTTGTGGTGCACGTAAACTAACCCGGGCATCCCGGTTGTCAAACAAAACAAAAAAAAAAGGTGATTGAACACAAACCATATGATCACAAGGCTGATGCTTTCAGTTTCGGAATAGTTGCCTGGGAGCTCCTAAGCTCTCTAACTGGACAAGTAAGTGCAGCAGTTTTTAGGAGGAAAGAAGTCATGTTTTTCAATTTTATTTTATTACCTGCTTTTCGCTATATTTTATGACCAAAAGCATAGCTTCCTTACTCATACTTGACCCCATTGCAAGCAGCAGGCGGAGTGGTGCAAAGGGTATATATCCATTTTGTTATTCATAATTTTGACCGTTGGCTCTTTGATTTGAGAAATTTTCTCAAGTATCTTTAATTATTTTATTCTAGAATTCCTTCTCACTTGTTTCTAATATTTGGATTGGTTGCAAGTCAAGTCCTCCTGTATCCTTTATCTCTAACATAATTCTCAACTTTCCAAGCAATGATACGTTGCAGCGGTGAAAACAATCTATATATAACAACGCCTATCTTCCAAACTATCTCATCAAAATGACCACTATATTCTCCTTTCATCCTAAACTGCATAACATGCTCTCACGATGCAACCTTTATTTTATCTACATTACAATTTTGTTTATTCTAGGTTGCTTTCAGTACCCCCTTAATTATCTTCATTTTGTCTGTGGTAATATGTACAAACTCCAGGCCAATCAATTTCCTATCACCTACCTCTTCCCAACATAACGAAGCTCATCATCTTTATTACAAAGTTTCATGGACCATAGTAGCCTGATAGCTGTTATTATAGGTGAATCAATTAATGGTCCTACTTCCCTCCAAAGTCCATACATATGATCTTAACAAATCTTCCTAGGTTTGATTGTAGATCCATCTATAGATGAGATGTAGTGCTCAGATTCAACTTCATCCGTAGAGCTCGCTACATACTCGACCATTGTTAAGATATGAACTAAGGATCTCCATCAGACACTAGCACTCCATGTAGTCTTGCTATTTCATCATATATAATTATGTCAGCTTATCAATGGAATCTGTAATCTCCATCACAAAATTATCATATGAATACCCGTTCCTTCTTTACCATTCATTCAATATACAACAATTACAGTGAGCATTTTTTTCAATTAAATAGGCAAATTGAACATTCATACTTGTCCTAAGAAAATTCTACATTAACCACTACATAAACTTGAATTCTTAACGTAGAACAATCATCAGCCTGAATAGATATATAATTAGACAGATTGTTAATTCTTCATCGATTATTCACAGCACACAAAGTGTTACATTACACAAATTAATCCAGATTATGTTTTCATACAGACAACATTTTATTAGGAATTCTTACAAAATATGCAATTCATCAAACAATTAAGACAATGATGTTACATTAATTCTACTGCAATTGCTTGAATACTTTAATAAAAAAAAACACATAATCTATAATATATTTAAAACTTTAATTGACTTACGTACACAAAAGATGAATTACCACAGAAGATTCATAAGAAAATTGCATATACCCTAACATGGTTCAATCCAATGAGAGCATAACTTACCCTAAAACAAACAAAGTCGTGGTGGTACAAAAGGACTTTTTGACCACCTTTAAACTCTTCCTTCCTAGAGATCATCTTGTCATGATAAGTCTTTCTCTTTTCCTTGTATGTCCTTGCACTCTTATATGCATCATTACACATTTCCTCTTAACTCTAACTCTTGTAGTTGTAACTTTTTATGTTATCTACTTGCATCCATCTTCATGTGGAGACTATTGATAGCCTAATAAACCTTATGCCTTAACTAATAAGCATCTTATATGCTATCCTCTATGCCATAAAGCATCATCCAAACGCAAACTCCAATCTTTTATATCTGGATTGACTATCTTCTAAAGTATAAACTTGATATCTCGACTAAACGCTTCTATTTGTCCACTAGTTTGCGGGTGATAAGAAGTTGAAACCTTATGGGTGACATGATACTTCTATTTTCCACTAGTTTGTAGGTGATAATAAGTTGAAACCTTATGGGTGACATGATATGTTTTCAGCAAAGCCTCCTTAACGTGATTGAAAAGTGAGTGCCTCGATCCCCTAATCATAGCTTTTACAACTCCAAACCTAAAGAATATATTAGACTCGAGAAAATTGCAGCAACTTTAGAATGTTCTGATGGCTTTAAATTCCACCCATTCTGAGACATAATCAATGGCAAGCAATATATAAAAAAGTTACAGGAAATGTCTCATGAAATCAACTCCCCAAACATAAGAAAAATCATAAAATAATTGTGGGGTTTGCGGCATCTAGCTCACTTAGATATATTACCTGTCTTTTGACAATGAAAGCATAACATACAAAAGAAAAATCACAAAACAAAGATGGCAATAGAAACCATATTCTAATACTTTTCTTGTTGTTTGCTTAGCCCTAAAATGACAAAATGAACAAAAATAATTTCATTATCATAAATGAACCTTCTAATCACTTGATCAACATAAAACCTCTAATATAGATCATGCCACCCATCGTGTTTAGCATCACTCTTAGCCTTATCTCTTTAAGCCTTATACATATTTAGGGGTAACATATTAGGAGCTAAATAGTTTACAATATTCACATACCAAGGTAAATATCACACTCGTGAAGAATAGTTTCTCGTCATGAAATGTTTCTATAGTTGAAGTTCATCCTCCACATGAACTAAACGACTTAAATGATCTGCAACATGATTTTTCATCCTTATTTTTTATTCGATCTCTATGTCAAATTCACTCAAGAGAGGCATTCATCTTATCAATCTTGGTTTTTCCTATTTCTTTGTCATCAAATAACGAAGACTTGCATGATTAGAATAAACAATAACTTAGTACCAAATAAATAAGATTAGAATTTTTTCAGCTAAAAGTTCCTTTTCAGCTGTAAAGTAGTTTCTATGGGAATCATTTAAAGTCCTTGAGGCATAATGAAATGAGATGTTATTCCAACTCTTTGACCTAAGTCAACACCTAATACATAATCACTTGCATCACACAATCTCAAAGGGAACTTTCTAATCAGGGGGACTAAATGACTAGGGTACAAGTTAACAACTCCATTAGCTTATAAAACACCTTTTTACATGCCAGAGCAAACTAAAAAACACATTCTATTGCAGCAGCTTGTATAAGGGTAATGCTATTTTGGGGAATTTCTTGATGAATCTTTGGTATAAACCTGCATGCCCAAGAAAAGAACTTCTTGACACTGGTGAGGTTAGGTAAAAATTGAATAATATCAATTTTACCTTTACCTACCCTAAACTCCCCTGGATTAAACAGCATGACCCAAAACTATACCTTGTTCAACCATAAATGACATTTTTTCAGAATTTAACACAAGATTAGTTTCTATGCATCTTTGAAGAACAAGGGTTAGGTTATCCAAACAATTGTAAGGAAAAGTCTTTATATAGTGTAAAATCACTTCTATGAAATGTTCAATATAATCTGAAAATAACCATCAAGACAATAATAGCAAGAATGATCAGCCAACCTTTCAAGCATTTAATCAATAAAGGGGAGATTAAATATAAAATACTAAAAGAGATAAAAATATAATATTTTGTATTCTCATCAGTTTACCACGAGTAGGGAGATTTAAGAGAGCTGATAGCCAACTCTTACTTTTCTTCTTTATTAGGCAAGAGAAAGCCCTGGCCCTGTAGATTAGCTAGAGTCAAGATCACATTTTGATCTCAAAGAGTTAGAACTGACTTTCTCCCATCAAAGAATGTCGAGATGCTAATTTACTCGGATCCTTTTTAAGGGGGGAAAATGCCCATCAAGGCAGCTGCAACCATAAGACATTTGCATGATGCAAAGAATCATTCGCCCTAAGAGACAAAACCTAACTGAGTAAGGAAGGTCAAACATACATGCCTTCTAATAGACCAGAAACAATGATCGACTATACAGGCAACACAAAAGCAAACTAGCCCCAACCAAAGCAGCCAGCAAAGCCCTAAACCAAGGCTAGCAAAAAAACGCAATTGAAGGCAAAAGACAAAGCACAAAACCAAATCAAGGCAGCCAGCATAAAAATGATTAGCAGAAAAGAATGGAAGCAAAAAAATGATTAGCAGATCTCAGAAAGACCATGATGCCTGCCATGAAAATACACAGAAAGTATGCCTCTTATCATATAGCCAAATCACACTCGTATGAACCCCCACATTCTTGCAATGCATCAATCGGCAATCAAATAAAAATTATAGCTTAAAAGTAGACCATGGAATGCAGACTTCGAAAAAATAATAGAAGCAACAACTTGTTCATACAACAATCACATAGCAAGAAATGGAAACCCAAGAAAAAGATGAAAATTATCAAGGCTAGTAAGAACCCCACAACAAAAGAAGAAGAAGAAGCATTCAATCAAAGCAAGCAATCCACCAAGAAACTTCAAACAGAATGCCAACTAGGTAGATGCTAGCAGCACTCCTAGTGATGATCAGCACAACCTACATTGAATGTATGTTGATGGTTGTTTGTTGAATCCTAAAGCAGAATGGTCCCACTACTGTCTAATTGAACTTTTGTCAAACCACTAATCACAGGCAGAAGTACATCATCAGATAATTCTTGGAGCCTTTGAGCAAAACCAAATGGCTGCTCCTAACTTGATCGGTAAACAATGAGAGCTTAGTGACTCGAAAAAATGGTGAAAGTAACCCGTTTTCTAAATGGTACATGGGAAATCAAGCACGTAGAACTTGCTATCTTCAGTTTTGTTAACTTTCTCCAATCTGAGTGCAATTTCAAAACCGTGGGGTTTAACCAATATTCACGACATCTCGCCCTGGTCACACTTTGCACAATGACAAGACATCACAAACTTAGATCTTCCCCAAGGCATGAATTAAAAAAAAAAAACATCTAGCAACACAGCTCCAATTTTGAGAAACCCTGAAATACACTGCACATTTTCTTTATTGGTATTGTAAGAACATGAGAAGGGAAGGGGATTATGTCGTTAGCACATCAGGAATTGTGGCAGAATGAACTCCAAGTACCTTGCCACCAACATCTGGGAAATTCTCTGATCCAGGAAGGGGACCTACCTTCCCATCAGCATCTACCTGCAAAGGATACTTGAGAAGATGTCCTTTCAGCAGTTTAAAGTTCGGATCTGTGAATTTCTTCCAGTTTTCCTCAGCAGTGTGATTTACTTTCTTCACACAAAGCAAATTATCAGGTTCCATGAACAGTTCATCTACCTCACCAAGATGCTCCCGCCATAGTGACATTCGATATCCATAAACCTGCAAAACACATTTGGTCATGCTGCCACCTCCAAAGCAACAGCTAAAAATTGCAACAGCATTAAGAATGCCAAACAAACCTGTCCATGTGGATGTTTCTTCTTTGTATCCCATGTATAATGGGGTTGATATGAACCCATAGCTATCTCAGTGTCTTTCGATCCAGCCATGGATCTCTGGTTAATATTTGCTGATCCCACTATCACATACTCATCATCCACTATCATTCCCTTTGCATGGACATAAATCATGAACCGCTGAAATTTCAAAGCCTCGGAGATCTGATTGAAATGTTATAATTGTGATCATAATTAGGAGTTCAATGTGGATAAAAAACAAATAAAAAAGAAATTAAGTCGCGCTTCAAATGATAACACTTAAAACAAATACAAATACAAAAGAAATTAAGTCGCGCTTCAAAGATGATAACACACTTTACTATGATCATCCTCAACACTACTGCTGCAAGATTGAATATCGCAGTGTTAAATATCTACCATAAAGCATTTGGAGAAGAAAGGAACCAAAATAAATCTTATGATGTCAATTTTTAAGGGCATATTAGCAGAGGACAATTTGTTTTAGCAAAGCAGCTCATTGAAGATTTCTGCCTTGCCATTTCCAGAAACAGAAATAATGAAATTCTCCTATCATTTAGGCCAGAAATAAAAAATTAGACATGAGATAGATATGAAAGGGGAAATAGCCTTATAAATCTATGTCCAGAAACTTAAAATCCCAGCAGTCTATGTAACTTGGATAATCCAGAATTTGCCAGAGTATGAGGCAAAAAGGAGCACAGATACATATCCATATGCACTTTCAAGCAAAGGATAAGGAGTAAGAGCTATAATGAAATCTCAAATGGAAAATCATCCATTTACAAAATTTATTATGACAACTGCCACATGGCTGACAATTAAAATTGGGAAATGGAACAGGGCTTTATTTAAACAAAAGCTCAAAGTTTCAATGGCCATAAATATTATTTCCTATAAGCAACTATTGGGTCATAGCCAATTATGTTCCCCGTACACCACTTTATAGGTGTAAACTTGAAGGCAAGTGCAAGGGTGTCTATAACCAAAATAGATGTCACTTGTCAGCCAACCAAATATTTTATCTATACAGAGAAAGAAAACAGATGATACAATGATACAATTCAAAAATGATGGAAGGATCAAATATTTACCAATCCACCGTTATAACTTGACATTTCTTGGGGAATTTCTTCCCGTTTACCAATGCAATAGAAATTGAGGTAGTCTTGAGGGTGTGAATCTACAAGATCCATTGATTTAAGTTCCTCTGCAATTTTTTCATACATTGCTTGCATTGTCTGGCTCTGCAAAGTATAAACTTTTGTAAGTTGGAGAGACAAAAATGCTTTGAACTGTTGCACTCTTTCAACAGCAATTAATTGGCATCTCACTACAATCAAATCCAACTGACTGACAAAATTACTAAAAGAAAACAACTCACAATTCAAGGCAATAACCACCCAATCAATTTGCACCTATTTTATGCTTTCAGACGCAGCAAAAAAAATAACAGTTCTTTTTACTAATGTAGGGAGTAAAAAGGAAAAAAAAATATGAAAATTACTATGTCATGTATTTGAAACCATGGTCATGTCAATGTGAAGGATACTAACAGTATGGGAAGCAGTATAGCTGTTCTCAGCTGCAAGTCCCTTGACATCTTATCATGAACAATTGCCAATTGAAGGTATAGATATTAAACATGCAAAATCAATGGAACTGAAAATTAAATACTTATTATGTTTAAAGACAGAAACTAGATACTTATTCTGGATCCAAGATTGCTTAAGGGGATGTTTGAGAGTGGTGATGGTTGTCTTTCAAAATGTTTTTCACTTGAAAATACATCAAAATAATATTCTTTTATATTTTGAAAATTATTTTTGACATCACCACATCAAAATGAAATAAAAACACTAAAAACAATTAATTTGAAGCAAAGAGAAGAGAAAAATAAAAATATATTTTTTTTGGTAAAAGCACTTCTGAAATGAAAAACAAACAGGTTTTAAGAGCATCTATCCCATTTCATTAAGGCAAGTTGTAAAGAGGTAGACAATGACTGGCATGGTTCAGGAATAATAAAAATGCTATTGGCTTCCACATATACTGCCTGTTTCATTCTTGATGTTTGCACAAATGAATTGATCTTTCAAGTCATCTTAGTTAATTGATACACTACCTGCCAAAAGAGAATTTCTTGCACGGTATTGGTCTTGGGATCACCCTCCGGCCACATTGGTATAACAACATATACTGTGAATCTCTCCTTGGCTCTAATTTTACTAGCAATCTTTAACGCCAACTCCATTGGAATTAGATTATCAGCTCCTGTACATCATAATAATGGAAACAACTTGAGCATATGTGTAAAATGAAGGCATATAGTTATAGCCATGATTGTTGTCTATAGAAATAGCAAAAAGTTATAATTCAAAACAGCTTGACAGTGACATAAGAAGCAATGGTGAGCAAAACAACAGTCATGATGACAGTGGCTAATGAAGTAGCAAGACATCAGCTGTTCCTGAATTTTGGAACTGCAATATAGAAATTCGAGCTTCAAAACTTGTGCATGTACAAGTTATATCTTTCATAACTTTGATGACTGGTAGAATATAAACAGTTAAGTTGTCAAAGTCAAGTGGCCAACATGTCATAGGTAGTGGTAAAAGATATGTTATGAATTTGGGGAGGTCCAAAATTCAAATCTTATCAAGTAAAAGAACCTCTCCCAGGATATATTTCTAAAATGCAAATATCCATCCAAATTTTTGTACATACAGATGCTGCATCACCATGGGTCTCAACAAAGGAATCGTACAAACAAAAACAAATGGAAATGATATAATGAAATAATGTAATTCTGACCTGCATCCTTATATGATGGCCACGCATATGAAGATCCAAGAAAATACTGATTCTCAATATATATGAAATGCTGAGCAGATCTTATGGCTTGTATGTATGCTGTTTGAATGCTTTTATCTACAACCAGATCCTTTGCAATAACTAGGTTCTGGACACAAATATTAAAGTTACACTAGCTTTAGCATATATGAAAAGAAAAACAGAAAATAAAATGTTCAACTTGCTGTAAACCTGAGCCTGACACTCATCAATAGTTTTGGGAAATCCTTTCAATGATCCTGAGTCAATGGACCTAAAAATCTGCATAAAAAATTATATGTAAAAACATGGGTCAATGAGATAATAATAATAATGATAGTAATAATAAGGTAGGGTTATTATCCAAACAAAAGGTTAGAAAAACATGATGAACCTGGACATGCCATTGCTCAGGATCTTCTTCGGTTGAAACGTAAACAGTGGGATCATCCCCTGGAACTATAGTGGTTTTAGCTTTTGTTCCAGAGAGGGAAGGACTTAGTATCCATGAAATCCTTTCTATCTTTATTAATGAGTCATCACTCCAATGAGATGTCCTTTTGAAATGCAGTCCCAATTCTGTCCACTTTGTTGCTTTCCTCCAACGCTGCTCAAAATTTATAAGAACATCATATGCAGCAGGCCCATCAATTCTACAGTGCAAGTCATGCCAGGGTTGCCTTGGTGCATTGGTTCCAGCCTTTAAACACAAAAAAGGAGAGATAAGGTAACAGATGTGAAAAGGGGGAAAAAAACATGATAGCACCAAAAAAATCAGGCATAAGAATATCAAAAATAAAAGCGGGAATTCGGAATATTTAAGGAATCCTGTTTAGTAATGAGGGATAAAAAAGAAATATCACTTGTAAGTGATGGATCGAGTTCATTGCAACCTAAACATCAAGTCACATTGAGATTATAGGTACATTATATGCATAAGAAAAAAGTGATGTATGTTGCCATGGAAAACAAACTGAAACAACACCATTTGTGCACTGTTGATCCAAATAGAATTAGCAGATACCAAAAGGCCACCGAATCTGAAAATTAGTCGTTTTATTTGCTTATCGCTTACAGGATATGTTGGATTGTGGAAATCATCCTTGAAGACAGTGTTGAGATCATGAAACAATCGATGCTCCGGAGTATCATACCGTCCATCACAGAGATCAATGCCTCCTATAAATGCAGTTATCTTCCTGTTATTACCACGTGCTTGTGTGTCCACAAGAACGCATTTTTGATGGTGTGTAAACATGGTTCCAACAGTCTGGAAAAAAACATTGCACATCAATATACTGTTCAGAGAAAGTAAAAAATGACCTCTCAAATCAAACAGAATGTTTGAGCAAACAAATTCGTTCCATCAACCAAAACTTTCCAAACAATAAATGTCTGTAAGTATTAAGTGATGTAAGATAAGAGACCATATAATGAAAGGATGTGCATTCATAAAGCAACCAACACACTTAGCTGCGTGTGTTTCTGTTGTCATCACAGCAATGAAATCAATCTTACCTGTTGTTTGAGAAAACTGAGCTTACTGCTGGCATATCGAGGTGCCAACACACAAGTGACAGATGAATTCTTGAAAAACCTCCTGGTGTCTTCATCATGTGTTGCCATAACTCCTGCCTGAATCCGAATTAGCCCTTCAAGTTATGAAACTATTGCATATAGCTTTCATTATGACATATCACTACTGCTAAAAACAATAAAAGAAAAGAAATATACAATTACCAATAGAAGTGTCATGTGTACCCTACCATCACATGACAAATTGGCATTAAATTTTAAAGCTTTGTGACAAAATCTCCCTTTAACTTTCCACTAAAAGGAAGTGTCAACAATCACCTAAATAAAACAATCATCACTTAATTATTTGACCATTGATAGCTAAATTAACTAAACAAAACAAACATTACACATAATAGCAAAAACAAACAAAACCAAATAATAATATAACTTAAATCGTACCGATTAAAATAAAATCCTCACTTACAGTTTTAATCCCAAATTTATCGTGAGAAGACCTATCTCCCAAACCAACAACAAAACTCTCACACCTTCCTCACTCTTATACTTCAACAACTCCCCAAGTGTCAAATCCCCACCTCTTGGCAATGGCCTAGTTGGCTCTCTAACCAACTTAATCTTATAAAAAACAGACCAGCCAACAATATAAATCATATGATGAGCTTCAGATATTGCATAACAAATATCTTCCCAACACTTCTCTTGCTTATAAACCTTCCCACCATCAATCTCAATCTCAATCTCAGGCAAGTCGTTATCCTTTCCATGAGCATCTTGATACAGTGTCACATGACTACCTTTTCGGACCGGAAAATAAGTATATCTCACCCCTTTTACTTCAGTATCGCATCCAAATCCATTCCGGTATAAAGGGTTTTTCTCAAAAGGTGTGAATTTCATTTCCAAATAAAGAGCCGTGTCAGGCTGTGGTGGTTTCCCTGATGGAGCAATTATAGGAAACCATCCCTTAATATCCTCCCCCAACACTACTGTTGATGCAGGTATATTCGCAGTCCCTATCAACTCTGCACCGAACAAATCATTGTCTTTGACGTGAAATTCGATATCTTTAACTGGATGAGCTAGTGGGATATTGAACCGTTGCTCCCAAATGGGGCTTGCCGCATTCTTTAACACGCGTGTGCGGGCGAGTGTCACCTGAGGCACTGTCACTGTCACGTATGCATCACTTGTGATTATGTGACGGGAGTTGCGGATTTTCTTGTCGGCATCACGGGGGCGGGGTAGGTCGATGGATTTGGTGGTAGTGGAAGGAGTGCAAGCACCGAAGCATTGAAGGATGTTTTTGGAGATAACGTCCATGTTTGGTAAGGATCTGGCTTGTGCTATGAACAAGTCCAGGTCACCGTGAAGGTAGATGTGTTGCTTGGGACTGGAGTTTTCAGCCATTAATTATTATTTTGATGGGATTCTGCAGAGATTGTGAAAAGGGGTATAACTGAACATGGAGGATTTTATGGTTTTATGAGGAAGACGAGGGAGAGAGAGGAAATGATGTTTCAGGCAGGAGACAACAGATGATCTTAAAACAAGTAGACAGTCAGATCCCGCTTCACTGTGTTTCTTCACCGTGGTTTTTTCAAATTATATAAAAAAATGGATGGAAAGGTTTTCTTAATATATAGTTTTATATTAAAATAATCAAGTGAAAATTCAAAACTTTGTGCGTGGATACACTCAATTAAGTAAATTGAAGATTATGTATGTTTAATAAGAAAAAACTATAATAACTAAAAATAGTAAATTGAAGATTATGTATGTTTAATAAGAAAAAACTATAATAACTAAAAATACATTGAGTGATCAAGATATTTAATATTGTAAGTTAGGACATTTTTCAAGTTGTGTTTGTTGAATATTTTTATTAAAACAATGCAAATAATGATTAAAATAGAAACATCAGTCAAATTAATTGAATAAAATAAAATAAAACATTTTCTTACTATAAAAAATAAAAACAATACATAGATAAATTATAAAAGTTCTTCAAAATTTTAATTCATAATTATCATTTTAAAGAGAAAAAGAGCTGATATAAATATAAATATAAATATTTAAAGAAAACACCATATAAAAAGGTGTGAATTTAGAAGGAAAAAAAAAAGAAAAATTCAGGCGTTGATAGGTCCGTCTAACAGCAAGCCTAACCCATTTCATCAGGGGCACGCCCGCGTGACCAGGTTTTCATGTTTTTTTTTCTTTTTTGTTGCAATTGGGTGAAAAAAATAGACGATTTGTTTAGACTGAAAAACCTTTTTTGATCCGAAACACCTTAAAAATAGGGATAAATTAATATCAACAATAAAAAAAATTAAAATCAACCCTAAATGTAAATATATATATATATATATATAAATAGGGATAAATTAATATCAACAATAAAAAAATTTAAATCAACCCTAAATGTGTGTGTGTGTATAATATATATCTAATATGAACTCTTCCTATCAAATTAAATCATTTGAAAGTTTTGATAGTCTAAATCAATATCAACAATATTTCTCTCTTTGTACCATTAAAATTTGATGACCTCTCTCTTTTCTCTTTCAAAGAGGGTCTGAAAAATAAAAAAACAAAACCAAAAATGAATTTGAAAAAAATTGAGGCACTAAAATCATATAATCAGTGTTATTTAGTGTCTTTCTCTGAACTTCTTGTACACCACCCATATCTGATACCTTTTCATTTTGATCTATATCTTGTCAATTGCACCATTGACTAGGCAAAAAAAAGCAATTGGCATTAAATTAGGGACAAATTGCCTAAAATGAAACTTTAAGGACTAAAAAAGTTGTCAAAAAATAAAGTATCATCTATAGTGTTTTATAAGGGTATGAAAGATATTGGTCGCATGGTATTCACCCCACGCATTTTAATTTTGAAGTTAATGCGTTTGTTTTTGTGGTAGCTTCTCCTTTTGAGATGCACCATGAAAACATGTTTGATTACATCTCGAAACATGAATTTGTTTTTGTGAAACCCATTAAAATTTGTAGTGCAATAAAAGGTAACAAAAGGCAACATCACTATTTTTTTGCTGAGTTGCAAACTTAATTAACAAAATAAAAAATACCTTTTTTCACATGCTATGATCATTATTTATCCCAATAAAATTAATGTCTTTCTTTGTTATTGATCTCATTTGAATGTATTGTGATTGTCATGCAAATTAAAGAAAAACAAATAGTGTCATGTTTTTTAATTGAAGTTACAACATCCAATTCAATTATAATTTTAAACAAACACTTTTAACATGTTTTGTGTTGAACAATATTTTCAACCACAATTTTAACCAGATATCTATTTAAAACAAATCAACCACAACTAAAAGTAATTTTTATAAACCTATCTTTTTTCAAACCTCAACCATAAAAACAAACACTTTTAACTAGCTAGTAAACTGAGACTTGACACCTCATGATTGTCTTTTTCTAACCCTTTATCTTCATTTATCATCTCGAAGTCCATTTTGACTTTATATTTTCATATAAATTTTGGGCTTACAAATATTAATGTAAATTAGACTAGAATATAAACATCGTTGAGAAGATATTTATGTACACCTACATATAAAACATTATATGAAATAGTAATAGTTTATTTGTTTACTTTGATTTATATTGTTATATTTATTATATTGACTCTTTAGTGAGTATATGATTTGCTTCTAAATATCTACTGTTATAATATGTTATTAACATAATCGCTTCTCACTTCCATTTTAAAGTAAATAGTCATATTTAATTTATGGATAAATAATAAAAGTAAACATGAAAAATCTTAACAAACTTGAGTTCATGACAATTGATATCATGAGTAAGAATGATTTATCATGGATCTTTGATGTCAAAATTCATTTGGATATTATTGGTCTTGAAGATGTTATTAAAGATGGCAATAAAACATCTAGTAAAAAAAACAAAAGACCATGATTTTCTTATGTTATCATCTTTACGAGGAGTCAAAATTTATGTGTCTCATAATCAAAGATCCTTTTTTGTTTTGTGAAATCTCCTAAATATCTATCTAGAATAAAAGGATTGTTATGCCTTGAGTGATAGCTCAAATTTTGTGTTTACATAGTTTTTTTGTTTAACAAACAACTCCTATTTCTTCTTATTAAAATAATAAGAATAACTTACTATTTATAGAAAAATATGAAAAACTCTATAATTTGGAAAAGTATCAATTTTCCCCTTGAATAATTTTATATATTAATTTAGGACAATATTAAAAACTAACTCAATCATGTTCTTACCTCATTTATCTAGGTCTAGAAACATAATCATTGTATTAATTATACTCTATATTTTAGTTTCTAAAACATGTTTTAATTAACTTATACTTTATTTAATCATCCTAGTTTAATTTCTCACTAATGGTTCTTAATATGGGTGACCCATAAAGTTTCTAATCTTATAGCCTAAATATAAATTTTAATTTTAAATAAATTGAATTCAATAAATTAAACAATTTAATTATTATAAATTCAACAATTAATATAATTATTTTTAAAGATCAAGGGCATCATCTAACAGCGTGTCATGATCCTTCAAAATTGAAAAAGTCACCAGTGGTTTGACTTATGATGCAACCATATTACTCGATAGTTTTACCTATATTTATCTAGTTTTTTCTATTTTATATATAAAATACCTTGATATTCTTTGTTTTATTTTATAAAGGTATTTTTGAATGAAAGATTTAAAAAGAAAAAATTGACAAATTTAACCATTAATCGATGTTTTTTGCAGAGCTTGAGCTATAAAGGTCAAAATAAAGATAACATCCATACTTTTCTGGAAATATATAGAAAAAAGAGAGCATGAAAATCTAAGCCTTCAAAGTCAAATCTTGCATTTTGCTAGTGTTGACATTCGACCATTCCGACTTGAATATCTTGAGCTATAGAAATCCATTTAGTGCAAATTAACTTTTGCTAGATTCCTAACTCAAAGACCTATAAGTTAAACAAATTTCATAAAAAATAAGATCTTATGACAGATATATGAGTTTTCTTATATGACGCATGAATTTCTATAAACAAACAAGTTTTGTGAAGAAACAACTTGAAATTACATTTCAAAGTATCCAAATTGACATCCAAGTCTTTATTCTGACAATTTAGCTCCTGTAACTCAAAGATTGAACATTTCATGAAAGGTTATTTCTTCTTTTTAGGAAAAATAGTTATTGAACTATTTAAATGTAACACTATTTACTTAATGGTGGACTATTTTATAAAGTAAGGATCAAGGTTTTCTAGGCTATAACAATAAAGATAGAAAGGAACAAAATATGAGAGAGGAAGGTGACTAGAATTGATAAATATTAATACTCTCTCCCAAAATCCCAATTTCAAGCATTCTTCCATCTTCTATAGTAGTTTTTCCATATATATGCAAGGCTAAACTATTTTTCTTGGTTGCAAGGACACATAAACCTTCAGATTTTAAGAAATGTGAGTTTTTTTTTCTATTCAAGCATAGACAAATGTTTATTGTTGTATGCATATTTCCTATAACTATTTATCTTAATTGCTAGAGCAATCTCAAAGTTGTTATTGTGAACAATCTATTGCTAAGTATGCTATCAAAAATAGAGTTGTGCTATATAAACTTGTGAAGCAATTAAACTTAATAATTGTAGCAGATCTATGTTATTAATCGTAAGGAGAACATTCATACAAATAAACATGAATTGCGGACAATTATATTACATAGGTTAATCAATTTATCTAGTTCTTAAGGTCGTCATTGAACTAAATCATTAGTGTGAACATTGTAATTGTTTGTTGATTAGAGTTAGTTATACAACGGATTAGTCAACTAACATAAAGAAAAAAATAAAAAATATAAATATAAATTAAAGTTTCGTTTCAAGGATCAATTTTAATTTTCATAGGTGAATGTTAACAAGGTTTTTTCTTGATAAATTTCAATTTTATTTAATTTTTCTTTATTGTTTAATTTTTCTTAGTCTAGATATTCACCAACCAAACACCCCCCCCCCATTATATTAAAATATAAACTAAATTTTCCTCGTTGGATTAATCTCTTTCTCTCTATATTATCTTGTGAGACTCATAGAACAAATCTCATAGTATTTTTTATTTAAAAAAACTTTTAATATGATCGTTGGAATTTTACGAGTGCATTTTATAAGCTTAGGTTTGTGATATTTAATCAATTTAAATTTTATTAATTATATCAGTTTAGTCTATTTAAAATAGTATGTCTATTTTATGAATTATTTACATTCAAGGTTTATTAAATTGAAATTTGTCATGTGGGTGAAACCTAAACCCTTCCTAAGTGTTGTCATGTTTGATTAGAAAAAGATAAATAGAAACTTGATTTATTTATCTTAACCAGGTGAGAACCAATGTTACATAACAGTACTAGAAATCAATTTGCTTCCTTATGGACATTCATCGTCATTTGTGTTCTTGATGATACATCGTCAACCCTAAAATGGATTGTTCTGAGAAATTGCACATCACACGTCAACCTCGCCCGATCGACTAAAGTTCATAGGTCCCACAATCTTTTATGCAGTCACGTGGACTCAGAGGGTTAGGGCAGCCAACTCGCAACCAAGCTGTCTTGGACGGTACCGATCCCGCTAGCTAGCTAGAAAGAAATAGTGCTCGCGATTTTGACATGCATGCCGACTGCGCACCTATATATAATTCCAGCTCCACAGCAAGCAGTTATCGTGTTCTTGAAACCTAAGAATTAAAGAATGGGTATTTAAATTTAATAGGTCGTGCAAAAGATATTATCTAGCTAGCTAGAATCTTTCTCCGATCGATCGAGTGGTGGGCTTGTACACTGTTGCGAGAGCATGCACCGCGCTCAAGTCCACACGAGCCAGTGCTACCGATCGAGAGTAGAAATGTACGTACGTGTTGCGGAGTGTAATGCCTCCGGAACCCTAGAGGGTTAATGTCGACGATATCCATGTCCGGCCATTAATTTCATCATATGATCAGTTTCCGAGTGAATATTCCGAGCTCAAATTCCGTAATTCCCCTTGAAGTTCTGAATGAAGCATTCGAGCACAGGAGTTCAACTCTTCCATAAATGAATTCGAATGGTAGCTTCGCATGAGAGTACGTTGCTATGTATTCTCCTTCCTTGTTCGTTAAAATGATCAAGTATTTCATTGCTGATGACAGCGATGGACTTGGCAATGACAGTCTTTCCAGCTGCTTCACCCATTAGCTAGCTGTTGCATATTGCTGCACTTGTTCTGCCATGGCCACGGCCTTCCCTGTCATTTAAATCATTTTCATTTCGTCAGTTAAGAATGCTTCCATTGAAGTAATCCACAGGAATCATTTTGTTGAAGTGAAGGGTATGAATTTTAATTTACAAACTGCAATCCTGTTGTGTCGAGAGGTCTAGCTCGTCCTCAAGTATCGTGATTTGTATAATAGGTCTCGAGTTCGAATCAGAGCGTGTATTTCTTGTAAAAACCTGTAATATATAGCTGAGATTTTATTCACTCATTTGGATCTACAAAACACGTTTTTCGGAGATGGAGTTTCTTAAATCTAAAAAAACAAGATACAGCTCCTACGGATAATTAAGCTAATGCAGATGATCCATACAGAGCGTAAGATAATAATGAAACAAAAAGTTGTCTACATATTCTTTGCAGGGCTAATTCAATTAAGAAGAAACTATACCAATTGTGTCGGCAACGTTAAAGCTCCCACTTGGCTTGTACAGTGAAAATAGATTCAACTGAAAGGGAAATCTTCCCTTTGACAAATAATTTGTTGTTTTAATTATACAAAGTACTGGTTACATGTGATATTAATATATTTATTATTAATTATGATTTAACTTACTTTTAATATTCATATAATATTATATTAATGAATCTAGAGTCAAGATAATGTCCATAAAATAAAAATATTTTGCAAAAAAAATTATAAAGTTGTTATAATTATGAGATTTTTATTGTATCAAAACATTATTCTTAAAACTTTCATGGTCGATACTTTCTTAAATACTGAACATTTAAGACTAATACATATTGTGTTCTTTTCTTTGTGAAAGGAAGTGGATGTTCTCATAAGTTGAGATGTTTGAGATACTGATAACTAATATGTAGGTAATTATCATAAGACTTATACACTAAACTGATTCACATAAGAATTATATGTGAAGAGATCATCTATGTTTATGAAAAAACTCATGTGACAGTTGTATAAGTGATCCTTAAATTTGAGATTACTAGGTTATCATATATAGAGAATCTTATGTTTTGATCGTGTTACATGTTATTTTAATTTAAATAACAAAGGGCAATAGTGGGTATAACATGAATTATATAAAGGCACTTGAGTGATCAAGAGATGATTTATCACCTTATGTGTGTATTCTCAAATAGAATTAACTCGGAAATTCTTGGCTAGGTGGAATGAGATTTAAAAAGAGATTCAAATCTTATTCAAATGATCAATAACTACTATATAGAGAACAAACATGATTTAACTTGAAAGATATATTTCATTCTTTAATGTTAAATCAAAATATTATTAATGAAAGAATATTAATTCAACTAAAAAACCAATAAATTTATTTAATTATAATTATAATTTATATTTAGATCAACATATTATTAATGAAAGAATATTAATTCAACTAAAAAACCAATAAATTTATTTAATTATAATTATAATTTATATTTAGATCAACATATTATAAACCTAATGGGTCACCAATATTGAGAACTATTATTCAGAAATTAAACTGGGATGATTTAATTAAATATAAATTGATTAAAATATATTTTAGAAATTAAAGACTATAATATAAATTAACACAAGGATTATGTTTCTATATCTAGAAAAATCAAGAAACAACTTGATTGGGTTAATTTCTAAAATTATTCTGAATTAATATATAGATATTATTCAAGGAGCAAATTGATACTTTGCTATTTTATATGATTTTTAAGATTTTTCTATAAATAGTAAGTTATGAATTTTATTTTTCAAGAAAAGGAATGATTCTCTGTTAGACAGAAAAAACTATGTAAAGTTGTGAACATAAAATTAGAGCTAGCACTATAGGCATAACAATACCTCTCTTCTAAATAAAGATTATGAGATTTCTCATTGGTGGTTCGTGTGAATTATTCTTGGAAGTTGAACAATACAATAACTTGTGATTTTTGATAGCCCAACCTTAAAAGAATTATTCAAATTCAAAGAATATCAAATCTTCACATAATAAGTTCTTAAACAACCTTATAATCTTCACATAATAAGTTCTTAAACAACCTTATAATTGTCTTCAGACTACTGGTTTGGCCAAGCAGACCAAGACAAAAAATATATTTAGTAAAAGAGAACATGAAATCAACATTTGTGACTCCAAAAGGTTTATGTTTGATGTATATAGGTAAATTATCTATATCAAGGTTATCAATACCGTTTCAGTAGCTGTTTTGTTTTTTCTATTAGTACCAAACATTTCATTTTTGGACCGTTTCGGTGTTGTACTATTCATAATTAATTAATTAATTATGAAAAAACTTAAAAAGTAAAAAAATATAAATATAATCTTTTTATAAAATCAAAGTTGATAACAATTTTATTTATTTAAAATATATATATATATATATATATATATATATATTATTTTTATTTTTTCATTTTCAAATTTAAATACAATATTAACTATAAAATATATCTCGTCCATGTTTTTCTGTTCGAGCCACTGTGCATTGTGAGGTAATGCACTGTGGACTCAAGTAGTGTGCTCCCTTTTTGTCCATTGTCTCGCATTGTCTTCTGTTTTCTTTTGAGGGTTTTTTTTGGTTTTCCAGTCACATTTGTTTTCCTCTTTAGTGTCGTTTGGGGACGGGTGAACTGAAGTTATTGTGTTTGAAAATGGGTCTTCTCTCATTTCACAATCCAGCTTCCTGCATCATTTTTAACAATCAAGAATTTTTTGTTTCATACCATAGCATAATCTCCGGCCCCATTTTTCGGTCCTCAGCATATGAAAAACAGAGCCTTTGTTTCATCTTCTCTCATTTCACAGTCCAGCCCCCGTCCCTTTCTTATCTTCTTCTCTCCCCTTTCATCTTCTCTCATTTCACAATCCAGTCGAATCATGCTTAACATTTCTTATCTTCTTCTCTCCCCTTTCTTCTCCAATTTCCCCTCACTTTCAGACCCAACAAAGGCTCTGTTTTAGGCATTGTCATCAACACTCAAACTGGCTGCATGAGCTTTCATCTCTTGTATCAGTCCCAGAAATCCATTTCCCTTGGCGCCTTCCAAGTCAGGAAAACCATAAGAATTGGGTGCCATGTTCAAAGACATAGGGGAGGCCGGAGTGGTTGTTGAAGAAGAAAATGGAAGAAATCACATGTAGTTTTCCATGGGTCTTCCATTCAAATTCAATCTTCAATACCTGTGAGGGCGATGTTCTCGGCCCGGTGATACACATAATGGTTTCTCGAGGGATAATTTAGTGATGGGGAGCAAATTTAGGCTTCGAAAGAAATGCATATATCTCAGCCACAGAGACATATATACGGGTGATAGGTTGCGCAGTGAGTGAGGTGATACCTTCTGAGAGAAGCTCAACCGGGTGCAATCTTTGTTTCTTTTGCTTCCTGCATCCTTTTTAGCTCTTCCTTGTCGGGGACCCAACACCCCATGGTCTGTTGCCACTGTGAGGCTCGCCAGCTAAGAGAGCACATTGGACTTAATGAAATGGGTTTTTGCTCTTAGTCTTTTAGTTGTAGGGATGAGGCGAGAAATTAAAAAAAACATGAAGTTTGTTTCATCGGCAAAGCAGAGTTGTTGTTTGGCTGGGTTTGGGTTTCTTTTTTTTGGTTGCTTTGTTGTGATTTGAAATGGTGAGTCAATCGATTTGCTTTGTTTATAAGGAAACTGGGTAATTCTGATTTGTAGTATTTCTCACCAATAATTTTCTTTTCGCAGGTGGGTTTCCAGATTTTAGATGTCTTTGGCGTTCGGGTCCATGCAGGAAGATGAGTTGAGGCAATCGGGCACAACTGTCCATTGTTGTTTGCATTACAGGTATGCAAAGAACAATAATCATTTTTATTTGTCTTGGGGTGTCACTATCTTAGTCAATTACACATCAGAAAATGCATGCATTTTATGTTTTTTTGGACTTGCCCCGAATGGTGTGGGTGGGTATGGTTGGTTTATGTGTTTTTTGATTTTGGATTCTCTGATTTGATATACTTTTTTTTTACTTGATATGATGCTTTTTTAAATTTGTTTTGTCTGTGAGGTTATGTCCTGTCTGTTCACATAATATTTTGTTGTGTTATTTAAGGGAGGCCATGTTGTGTTTGACTTATTTTAATTGTGTGGTTGGTGAGGATTGTTTGGGCTGGTTTTACTGCGCACATATATTAGAGTCTCTTCTTCTATTTTTGGGTGTTTAGGGTCGGCTTTTGTTTTCATTTTGTTTGGTTAGTTTGTTGCTCTTTGCTCTCTCTTTTCGCAGTCCATTTGTTCTTTTCATTTGGGTTGCTCTTTTGTTCTTCTCATTGTTAATAGCCCGTGCCAGTGTTTGACTATGTTGTAAGTGTTGTGCTGCTGTTTTGAAGGTATTTTTTAATATTTTTCCCTTAATTGCTTGCAGGTGTTTTTTGCTTTGCCTGTGTATCTGGTATTGTTTATAATGTTGCTGGTGCTTTTTAGTTTTTTTGAGTGGTTGTTTCTTTTTGGTTTTTGAGGATGTTGTGTTATTTATATTCTTTTTTGCTCTTTTTGTTTGGTTGTTTTGATTTTGTTTCTATGCTTTTAGCAACTGCCCTGAGTTTACCTTTGGTCTGTCATAGCACCACTAGAAATATGCCAAGAATTTCTCTTCATAAATGTCCACACTGCAATGGAAAAGAAGAATATCTAAACTCATGATCGTAAGGGTGGGTTTCAAGTGTATGAGTTGGAAAAATTAAAAAGGTTGCTTCAAATATGTATGGTCACGGGTGGGCAAGATTTCATCAACAATGGAAGCTGTGAAGTTAATTTAGCAAACTTTTCACTTCTGATGCATGCTTACTTTTTAATAATCAAAAGCAGAGCTCTATCCTCTCTGGTTTGTGCTTATAGTAGTTCTAGACAAAAGATAAATGCTAAGATATAAATAAATACATTATTTTTTGGTTCAAATTGCTTAATGTTCTCCCCTACTCACCAACCCCAACAGAAGTCATTGTTGAATCTTTGCTCTTTGCTTACTCGAACAAATGCAATCACTTGTTGCATGCTCTCCATTAAATCTACCATTACAGCCAATATATATATTACCTGATCTATAACTTTATGTTAATTATATAATATAAGTTTATTATTATGGATTTTATTATGTCACATTGTATACGCACAAATGCCCGTGGAAACGCGCGGGCAATATGGCTAGTTATATATATATATACATATTGTGTGAATATATATTGTATTATATTGTATTGAGAGAGATCACATCACTATACAGTAACGATACAAAATACAAATTGCAAAACACCCGGAGTGATTCTAGGGTATTTCGATCGGTATTTGACCAGCATCTCTGGTACGAACCGGTATTTAAAACGAGACAAAAATGACATCGTTTTGTTTTGTTTTTTATTTGATATGAAACGTTTTGGCCGAAACTAAACGATATCAATAACCCTGATTGGTTAGTTTTCAATATTCTATAATTAGAAAGGGGGTAACTTGGAGATAAAATTCAACCATGTTTGAACCGTGTCAAATATTGGCATATTTGATCTTTATAGAGATTAAAATCAAGTGACTCTAGTGACATTGGAAATATATCATTCATACCTTTCTTTAAATAAATGAAAAGAAAAATATAAAATAAATAAAGAGCATGACAATTGCATCCTTCAAAGGCAAGTCTCATATTCAACCAATTTTGACTTGCAAATGTTCTAATTTAAATATCTTGAGCATGAAACTTTTTTTTTCTTCAGATTTTGTACTCAAATACCTATCAACTAACCAAGTATTGGTAGAACAAAAGCTCATATGAGAGAGATATGAGTTATCCAAAACAACTTATAAATTCTTCCAACAAATAGGTTTTGTGAAGAAACAAGTTCAACTTACTTCTCACACTTCGTAACCAACATGGTAATTATTTCCTCATATGAAAAAAAAGATATTTATTTGGACAATTTAACTTCACTAAGTTTAAAAGTCAAAGATTGAAGATTTTATACAATTCTATTTTTCCTTCCTTATAAAAAAATTAATTATTTTACTGCTTAAATGAAGGTTGTCATTTTCTAGAAAGAACTTTTATTTTTTTTCTAATAAAAATACACTAGTAGGAATAAGGGATTAGGGTTTTTTTTATCATATAAAAGGAAAGAGAGAAAGGTGAAAAAGGATATGGCGAGAAAGGATAGAATTTTATTTTTATTTTTTTTCTACTCCTAAAATTATGTTTTCATCTTTCCACGTCCTTGGTTTTTCAATAGTCATGCAAGACCAAGTATTTTTTTCTTGGTTGGAAGGATACAAAAGCCTTTAAATTTCAAAAACTTTCAGATTTATTTTAACTTTTCTTTTTATTTTATATGATGAGTATGAATGTTTTCCTATTTTTATTTTCTATGGTTGTTAGCTTGATTGTTGATGCACACTCTATTTTATTATTCTAACCAATCTATTGTTAAGTTTGTTATCAAAACTAGAGTTGTTATATTTAACTTGTAAGTCGACTAAGTTTGATTATAATGGATCTATGTTTTTAATCTTAGGATATATTAAATTAAATCAAACATAGATTGAGGATAATTATGTTGTCTAAATTTATCAACTTATCTAGTTCTTAAATCTATCATTATATTAAATACCTAGTGCAAACACTATAGTTGTTTAATAGTTATGGTTAGTTATATTGTATATTGGTTAAATACCTAATATTAAGAAAAGATAAATATTTAAATATAAATTGACATATTGTTCAATTAGGAGTTTTGATTTTCATTAGTGAATGTTTAATTAAAACCAAGGTTTTTTTCTTAGTAAGTTTTATTTTATTTAATGAAGTTTAATTAATTTATTTTGCCTTTCCAAGACAATAATACTTGGGAATTTACTACTATGGATCAATCGATTGGTTGTGACAGTACAAAGAAGGGGAATTTGTTACCCTACCATACATTAAACAATCCCCAACCCAACTTTTGATTATTGGCATACTAACGAGACTAGATCTTCCTTGTAGGATTATCCTTCCTTGCTATATACTATCTTATTTCTTTAAGCTAGTTTAATTAATATGTGTATGACTATATGAAGTTCATTTTGTAAATTGTTAAGCATTATAAAATATCATCATTTTTAAATTATTTTTGTCAATTTGTAATTATACAATCTTGAAGCTAAAGTTGAAGAGCCTAAGGTAAGTTGAAATGCCACAATATATGTTAAAAATAAAAATTTAAAAGATCTATTTTTTTATTTTATCTTAGACTATGGATTATAAAGAAATTAGTGTAGATTGCAATAGTTTTTCACGTTTCGTTTCTTTTCTATTTAATCTATTGATTTGAATTTAAAAATGATAATTTATTTTTATTTACTTTTATATGGTTATTAATTTCTCATGAAGAAACCTGTCATCAAATTGGTGCTAAAATTCATGAAAAAAAGATATAATTTGTTTTTTTTTCAAGGAACCAAAAGTTAGGGGATCAAAATTGAGAGAAAAGAAATATAGATTTCCTTTTAGTTTTATTAAAAAAATGTCAATTATGGTTCCTTTTTTTCATTTCTCTTCTTTCCATGTAGTCATCATTATTTTTTTCTTTTCGATTGGATGCTTTAATGTTGTGCTATTTATATTTTGGAGTTGATAATATATTTTTATATAATTTTTATGTGGTTATATAGATCACAAAACTTGTCTTGCCATTTTTTTCAGTATCATTTCCACAAAAACAAATCCAATTTTATTGTCTATTAAAAATTAAAAATTAGAAGACTAAAATTATATTAGAGAAATATTTAAAGGTCCTATAAATTTTTTTTGTTAGAGCCTCAATGCCTTTTGGTTTATTCAAAAAACTATTTTGGATCCTTTTATTTTTTAAGTTACATGGCTAGGTCCAAAACTTTATTTTTCTCTCTTTTGAGTTTGAGAAATGAGAGAAAGTTGCAAGATTACAGTATAGGATAAGGAAAGTTTGCAAACACTCACTTTATATCTATGAAACTCAGTGCTCTTAGTATCAATGCGGAGTTCCATTTAGATCTTATTTTCTATTTATCTTAACCAAAAAAGTAGACTAAGCATCAAAATTTTATTTTGATTTAGGTTGATTTTTTTTTAATTTAACCAATAACAATGGTGATTTATTACCCAAAATGAGTTACAATAGTGATACGAGCTGATTTGCCCGCTTCGCTGGGTTTTTTTTATTTACATAGAAAATTAATTAATTTTATAAATGTTTTATTTTGTAATTTTAATATTTAATTAGTATAATTGTAATTGATAAAAATCGTTAAAAGTGGTTTTTTCAACAAAAATGTGATTAAATATTGTTATTGCTAAAACCTTTTTGATAGAATTTGTTAGAAAATTTGCTAAAAGGTGAAATGATTCATTAGAAATTTATTGTCACGGATACTCTGGTTTAAAAAAAAAACCCGGTTAGAAAAGAACAACTGACTTGGACAGTAAAAAATAAAAAATACATGTGAAAAAAAGGTCATCGTTTCTTAAAAGGAAAAAAAAGAGTCTAAAATATAAATTTAAATTCAAAGTCAATTTTTTTGTATAAGACCTATTCATCATATTATTATATTCAATATATTTAAGAATACCGATATTAATTTTTTTACAAGAAATCGTAGGTTATTTTTTTCTCTTTATATATTTTTAGGCGATAATATTAAATAAATATTAAACACATATACTTAGTCTCGCATACTATATAGTGTGATCGAAATGGAAAGTGATTTTTATAGTTTTTTAATTGTAGATAACCTAGATAAATTTGTAACCTAAATAAATTTTCCCCATTAATATTAGATATGACATATTATAAATATAAATATTGCAATTTTTTTTAAAAAAGAACTATAAAATCTTTGTGTGCTATAACAATTTATTTGCCGTCTAAAAAGAACAGTGTAGTCGAAACGGAAAGTGCCTTGTATATTTTTTAATTGTAGATAATGTAGGCAAATTTGTTTATCTTTTGTTTTTTTGAGTTATATTTTTTCCCGGGTAATATTAGATCTTAAATATTAAAAATCCATTTTTTTAAGAAATAAACTTGAACAAAAGAGCACAAATTAAAATTCATAAAAATTTTTATAAGATTTATTCATCATATTATTATATTAAATGTATTTAATAATGCTGATATAAAAAAATTTCCTGCAAAAAATCTGAGGTCATTTTTTTTCTCCTTATATATTTTTAGGCGATAATATGCAATAAATATTAAAACATATAATAATGACTTGTTTGACATTTCAAAGAAACAGTGTAATAGAGATAAAAGTGACTTGTATCGTTTTTTAATTGTAGATAATCTAGGTAAATTTATCTATTTTTTGTTCTTGAGTTGTCTTTTATCCTCAGTAATATTAGATACAAAATGACAATTATTATTATTGCAAAAACAATAAAAATTATCAAATTATCCCGAAGAAAAAATACTCAAAAACATTAACAAAAGAGTAAGCAAGAAAAAATATTATTATTATTATTATTATTAATCTTATTATTATTATTTTGTTAGTGATGAATAAAGAATAGAAATAAATAAAAGAAAAAAAATCATACTATTTTTTTTTTAAAAAAAACATAATTATCAGGGGGGAAATTCATCTAACTTGAAATAATAACAATAAAACCAATAAAATAAATAAATGAAAGAGCACATAAAAAATTATAAGCTGGAAAAATTATTTAATTTGAAAATTTTAAAAATATATGTTCTACGTTGTAGGCTGAGTAAACAATTTTTATAGGATTTGCTGGATGCAAATAAAAATATAATAAAATAGCTCAATACCCCCTAGTATAACAATAGCAAACTTTTATTTATGCAAAATTTAATATAATAAAATATCTCAACACCCCCTAGTATAACAATAGCAAAATAAAAGTTTGAAAATCTAAAATTATCATTGCACGGAGGATAATTTTAGTCATGGTACATGTAAACTATCATTGATACTCTAGTTTTAAAAAATAATAAGAATAAGAACAATAATAAAAAAAGCAACTTTTACAGACAAATATTTTTAAAATCACCATTGTAGAAGGAAAAAATAAAAACATGGTAGTTTAAAAAACTAAGAATAATAAGAATAATAATAAAAAGAAAAAGAATTATAAAAAAAGGGAGAGTTGGTTTCCCAAAAAACAAAATAATTAAATAAAAAAGAATTATAATAAAAAAAGAAAAAGAATTATAATAAAAAAAATTCCCAAAAACACAAATGAAAATTCGACCATGCACACGGGACTTCAAGCGTGCAGGGCGAGCCGCGCGGCCAAAATGAGTTTTATTACTCTTCTCCACCATTAATGTTATAAAAGGAATTTCTGTGGAAAAAAAAAAGCAAAGACATGTGCACATACGCGCGCGGAGCAAATGGGAAAAAAGGTCAGTCCAGAGTGACATTGTGTCTGAAGCTACAGTGCCGACCCCGAGTTGTTTTAGCTCTTTTGTTAATTTGGGTCCAAAAAGCACTCAATATTTAGCTAGTACTTGATTTTATACATGTTTATTTTTAGTATAATTTAAGGGGAAAACAGGTTATTTTAATAATTAAGTTTCTTTGGGTGGGCAACCAGTGTACTGGTAGACGGCTGAAAAGAAACCTTTTTAAGTTTTAGATGAAAGTCCGGTGCCTTATGTTGGACCGGCTGGTGCGTATCAGATAGAGAGCAGAGACCAACAGACTTTCTTCTGCCAAAGACCTGAAGATTGGATCGATCATGTGATGCATAAAGTAGTTAAAACCCTTGACTTTTCTGGCGTGCTAAAGCTTAATCATCCAAGCTCCACCGTTGACGAGGATGGGCCACACAAAATAATATAATAAAATTAAATAAACGATGCATGCTTTTCTTTTTTATTGTGCCGTGAAATGTTCAAGCTATAAATACGTGCTTTCTTCATGGACCCAACCGACAGAATCCAAAATTCACCTCACCACACTTACGCTTACCCTTAACCAATTGCTTATTTTAGATAATAATAATAATAATAATAAATTAAACACTTGATAAAAATCGTTAACAATTACAGCATAAAATATATTATCCTTAAACAATTAAAATTTATTTTTTATCATGTATTAATTCTAATTTATAATATTTCCTTTTCTTCTTTTATTAATAATAATAATAATAATAATAATAATGTTGTTCATATTTCTATCAACAATATATTTTGGTAACTTTTATAAATATAGGTTGTCATGACCCAACTTTGATTTTGCGCACATGCGAGATGATGTTGGGTAAGGTTTCCCCATGAAATAAAAAACATAATGATCACTTGCCATACAAATAGGTTAATAAGTCACCACTTAGGGTCAATGGCTTTAGAAACCTAATTACTAATCTACCACAACTTAGGGGAAAATGGAAGAGATTAAGTCAACCAATGACACTCTACTTAGGATAACTACAATACATACATTAATAAGAAAACACTTGAAATGATTGGTTAAAAATCAAGTACTTATGGGGTGAACCGGCAAGAGAGTACAAGTTTTAAAGGGAATAGTTAAAAACAAACTATTCTAGGAATAACTGATCAATTTTATTTGGATTTTCAATGTGATTGAATTGAGAAATTTAAATCTATATGAAAAATGAATTTTGATTATATTTATGATGGATGAATAGCAAATAGTATATTGATTTTGGTTGTATAAGAGAGGTTGGCAAGACCTATCAGGAGCAGAGAACTTTTTTCACACGCTCAACATCAAATAGATGCTCGAAGCCTTAAAAAAATTATATATTATTTAAATCATAATTGCAATTCTCTTTTCTCATATTGTCATCCTATTTGAAGAATGTTAAAATGGAGAAACTAATTCTCTAATTAATGATATTAATGTCCTGATAGAAACTAATTTTCGAATTAACAAGATTAGTGCCCTAGCAATGAGCAATTGGACAAATTGATTCCTTAGCTAATGTGAAATTGAGTGGACCATTTAAATGTGTAATGGAGCATATGTTAGATTTGGACATACAAATGTCCTTAAATTGTGTCAATGATATTGAACGACAATATTTAGGGTAAAATAAGAAATTAACTATACTAATAAATGATGTGGTAAATGTATAGGAGAAATAATAGTAAATTATCATTATGTATTGCATTTGATATTAGATAAATTTCTAGGTATATGGTACCAAGTAATATATCATGTATTTGTATCTTTTTGTTTAGTCGAATGATGTAAATAAAAGAAATGAATATTCTTATTGTAATATTCATAAATTTATGGAATAATATAGCACTTTAATTATTTGAGTGAAAATGAGAAGTTGCTCATATGGTTGGGTGAAGGAAGTATTGAAATCATTGTTGTAGATTCTGAAAATTACTGAGTTGTCTTGCGAATTTAGAGGAAATTTTATAATTAATTTTTGGTAGAATATAAAAAAATATCATTTTATTTTATTTATAATAAAATAGGTACACATAAATGTTGTGTGAATAAAAATATGGGATGATATAGAATTGATTAGACAAAAGAGAATTAAACAATCCTTGAAATTCAATTTAGGACACAAAAATAATCAAGCGATCAACATTTCATTTAAAAATCAGAATATTCACGTTGTCCAACCACCGAAAGCCATGTTGATGTCTGGACAACAAATTTTCATCTTCTAAGAATATTTTTTATTATTTTAAAAAACTTTGACCATTAAAATTAATGAATTTGAACCCGTAGGTCAACTCTTACAAGAAATCCAATTTTGACGTAATAAATTTGATCTCAATAAATCATTTTTAACGTGATGAATTTGTTTTTTACAATAAAATTAGCTATATGTTTTTTTATTTATGAGAACCTCATTTATTTTGCATGCAAAAAATTATTTCATATCAATCTCTTATATATATATATATAAATATAATTATTATTACAATATCAAACACCACCTAAATAAAAGTTTGGGAGAAGCGGGAAGTAGTGTATATTACACGTTACTGTGCTTATATGATAATAGTATAAAATAAACAGGTTAAAGAAACATTATTAGTTGCAGTTATATATATATATATATATATATATATATATATATAAAGATTAATATATCAAAACCAGTGTCATTAGTCTCTTTTTGTCTTGAACGAAATAACGGTCAAAATATTTTATATTGCTTAAAAACACGAGATCAAATGAAGTATTTTTTATCTCGTTTAAAAATTAGGTTGGTTCAAAAAATTTCATCTAGAATATTTTAGTTTTATTTCTCCTATTCTGTTTTAACATAATAATATTTTTTTTTAAATAATACATAATTTTATAATATTAATTATATTTTTTAATCCAGAATCTCTTTGACATAACAATTTAAAAAAATATTTTTTCTTTCTTAAAACACGACGGGACGAAGAATAGAAAGTAGAAACAGACTCGTCACATAGGTCATAGAGCCTAAGGAAGGAACTGTAGATTAAAATATTTTTTCGGCAGCAGTGGCTAATCAACATTCAATTCAACTGCAAAGCCTCTCCCAGTCCCACTAGAATAAAAGATAAAATAAAATAAAAATAAAACTACTACTACTGACACTCATCTTCATTTATTTTCTTAAATATTTTCACCTGTCTCTCCCTGTTTTTTTCTACCTACATTTCTCTCAAAATTGTTCATTTTCCAAGATAAATTTCACTTTCCCTTCTCAATTAAAACACTCTCTCTTCTTTGTTTGCTTTGCAGAATTATTTTTGGTACTTTTTCTTTAGTTTTTTTTTTTATTAATTAATGATATTTTAGCTTCCATGTCGAATTTCAATTTCTGCTACCGTATTGTCCCCTGCCTTGCCGATCCAGGTGACTTTCTGCTAGAAAATCAGAAATGAAATATTGGGTCTCTTTTGTTTTTGTAATTAATGTTGTTGTTTTGATTGTGTAGCAAGGAGATCTTCATTGGGGTTGAAAGCAGCATTAGTGGCGTTGCATCTCGTATATGCAGGGATTCTCTTTCTTTTTGATAGTGATTTGATAGAGAAAACCAAAGAAGAGCCATGGCATGTATTTTTTTTTCTTTTCTGGTTGGATGATGAAAGTTTGGAAATTTCAGAGTAATGATTTGAGTTATTGAGTGAAAGTTTTTTTACTTTTTGGTTTTGATTGGTTGAAGTCGGAGGGGAACTTAAAACGCGGTTATTGAATTTTTGAAATATAGTTGAAGATGGCTTGTGATTGGTGAGTTGTTGAATTAAAATTAGTTAATTAATCGAAGACAATAACTCAAGGCGTGGTAGAAATGGCTGATTACTGTCTCATCCAGATGATTTGCAAGTCTGAACAAAATAACTCAAAATATAAAATGGGTTGTGAGGTGTTAAGGGGAATTATGCCTTTATTTTTTTGGTTTCAAAATAAGAGTACGTTTTAAGAGTCTTAAGTTTATTAATTATTCTCTGTGGATGTGTTGACAAACCTTTGATGTTTATTTATGTTATCAATTATCATAGTAATCAAGGGTGTTTTTTATGGTTACTTTGTGATTGGAATCTTTTGGAAAAATTATGGTAAGTAGAGTGCATAATTATGTGATTGTTACTGAACATTATGGAATCTATGTCAGGAGGGTGTTACTTCTTGTGTTTTTTAAAACATTTTAAAATTCTTTGGCATGGCTTTTTATTTTTGCTTTTAACTTGAGTGTGCAGTATGCCATAACGTTCAAACTTTTTTCTGTCTTTCAGGTACACTGCAATATATCTGTTGCTGTTTGTTGTAGCACTGATTCAATACTTTGTTACATCGTGTTCTTCTCCCGGGTAAATTTTGTTGCAATTGTAATGCCTCTTGATAAATCTGCACTGGTTTTAGAGCATAGAATTTGTGTAGTATAAGTTTCTGTGATTGATTTCACTACTTGCCTGATATGGTTTCTTCCTCTTTTGCTTTCTAATCTTGCCCATTTTCAAACGCTTACAGCTATGTCCTTGATGCAATGAGGGACGTGAATGAGAAAAAATCATTATATAGAAGGTCATCAATGCTGTCAAAGTAAGACCTAAACTTGTTCTTTTAATAAGTCAATCATTGCAAATAACACGGATTAAAATAAACTGGAGTTCAGTTGCATACATGTCAATGTCACTAACTATCAATTGTTATGATGTTTAAGCAAAGACAGCCTGCTTCAAGCAAAAGTGGAAGCTTTGTTATCACCGTGGAAGGAAGTCAGTCTGAAAGAAATACTCAAGGAAGTAATATTACATCTTGGACAAAGCTTGTTCTGGACATGTACCCCCCTGGAACATCTATTAGGTATGCAAAAGCCTTAGACATGTGTGCTTTTATTTTGATCAATGACGACTATGAATGCTGGGTACACTCAGGAATTCCTTCCTTTTCCCTGTTGGTCTTTCATGTGACAAGTTGATGGGCTGGCTATTTTATGATAATAGGATTGTTATTGACTTGACCAAAAGCAGTCACTGTGTTTCCTTGAATTTGGTGAATGAAATGTCAATGGTGACTATAATAGACAGCTATTCAACTCCTAATAAGTACTTGTAGTTTGCTCAAAAGGAGCCAATGCCTTGACTAAGCCTTATTGCACCCAGAGTCTTGATATTAGAATATGATGCGTTGCAAAAGGTCTGGACCTAGGTCTTGAAAAGGGAAGATAAAGTTTGCATGGTCCCTGTTTACAACTTCAGTTGTTTTCTTACATTTGATAATGTGATGTTCAACAAAATCATAGAACAGGTATAAATCAGGAAATTGAATAGATAGTGGTGTCATTGAGATCATTTCTATATAATTTAATGCGATAATTACATAGGGTGAAAGAAAATGCAGCTATTTTTATATCTTTTTAAAATCTAGCAGTCTGTCATTAACCACTATGCTTTGGTCTTTGCAGAACTTTGACATGTTCATATTGTAATGCTGAGCAGGTACTTGTTATCTCATGTTTACATTTGAGTTTATGTGATACACCTGGTTGCATCAATATAAATCTCATTCCAACTCTAGAATGCTTGTATCTACAACTACCTATTTCCATAATGTTCTGTTTGCTGTATAAGAAAGAAGGTTGTCTTGTTTAGGGTGTGTATATAGCATCTATAAGTGCCTAAATGATTTTTTTGCCAATACTCATGGAGGCAATTACTGAATTGTGAGCTCATTGAAAAAATTTCTGGATGGAGAATTTGGTCAGTGTACTCAGCATTTATTCCCTGAATCAATTCGTTTCCGAGACCTGAACATACACCCTTGTGATTGCAAACCCAAGGCTTGCTGTCATGTTCCCACAAGCAAAGAATTTTGACATAAATTACTGTTTATTTTTCCTCAATACATGATAAAGTATTGTCAGAGATCATGTAATTCAAGTATCTCATCAATCTACAAATAAATTTGCATGAAAATTATCATAGATCATGTGAAGCTTACCCATCACTAACCTTTCAAAATTCACTGTAATCTTCAACTTCTCCATGGCCACTTTTCCTGCTTTTGCAATGAATGGAAAATATACACACATACAAAGATTGCAGAAATTTGTGCATAAAAAGTAACTACGCTCATATGCTGGTTGCAATAATTTTGATAGAAGACATTTGGTCATAGAGTAACAATCTGGCTTCTAACTGGTGTTGCTTTAAATCTCTGAGAATCTTAACCATTTTCCGGACTCGCTGCTATTCCTGCTCTACTAGCTCGTTGGACATTACTGTTGTATTTTAATATTCTTTTGATTGCATACATCACTAAGTACTGGTGATTTTGTGTTGATTATACAACATGATTTCTGGCTTTGTTTTTTTTGTAATGAACTCTGTTTCACCTTAAGGTAACATTTGGTTATTTATTTTTCTTTTCCATAACTGCAGCCTCCACGAGCAAAGCATTGCCATGATTGTGACAAATGTGTTCTCCAGTTTGACCACCATTGTGTTTGGCTTGGGACGTGCATTGGCCGGGGAAATCATTGTCAATTTTGGTGAGTCTTATCCTTCTGAAGTCCCATGGATGGCATGTAAACAAAATGTTGCCTTCAAATTCCAGAAGGATGGTTGTATGGTCATCATAGACTTAAGCTGCAGCTTTATATGATTGATATTTTCTCTCCTTAGTATTGATTGAGTTAAATATCTATCATAATCTGTTGTAATTATCATTTCTAGATCTGATGTTTGCCACATGATATTATTGACATGTTTATTTGATGAAGAGAGATACACATTTTGTTATAATATTCCCATTCTCATACAGTCATTTTGCATTCAAATAATCAGATTTTGTATTCCACATGCATAGGATAAAATGATTTACAACATGGAACATTGTTTGCTGCAATTTTAGTTGCAGTGGGCCAGCTCATATGGTGTTCCCAACATTGCATGCAGGGCTATATGGTTTACTGGTCATGACACCTATCAGTTGAAACATGTAGGATTTGCGTCATACTTTTAATGTACATAAAATAACTGTGTTTTTCTTAGGTGGTACATTTTTGAAGAAACAGCGCTATGCCTTTGGACTGGCATCTTGTACATCACTTACTTGAAGGCTAACATATTAAGAGTTTGGTACAGTATCTTTTTGAAGTCCCTTTTCTTTTCCTCTGAAGCTTCTGTTTTTTTTTTTTTGAAACAATATGGTGCCTTGCTAAAATCCTTGTTAAGGAACCATCTCACCTAAAAGCTTAAGTTTGTAAGTGAGGTTCCATAACATGATTTATATTTTTCTCTAACACACCCCCTCAAGTGAAAGCTTTTTGGGCTTGAAACTTGCACAGGCCCACATCACCTTGAGCTTGTTTTTTATCAAATAGAACGGGGGTGGTGAAATTCGAACTCGTGACCGCTGGGTCAACAAGGCTTAGATACCATGTTAAGGAACCATCTCACCTAAAAGCTTGAGCTTGTAAGTGAGGCCCCATAATATGATTATATTATTCTCTAACAATCCTTACCTTCAAAGAAAGGAGAAAAGGCAATGATTAATCATCAAGTTTATTATCTTGCTGGTGCCAGTGATTTTGATGATGAAATTTTAGTTCTCCTACAACTTTAAATTTGATCCTATATTATGCTGTTTCTGTCAGGTGGAAGGATGCAATTATGATCCTGCTATTGGTTACTTTGTCAATTGCCTTGATTTTTCTCCTGCTGCTCCTCATTTTCCATAGGCAAGTGTCCTCTTTCACTGAGTACTTTGTTTCCCACATGAAACATGGTTTCAGACACAGCTCCTTTCACTTTTATGCTAGCCATAAAAGCCATAGAGTAGTGACACATAGCTAGAATATGCCATTTGTTGTTTTCAGTGCTTCTAGTGAGCTGATTTAGTTATCCTTGTGTAATCTTTGTTCTGTATTTCTCTAATGATATCATTTAGATGGAGTGGGCATGTTTTGATCAGAAAAGTAGGAGCATGGAAATAGGTTTTCCATTTTAAGAATGAATCTGAATTCCACTTGACAAGGACCATTAGAATGGCCAGGTCCCAAATATGATCGCTTGACGCATTGTGTTTCTTACAACAGTGCCCGTCCAGTTTGCTAATACCGACCTAGAGAATAGAAAAAAAAAAAACTTTCCCTAGCCTCAGTAACAATTACACTTTGGTTTCTTTGTGCAGATGGCCTATCTATGTATGTTAATGGGGGTGGAAATAGATCAAGAATAGCTACTCATGCTGTAGGATCATGCAAATGCTGACAAGGAATTGGAAATGATGCCTGGTTACAGTTTGCTAGTATGAGAAGGAACTGCAAGCAAATTAGGGCTTTTATGCATGCTCATGTTTTTTCCATGACTATCGTTAAACACCACTTCCTTTCACCCCAAAAATCAGATGCAGATCATAAAAAAATGTCTACATGCATGAAATAAGTGTGGCCTGCTTTAGTATAACATTATACTAATTTAATGGCTTTTGATGCAGCTATCTTATTCTGACGTATCAAACCACCTATGAACTCGTAAGACGTAGACGCATTCCATATCTAAGGTTTGCTAGCAGTCCTGCAATCTTCTTTTATTCTACACCATTTATTTAGAGTTGGATTTCTGTTTACTGACCAATGAAATCTATCAAAATCAAACCATATGCCGGGATCATTCATTGGATGTTGCTGCAAGATTTGGTGCCAGTGTTCTATTGGATGTTGGTGGTGCCATGGGCACGATATTTTACTAGAAAAAGAAAATACGATTTGACCATTATTTATATTCTGATTTCCTTGTCCTCTTTCATTGATCTGCAGAGGAATTCCTGAGCGAGTTTTTCCATTCAGTAAAGGAGTCTGCAGAAATTTATATGACTTTTGTTTTGGTAGAAGCAGCATATACAGTTTAGAGAGATTACCCACAGCAATGGAAATTGAAGAAAAGTCAAGGCCTTACACATGCTCAGATTTTTTGACCTGCCGTTGTTGCTGAGGTTGTCAGGGCATTGTAACATTAACGGCAACAATTTTTATCCCCAAATTTGCTCTCGGATATCTGAAAGTGTGCCTGTGCATCCAGTTGTTTTAGCTATAGAATATGGCAGTGCATATGGTTAAGTTGGAGCTTGTTTTGGGCTTTTAGATTTTTGCAGGCTGAGTAGAAACTGATTCTGTTGTTTTTTCTGCTTGGAAAATTTCAGAATGTCGTTTACTGATTTTTATGCCCCGACGAAACTAAGATTTTTCTTTTTGCGAATATAAATTGCCAAGTAATAGACATGGTTCAGGACATTACGCAAGTTGTTTTTGTCAAGTATGTTTAATGGGAAAGAAATTGGACTTTATTGAACTACATTTGTATGGATCATCTCAATTGGATCAAGTATGAGAGCGCTATGCCCTGATTATGGAGCGGTATTGAAATTGTCCAAAACATCCAAGTAGCTTCGTTCCAAATTTAACTCCTTCATTTGCATCCTAAATCAAAATAAGACAATAATGTTTATATTTAGACATCAAATTAGTACAAAAGACTAGACATTAAGGAAGCAAATTATGACATTTTGCATTCCTATGAAATTTCCCTACACTTAACTTTTGATCTTCACAAGCAACATTCAAATTTACCTTCCCAAGAACACCAAGGTTGCAATGCCATCAACAAATTGCAACCAAGCTCTTCAAAACTCATAACATATTATGAACATGAATTCTTAAACAACTTCCAAGCACTTAGTAAGCATTTTCACTTAAAGATGGAGTAAACTAAATTCGTAGACCCTTACGAAAATAAACACTCGACTCTCATGTGTTTGAAGAGTATGTGTTTCACTCAAATTAAATCCAATGGAAACGATCTACCATAGGCTTGCATATCTTCTCATTATCCATCACTGAGATCACATGCAAAACATGAATCATAAGTGCTTCTTAAGGATTGTCAAAGTTTGAAATATTTAGGAGTATAACCTAAGAGCCATCAAAACTAGTGGAGTGAAAACCAATCACTTCATTCCAGTAGCTCTTTCAATTTGGCTTTAAATCATTTAAGCCATGTTAAATTCATGTATTAAAAAAGAGATCGTCCAAAAGAACATGGAACAATTTTTCACAATAGCCCTCTTTATCATAATTTTTAGAGGGGTTTATGTACATAGATTTTCATTTTCCCCCACCATTTTAACAATGGAATTTAAGAATTAAGAATGAGAACACGTTCCAATTCACCACTAATAGTCATACCACAATCTATTGCTAAGTTTGCTATCAAAACCAAAGTTGTGGTATATAAACTTGTGAAGTAATCAAGCTTAAAAATCTGGTGGATCTATAATATTAATCTTAGGGAAAACATTTGAACAAATAAAAATAAATTGCAAACACACATGTTTTATAAATTAAACAATTTGTCAAGTGTCTAAGGCTACCATTGAACTAAATCATTAATGCAGACACTATGATTATTTATTAATTAAGGTTAGTTATACAACAAATTTGTTAAATAGCTAATATTAGATAAAAAAAATTATGAATATAAATTGAAGTTTCGTTTTAAGGATCGGTTTTGATTTCTATAGGTGGATGTTTACTTGCAAACAAGGCTTGTTTTGTTGATAAATTTCAGTTTTATTAATTTTGCTTGAGTATTTAACTCTGTCTTAATCTAGATAATCACCAACCGAAACCCTTTTATTATGTGAAAATCTGAACTAAATCTTTCTCGTGAGATCGATCATTTACTTGCTCTATACTATCTTGTATGTTTTAAGCTAAGATAATTAATTTGTGCGATCGCGACATTGCAATAATCTAAATCATTTGTCTTTTAATGTTGAAATAGTTTTGGAGAAAATTCAGGTTATTTCTTTTTAGGCTGAAAAAAATAACTCTACAAGGATGAAGCCCAAGTTCAGATTTTAGTTAATAATCTTGTATGGGCTAATAAATTATTTTACAATGAACGCAGACTCAAGTCTAGTCTCAACTTCGGTGGGTTTAAGCCGAAAAAATCCATTTTATTTTAGATTTCTCTCTAAAATCTTGGGTTTGAGCCCAACTTCTCATTTTATAAACACCAAGTTATATATATATATATATGGAATTAGAAGCTTTTTAAGAGTTATGCATTCCACCATAGCATGTTGACCAAATATTATTCGAGATGACTTTGTTATTCACACATGACTTATTCAAATCATAATAATATTTCATATTAAAAAACTTATTATGAAGATCATATTCCAATAACATTTTAAATTAAATGTGAGAGGACGGATTTTTAGTTTGATCTTAAATTAGGGCTTCAAAATCCAGACGTTGTAACCAAGACAAAGATGTTGATTTATATTGAGGGGGTGGACAAGATTGTTGGGCATTGGTTACTGGACTTGGCATCATGGTAGATGGATGCACTTTTCTCATTTGACGCACTCATCTTTGATAGCTATTTACCAATAAATCTGGGTTCAAAGGAAGAGTGGGTATTATGCTATCAGGAGTGTTGAATGATATTATTGCTGAATGCTCCATGTTTTTTTGTTGCCCTGGTGGCCCACTTGCCATTCCTGGATTACCCTAGCTCCCTGCCTAATCACAACTTAGGTTCATTTCCGGATTAAACATTGTCTCCTCAATGTGTGATCTAAGTTTTCAGGATGTGATGTTTCCGTGAATGAAATTGAATTACACATAGAAATCAATGACCCTGATGTTTCAGGATGTGCTCCTGTTCATGCCATGCAGTACACAAATTATACGAAGAATGCTCATGCTCAAACATAGTGTACTTAGAATTTAGTTTATGATATAAACATTGTCTCCTCAATATGTGATCTAAGTTTTCAGGATGTGATGTTTCCGTGAATGAAATTGAATTACACATAGAAATCAATGACCCTGATGTTTCAGGATATGCTCTTGTTCATGCCATGCAGTACACAAATTATACGAAGAATGCTCATGCTCAAACATAGTGTACTTAGAATTTAGTTTATGATATAAACATTGTCTCCTCAATATGTGATCTAAGTTTTCAGGATGTGATGTTTCCGTGAATGAAATTGAATTACACATAGAAATCAATGACCCTGTTTCCTATCATAGAGTATATATGTATGTAGCAGAAAATGAATGAATATACGTAGCAGTGTAGTAGTAGTATTTAGTGTCTAGAGTATATACCATAGAATGATGACATGCGGTATTAGGCTCATAAAAGAATACAACAGCACTGTAGTGACTCTCTGAACTCCACGAGTTTTACGACTTGCGATATTTTAGAGCTTCAAAACGGGCAGCTAGTTCGTCGTAATCGGGTAATTTCGGATGAACTCGGGCAACAGAGTCCAGATTTACATGAGATGAAGGCACTGGCGGTGGGAATCTCTCAGGTGGTGGATAAACACCAACAGCAGGTGGTTCTTCTGTTTCAATCTCTTCATCACAGTCTGATTCATCGAACTTAATACCGGAATGTGCAGAACTAGAATTGTAGCTCTGTCTCCTGGAAATGTTTTCACCATCCATCTGCGTTGGCCTCGCATTGTTGTAACTGTGTCTCCGTGGCACATTTTGACCATCCATCTGCTTTGGCATCGTCTCAATGTGGCTGTGTCTCCTATAGACATGATTGCTGTCTGTCTGGATTGTTGTTCCTTCATTGTCTGGATAGTGAGATCCATCAAAATTCTGGGACTCATACGGGGTTCCCCCTGGACCATCAGAGTAATGATCCATCCTCTGAAAGTTGATCTGGGAATAATGTGGCATGGAAGGGGCCGTTGAATTGCCAGAAAGTATTCCTAATCCATGATTGATGTTAGAAGTATTTAGCTTCTGATCCAAACCAGGCACCAAAGAGGCCTGATTCAGGCCATTGTTGGCTAGATAAGCAGCAGCTTGGGCAGCTGCAATTGCTTGCTTAGCGGATTCTGCAGCTGCTTGAGCGGCGGACACAGTGTCTTCAAAACGCATGTTGCCTATTTCTCCCTCATTGATTGACCTGGTAAACCAGAAAACACATTGAAACAACGATTATCTTCAACATCTAAATCATTAGTAGAAATGAAGGAAACAAATTAAAGACATACTTAGCAATTGGTTGATTTGGAGCTCTCCTTACGGGTAAACTGGAGGCACTAGCGAAAGTGCGTGGTCCCTCCTGATGAAAAAGAGGAGTCCCATTTTTAAAAGAAACATCAGTTGAGCTTCTTGTGTGCGTGCGTGTGTGTGTGTGTGTGTGTGTGAGAGAGAGAGAGAGAGGAACTCACAATTATCTCCTCCGGAGCCTTGAGAAGCTCCTTCTCAGATTCTGCAGTATCCCATTCAATCTGATGTTCTTTGGCAATTTCCTTCATGACTTTCAGCTTCACTTCACCACTTGGAGGTCTAACAGAAAGCTTGTCGATTAACTGACAGGAAAGAGGTCACTTAATTAATTTCTAGCTGGGAAGTTCCAAAAAACGATAATGCTTACGCAGCAATTAACAAGTAATGATCAATTGAATTTCTAGTTGTAAAAGGGCAGATATAAAACAAATTTTCAGATGAAATGGCTGCAATAACAGCTAGAGAGAGTGCTCACTAAGCGATTTACGCCACTATTAGGTCGCAGATCAGTAGCTGCAGACACAAAATCCTTCCCATACTTCTTCTCAAAAATCTTCCTGAGCGCTACCAATTCTGGAATTTCAGAGCACCTTGGAGATGCAAATATTAAACTAGCAATCCCTTCTTTCAGGTCTGCTGGGCATTCCCTGAATATTTCGAAGAACCATCAGAACTTGTATTTAATCCATGACATTCAATCACAGTTTTCTAAGTTGCTCTCACCTTTGCTTTGCAATGATTGAAAGTCTAGAAACAACCAACTCACAGAAGAGCTCAATAAACTCATTTGCAGCAAAAACATTCTGCTCTCTTATCACATGCTCAACCTACCAGACACCATGAAAATAGAAACTTATTCACGAGTTATCTTAATATGTAATCAAGCAGCAAGAAATCTACAACCCTAAAAAACTTTTGACAACACCTATGTTCAAATCCCATATTGGATGGATCACAGCATCGATGAATAAAGATATAAAACGAGGGTTCCGATCCTAGAATATAACATGAAAGTGTAGACATCAATTATGGGAAACCAACCATTCTACCATCAAGATAAGTCTGATTACAGGTCTCCTAATACAAGAATAAGCTCAATGTTATTTGCAAATCAATTTGACTCCAAAATTTAATGCAAGCCTATCAAACAAAATTTTCTTTCGCTAGAATTTCTACTTCAAAAACAAGCAAGAACAAATTCTATAAACATTTGCAACTTGTCATTGAAACTCCACGCTAGAATTTGCTGAAAGGAACGGATTTTTATTAAATTTTGCATGGAAACTAAAACCAATCAGGCCTTGAAATCTAAAAACACTTTACAATTTACTCCGCACTTCAAATAGCAACCGCAAAAAAAGTGATGGGATTACAAGCCACTTGAAACCATAATATATAAATATTTTTCCAAACACAATGTGCTCCATATTCAAATACCATTTTAAAAATACATTGATTCACCCCTTGAATTCAACTCTCCATCATCACAAGTTACAAAAAATAAACAGGAAAACACAAGTTTGCACTTTATAACCCAGTATATGATAAAGAAAAACAGCATTTTGTAAGTACCCGGATACGAGCAGTAGCATCTTGACCAGAACGTAAAAGCAAGGCGATGTCTCTCCTCATTTGCCTCATCACTGCCTCTCGCTTATTCCTCAACAACTTTATCCTGGCCACTGCCATTTTAGCCGCTGTTTTACTGTTGCAACCCCCACCATTCCAGATTTTCCAAAAACCCAACATAACAAATCAACATCTAGGTTCAAAAACTAAATAAAAATAACTAAAGCACCAAAAACTAAACACAAACCTCTCAAAGTTCTAACTTTTAAAAATAGCAATAATTTTTTTCTTGGCAACCAAACATAAGGGTTTCAGTTTATTTCAAAAGGCTCCATGTTTTATATGAACACCTCAAAAGTAATTAACAAATTGGCATCTGGGTTCACCACAAAATCGCCAGAAGAAAATAAATATCATAACAAAAATTCTAACTTGAGTATAACATTATTTTTCTACGGAAATAAACAAAGGGGTTTTCAGTGTATAACGAATATTCTATTTTGCACACAAACTAGCGTCTGGATTCATAACAAAAACTCCAGTGAACAAAAAAAATATCATAAAAATTCCCGCAAAATAGCAACACTTCTCTTTACGTGAAAAATAAATATAGGGCTTTCAAGATGAAATATACCATTTTGAAGAGTTGAAGCGTGTACAAAAAATTGAGATTGTGAGCTTCATGAATTTCTTGGTGTGAGAAGTGGCTACACTGATAGCAGTCATGGCTCTCTCTCTGTCTTGTGATATTCCTTAAAACAGAAAAAATAAAGAGAATTAAAGACAGGATCTTTTTTCTAAAGGGAAAGAAACGGTCCTTTTGATTTTAGAAATATTTTGTTTACGAAATTATGAGTTGGGGTTTTTGATCATCATGATCAATGAATCGGATACTTGAAAGACTGGTGTGGTGGGCTACGAAGGAAAACTAGCCGTTATGGTAAGTGAAACGTGGCAATCTTATGGGTCCCGCGTTGAGGAATCCAAGGTAACGTTTGTTTTGTTTGTGCCGTGAATTTGTAATTTTAAAATAGAATAAACATATATAATATTATTTTTATTTTTTAGAATATTAATGAGTTTTTTTAATTATTAAATTAAAATATATAAAATAAAACTAATTAGTATTACTTTAAAACTCAAATCAAGATATGGCTAAGACCATAAACATAAGGTAAAACTCAAATTTATTTTTAAAATTTAATCAAAACAATATTCTTTTATATATATAAACAATGAGTAAAGAGACTCTTGTTTTAACTGGGTTTTATTCTAGATTGATCAAGTCACAAATTCCATGATTTTCTTTAACATTATAATAATCATATAAAAAATTAGAATAAATTATTTAGTTTAATTCCTAGTTAAAATATAAACTCTAAGAGACTCTTGTATTATTAAATTAGACTAGTTTAATCTTAAGGCATTTTGACCCGACTCATTACTTAGCTTAGGTCTCTTAAACTTATTCCTGTAGGAATTATCCTCATTTAGCAGGTTTAAAATCAACCCGCACAACTAGTTGAAATCTGATTTGACTTCAAACAATATTTAAGATATTTTTTGTCCAAACAATTAAAAAATAATATATTAGATCGACTTGAATCAACCTTTTTAAATCAGACAAAATCAAGTTATATAATAAAAAATAGACACGTGCAAAATCGAGCATTAATCCAATACTAGAATGTTCATTTGAGATTGTGATCATCCTATAGAAAATAAACCAAAACAAATTATGATTGTCAATTCTCAATCAATCCAATATTATAGGATGTGATTGGAAAACAAACTCGATTTTACCTTCAAACTTGTGACCTAGATCATGAACTTCACCAGTTTTAATAGCTTGGATTAACTCATTAAATCTACCATCCTACCTATGGATTCAAATAAGTTTATTAACTTTGTGTTTTGTTTCTAAGACTATCTTTTATTTAATAATAAGATATAAATAAACACTCTTAAAACAAAGAACTAACTCACTGTTGCAAAATTGTTGTGGATTGTAATAGTAAGGTTACTATTTTACCCCTGAGGTCACGTCAATTTTAGCCTTAGTCTCAGGGGTATTTTTGACTTCTTATATTTACATGTACATTCAATGATAATCATAACCATAATACATTCAAATATGTCCCCATAAAAGACAACATCCAAGAGTTTTTTTTTACAACATCCAACAACAACAACAACATCTATCAACAATAACATTAAAGAGTTGATTGTAGGGATGTTTAGGTAATTTACCACTTTCTAATTATTATTTTCTGTCGAATACTATGGGCGTGCGCCAATGGGTTTTGGCCTCACACCTCATGGTGGTGCGCATGGCGTCCAACGATGCTCGTATGTGTGTGATAGTGGTCGGTTGATTTTTTCCCCTTATCTCTCTCTTACGTGCTAAACTACATGACAATCCCCATTATTTATGTTTTTTCTTTTCATTCCCCGATCTTTTGATTCTTTGGTATGATCCTGATTTCTTTTATATAAGTTTTGATTTATTTCAATTGTGTTATTCAATTGCAATTGATTATATATTTTTGTTTCATTATGATCGTATTCTTTTAATTTTTGGATTGGTTTTAAATACTTTAATATCTTCGATACAGAAGTTTTGATTTTTATTTTATTTTTATCCTCTTTTGAAAATAATCATATATTTTGTTTTCATTTCGGCCCTTATACTTTTCATTTTTAATTTGTTTTATATTTATGAAATAGTACTTGTTTTTTCCATGTATATATATATATGCTCTTAGTTTTGGTTTTTAATTTTTATTAGTTTCTCTTTTTTAGGGTAGTATTTTTATAAAAAAAAATTAGTTTGTGATCATTTGAAAATTAATATTTCTTATTTTTCCCCTTTGTTCTTTTTTTTAATCTTGAAGTCAAATGATTTTATTCAAACTAATAAGATTTATTATTGTTTTATTTTTATTTATTTTTGTTTTCTTTTTGTTAAAGTTTTTAATTTTTTTAATTCTTTGATGTAATTTTATTTTTTCAACAATAATAATAATTTTAGTTTTGTTTCCTTGGTTCCTCTTTTGTTAAAGTTTTTTATTTTTTTTATGGGCTTCACCATAATAATGCTCTCAGCAAAAAAAAAATAAAAATAATATCAATATATTAAAATAATCTAAAAAAAAATCACAAGCAATTTCTTCATGGAATCTGTATTATTAGTAGTAATCACTTTATTAGTTTATTGGTACAATTCAACCGGCCCGGTCAGCCGGTCCAGATTATTGAAAAACTAAACCGAATAAAGCTACTAGGCAAAGGGCCTCTGATTATAGCAATCAAGGTTATCCCCATAGCTCACACCCAGTAAATCACAATACCTCCTATAGAACCCAATTCTATCAGCCACCTTATCGTTGGCTCCACTCCCACACTCGAGCCCACCGTTGATTATATTTGTGATCACACCATAGCCTGGGACCCTATTGGCTGCCCTGTCTGCATCAGACGGCCCCCACTGTCCAATGATAACATCATGGCTTGATGGCTTGTTTGCTTGTGGGGTCATCCAAAACCAGATAGCTGTCTTGAATGATATAACAGGGTCAGTTGCTACCAAGTCTGGATTGTTTATGAGATCCACGCCAATGGCTTGACCAGCTAGGCCATAGTTGTAGTTGCTGAGAAAGTCAACAGTCAAAGTCAGTTCCTGTTTCTTGAACGTGGTGGAATCGAAAAGAGAAATTGAATGCGAGACTTACTGAGTGAGTTGAATTGGGCCCCGGCCATAATATTGCATTCCAGCAGGGCAAGGCCATTGATCCGATGAGCACTGAGTTTGGCGATCGTTTTCTCTAATAAAGCAATATCCCCATGCATACGGACCATCTGGGGCGCTTGGCCATCCACCTACAGTAATCACGCTATTAGACTCGTGGCAGCAACTACAATATTTCTAAGCAGTTTTAGATGTAATCACTAACCTGTGGTTTCATGAGAGGTTTGAGCCAAGAAAGCAGAGAGCTCCCTTCTACGCGCTGTATCATCACCGCTTGTGCCAAAGCCACTGAATGACCGAGCAGCAGAGATGAAAGCATCATAAGTGTAGAACCCATTACCTAGGCACCTTCCATCATTTCTATACCTCAACATTTGATCAAAAACAGCAGCGGTGATTATGCTGCCAACGTCCCCTCCGCCGCTGGGAGTAGGAGTTGGTGTAGAGGGTGTAGGGGTCGAGCCACCAGGACATTGGCTCTGGCAACCGGCACCACAGTAGTCATCTGTTGAGCCACACCAGCCGTGCTGGCTGCAGCACAGCCCATTCGGACACAAAGCATTTCCAGCTTGGCTCCCACATTGTTCTGCTAAGGTGGTTCCTAGCAAGAAAGCTAAGGTGATGAGAATGTGAAACTTCATTTTGTGTTGCGTTTTGGTCCGGTTCAAGGAGGAGCTATAAGTCTGTATATAAAGAGAGAGTTCTGAGTTTGACTATTCGATTCAAACATGGATGGCTGATGACTTTTTCAATTCTATTATTATACAGTGAAAAATTCTGTAAATCCTAGCTTGGATGACGACTTTTCTTGCATAGGAACAAGGCTTGCCCAGCATTTCTCTGCCCACATGCTCTGCTATTTGTGGCTGGTTATTTTAGAGTAAAATTCAACTCGTTTAAGTGCTGTCGAGTTTGGGATGGTTCTCTCATCTTCTTAATTTCCTTACCGTGTCCATTGTATGAATGAGATCATATTTACCAGGCCTGAGTTGAACCACTCAGTTGGGTAATCTAAAACATCAGCTGTACATTGATTTTGTTGGAGCCAGATCCTGAGACGTATATCTCATGAAAAGATAAACTAGGATATATAAAAGGATGACCTTCTGGACCAGATCTGAGTGATTCTACATTTACAGGATGGAGGACAGGGAAATTTATTGTAAGCGGTCGGCCGGTTGATCAATTCAATGGACCCCAACTTCATTCGGTTCCTAAATTAAAACAAACTATATTATTATTATTAGTTTTTCTTTGAACAAAATTACAAGAATGAAAAATATATATAAAAAAAGAATAGCTTTAAAATATTTTCTAGTAGCACCCGACGACATTGTCCGGTGATCGCACATGTAGTAAGAATAGACAAACATGACAGGATTTCAAGGAAAACAAATTTAGAAAGAATTTCATAATGATGGTGGATCTACCATAGACAGAGGATTTTAAAATACTATAATGAATTAATTAATCAAACCACCCATCAATCACATCCTTCCAAAATACCCAACAATGGTACATTTGCCATACGTATAACCATTAAGAATACCATCACATCGCAAAAACAAATTTCAACATGTTTTGAACCACATATTAAGATCTTTACTACCATTAATCACCTATAACAGCATACGTATAACCATTAAGAATACCATCACATCGCAAAAACAAATTTCAACATGTTTTGAACCACATATTAAGATCTTTTACTACCCATTGATCACGCCATATAACAAGGCAAAAAAAAATGAATGTTTTGGAATATTTTAAATATGATTATTTAATTTATTAAGTGATTTTTTACTTACTAACCATATCCTATGACAATGCCTAATAACATTACTTTTACCATACTTTGTGTGACTTATTAAATGATTGCGTCCTTCTGTAACACTTGCCTTCCATTGATAGGCTTTAAGGTTTAGTTTCAACTTTCAACCTGGAAAACAAATGAGTTTCAAGGTTTATTTACATTAATAAGTAGATGCCAAGCTATCAAGTATCTGCCAAGCTAAATGCCTCTTAAATAAAGATCCCAGTCACTTTTAACTACAGCAAATCCTGAGTTAAATATTTCAAAAGCAAGAAACACAACGATTTTCTGACATTACAAACTACTCTTGCTGAATTTAGAGTAGGGTAAGTTGAAGTTTTGGCCGATTTGGTTTCGGTTCTGAAACCTCCAAGTGAATTTTCACCGCCTGCAGGATACTGTACGAAACGCTACCATCCATCTTCCTAATATTCTGCTGCTGTTCATCTACAAACCATTCCCCACCTCCTTTATCTCCTCTCATTGTCAGGTATACTGGCCCTTCTATACCAAACCTGCAGAAAACATGTGTCAAATCCTACGCAACGCGCATATAAATAACATCTGCTCCTCCACGAAGTGAAGGACCATCATGCAGCGAGGAAGGACTTGGATGGAAAGATTCAAGGATTCTAGATTTATAAACTAAGTTTGATGCAGGGTGGTATGTTACGATTTGAGGAAAAGCAATGGCATGATAGTGTCACACACACACACACACACACATATATATATATATATATATATATACACACACATCATTTCTTTGATAAGCCAAGTGTGATTGTTCTAGACATGGCAAGATTCTCTATACACCGCCGACGATACTAGTCCTTTAATTGCTTTAGTATTGGAATTTATGCAGCTAGTGAACTTATTGAGAAGCCGTGATTGTGCATTATGTTTCCAAGTACTTGTGAATGCAATTGCCTAGATTCTGCTTTAACTCAGCAAAATATATGCAATTCCTGATCTTTAAGATGCAAACAAATCACAGTTAGATCAACTACCACACAATTGCTTTCAGCCCTAGAAATCCTTCACTTGATTCCTTAAATTCCAGGTCCCACCAAATTTGCTCTTCCAACCCTATTTGCAACTAAATTCTAAATTCAATTCTTTGCCAAATAAAACCCTGAATTGAAATTTTCCCCTCATTTCTTTTTCCTTGTTTGTATTCTATTTCCCATTTCTTGGGTTCCTTGAGACATTGGGTATGTTATACAGGGCAAACCATAACTAAGCCAGAAATTTTTATGTAAGAAAAGAGAGAGACGATAAGCTTATCCATAAAAAGGTCAAATAGGGAAATACATACTTCGGAACAAATACAATAAAACCATTTGATCTCATCTTTACAATTCTGGCCTCTGTATCTGTGGGCCTACAACAAGAAAAAAGTTATGATAATTAGATTAGTATGTATTTGTGTGCATGCAGGCTGGGATCAGCAGGGGAGTTGGGAGAGATCACACAAATTACCGATTTCTGAAGTATATGAGAGTATGGAGCTCTACTGAACCTCGGCTTGCCATCTGGGCATTCCTATGCCGGTAATTCAAATCTGCAGGAAATTTACATTAAGCAATGTTCTTACCATTCAGCATGACATGGTTGATACGAATTAATAGTAGCCCCATCAAACTCACAGAATGCATTGCACGCTAAACTACTTAATTAAATCTATATAATAGATAAAATGTGGTTGGGTTCGATAGAGTAAACAAATTGGAGGACCTAATATTAGAGAGTATGAACATATTGTGAAAGGGAAGGGAAGGGAAATAAAATCAAAACTTGCAGTTAAACCATGGAAAAACTTTAGCAGGAAAGTTCATTGTTGCTTACTATCAGCGATACTAGTAAGCTGGGGCCTGTCTTGGAATATAGTTGGAAGTTTGTATATTCCTATGGATGCAGCAAGCAACCTATGTACAATTACATCTGCAAGAAAGAAAAAATCCAAACTCAAATTCAGGTAGTGTTCATCAGTAAAAAGTAAAACTCAACAAGATAAAACCTCCTGCTAACCAGCATATCTCCTGATAGGTGATGTGAAATGAGTATAAAGAGGTGCTGCAAGCCCATAATGAAGAAATTCAGGAGGGCTGAGTTCTCCACTACAGAAATATACTGCCTGATTACAGTTCAAGCAAGAAATAAATAGAAAATAAATACAAATTCCATATACAAAGTACTCCTAAAAATCAAAGATTCAAGTAGTATATTACCTGTGTCATACATCTAGTTGCCATGATACGAATCAGCTTGTTGAAGTATGGATCGTCGCCCTGGAAAACATGATATTGCACTAAATCATGACTATGATTTTTTTTATTAAATTTTTTTTTTGGAAAGTGTCAACTAAAAATCAACTCACCACAGCACGGTCAAGTGAATCAGCTAGTGATTTTGATGATGTGACATCCAGGTTCAAACCAACAGCAGCAGCAGTACGAAGCAAAGGTCCAAGCATCTCTTTTGTTGGAGTAGGATGACGCCTGAAAAGAGAGCATGTGTCCACAGGAGACACAATTGAGATAGTTCAGTAAAGGAAAACTGGAAAATCCTCGGTATATTAAAGAGAGTACAAGCTTTTCTTATAACAGAACAGTAGTTCAAAATAATACCACCTCATTGCACTATTAAAGAATTCAAGAGAAGTTTATTTCCTCTGAAGAATTCAATAGAAAATAACGTCAGAAAAGATTCTTCAAAACAAATTATGGATAAAAAAGAAAGGTTTTCTGAGAGATTAAAAAGGCCTAGACAATAGTTTGAATATCTTGTTAAAATAACATACTGCAATAAAATTGCCCATAAAGAAAATCAAGTCTCAGCTAGTTCAAGTAATTTCAAGCTTAAAATTACACTTTTTTAACATGTATATCAAAAGATCTCTCTGCAATTCTCAAACATCTGAAAATTATGCTTATGAATACTACTCCAGAATAATATTTTCAGCAAAATGCAACAGCACAAATCAGTTCACTAAACAAAGTCTTACTCAAGAACTTCCAACATGAAACAGAAATTGATACTACATCAAAATTCTTTCACAACATTGTTTAGGCAATTAATGCATTGTCAAATTAAATATCATCCAAAATTCAATTTTCAAGAGGCTTGGCAACAAGAGTCCTGACTAATGAACAGGAGAGAATTATTTTTTGTTCAAAACTTATTCTTTGATCACTCATTAAGCAATGACCACTTGTATTGTTGACAAGGCTTAAAAGGTGACAAAAATGAAATTAAAAAAATACTAGAAATTATACAGTACTTTACCTCAATAGTGAACATTCTGGAAATTCTTTAAGAATTTTTTCAGCTACAGAAACATTTGCAGCAAGCATAAACTCCTCAACCATTTGGTTTGCTTCTCGAATCTGATACATACCTGCATAAACAATGAGACCATTAGACATGATATTTTCACAACTATAATTAGAAAAAACTCAAGAAATGTAAACAATGCTATAACCTTTACAAGCCCAAAAAATGCTTCGTATAAAAGAAGGTTGAAGCATTCTGTAAGAATTTTGTAAAACAATAAAAAGCAAATCTTTCTAGTCTTTTTAGAATATCAATGTCAAGAAAAATTCCTGTCGCTGAAAACCACAGCAGCTCTACAAAATTCACCAAATTACACACATGATCCACTACACACTTCCTTATTTGTTGTATAACAGGGGCACAAAAACATCCACCCTAAACCAAAAAAAAAAAAAATTGCTGTTTGGGCAACATACCAATATCAAGAGGATCATGCGTCTCGGTATCAATCTGAAATTTGACTTCAGCAGAGGCAAGTGTTAATGCTCCTCTCTGAATTCGCCTCTGCCTCATTATCTGCAGAATAGTATATAAAGAACTTCTTAGTGCATTTTTCATGGTGGACAGCAAACAAAATAATTTAAGCGTGCTCACAAGATTCATACCTTTGCCAGAGCATTCATATTTCTCAAATCTTTAGTTAGTGGATCAACCAATCGACTAAAAATAAGATTAAATTGATTAGGACCCCATCAGCCAACTATACATAAGAGACTTTCAGAGATGAGAAGGAAAGCATAAACACTAATACCACAAATTCAACAAATTGATATGGCCATATGTGACAGCGGAAGCAAGGAAAAGGATAGAGTTCTATCATGAATTTCACATTCACTGTTGCCAGCTTGGCCAAAACACTACCAGATCGTTTATATAATACCACTCAGAGTTTGAGCAGCTTTTTTAGCACCCAAGGACTTGAGCAAGCCAGCACAGAACCAATTACTTGGTTTCTTTTTGATTTATTAGTGCTACCGGTTTCCTCAAATCTGTCCTGTAATAATTATGACATTCTTAAAGATTAATACTGAAAGTCACTTTTCATATTAAAATATTCTATCAAGACTTGTCCCGACATTACACGAATCAGCAACATGAAGATCCATGACCACTTCAAAATCCCCAAACTCAATAAGCATATTCAACTAACCCAATCGACATGTCTTTTCTGTGTGAATGAAATCATTTGTTCTGATATGAGCATAACATCTACATTTCTGCATGTCTTCACTATGAATCTGATCTTATTAACTATAGATAAATCTGATAGATATATGAGAGAAGTCTTCTGGACAAAACTAACTCTGTCTATGTAATCATTTCACAAGCTAAATCAGGCATGCCATATATGTAAAATCATGAAATAACCTAATATACATGTCAATGTGGCAACACAAACAGAAGTCACTGGGAGAAGCTTATTCTCACTTATAAAGAGAAACACATATGGTTATTATCATTATAGAAGAAGCACTTAGTTTCTCAAAGATTACATTGGGGCCAGGACCAAATATAAAACATTTTCATTCATCAACTAATGGTAGAGTCAAAACATTACCTATCATCCATCCTAGCCTGAGCTTCAACATAAGATAATGCCGCAGATGATTTGATGATACTTTTTGTGTATTTTGTAGAAATAATTTCTGCTTCAGGGGTCATTTCCTGTATAATTGATCATTAGAATTCAAAATATATTAATGTCCTTTGAATAAAAAAAAAGTGGGTGTTTTTAATTATCACAGTAAAATATGCTTTAACAATCTTAAATTAAAGCAAGGAGTAGTTTGGAGGAAGTCCCTCATCAAGACAAGTAGAGAGCAAAGAGTGATACAGTGGAGACCTGCATCATAAGAAAACAAATGACAGAAAATGCTACCCTAATGATTAAAAATGGAAGCACGTACCCAAATAACAGAAAAGGCTAGCCTTTCCACATCAGCTCGAAGAGAACATATATCTACATGATAAAACTCATTATAATGACCTTAGGTTCACAAAATACACACAAAATATCATGAATTCTGACATAGATACACATCAAATAGAAAATTTTACCTTCTGTTAAAGGTTTTGGAAGCATGTCTATACGACGCTCAACAAGGTAGACAGATGTACCCCTTTTTGAAGCCTCGTCATCAAGTGGGGTGCCAGGGTGAACAAAATTCGTTACATCAGCAATGTCTTAATTTATATCAATGAAAGAAAACACTGGAGACTGTTATTTGCTCTTATAACAACTAAATAAAATGATACTGCATTGAGAGAACGAAAAAGGCTAAAAGAGAATAAATCTAGTATAAGGGAACACTGACAGAAAGAAAAAAAAAAGTGACAGAATAAGGAACACTACCAAAAAGAAAAACAAAATCATTAAGTTCAAACAAGTAGTGTGTATGCACACATAACCATATTGATACCCTACATAGCCCTCAATTTTGTTAAAGTAAACAAAAAAATATATATTATATTAAACTCAGCATATTAGAGGATACGGACTCCAACTTCGAAATTTCCTGTTGGAAGCATAGCACAGTGTAGTGCATCATCAATATCCGTGCATCCTGCAAGTAACATAAACTAATAAGACAAGAAATCATACAAAATAGTAGAAATGAACAACATGAAAATGGATCATGAACCTGGAGGATCAACACTAAAGACACATAAATGTCGTAAGTCAACTCTTTTTGATTTGTTCAAATTTGTAGAGGAAACCGACCATGGTAGTGGTGGCAAGCATGCCAAAACTTGGGCAGAAAAAGGTCTTGCATCAATATCATTCTCTATCAAGACCAACTGCAATTCACAAGATCAAAATATATTGTCAAAGAATTAAGTTTAAGTTGTTAGGTAAGGCTCCAAGATATGATTTATATTATTCTCAACACACTCTCTCAAGTGAAAGCCCTCTTAACTTGAAACTTGCATAGAATCATCATTATCTTGTGTTTAATTTTATCAAATAGAATAGAGGTCATCCACATGGTCATCAAGGTTCTAATACTATGTCAAAGAACCATTTCAACCCAAAAGCTTAAGTTATTAGATGAGACTTCAAGATATGGTTTATATTATTCTTCAACATATATCAACTCCATCTACGCATCTAAAGCTTGAGGAACAATGGTAAAGGTCCATAGTATCTAAGGAAGCAGCTTTCAAATAATAAATATTCCACTCACACACAAGTAGCACTCGTAAGCTTATAAAATGATTACTGACCTCGGTTTCAGTATCTCTATCGCCTATCTCTCCTATACTGCGTACATAATGGCCAGAAGGATGTCGTGATTGACGGTCCCAAGAATCAACAGCTACAATAATTCTTTTGTCCAAAAGATTCTCAAGCTGGCGAGTTTGAATCCGAATCTTAGGAATTCTGCGATCTTTGGAGACAAATAAAGCATATACAAGACCACCACGTCCTGCTGGCATTGGCATGGGCTCTAAAGATCCACAATAACTGCACAAGATCATTTAATAGAAAACTAAATCCATAACACAAACAATGCAACAAAAAAATCATTTTTTTATTAAAAGTTAAGAATAATATTTCATGGCTAGTCAGATTACAAGGAATATCCCATTTGCGCAAAAAGAAGACTAAATGAAAGTACATTAAGTTTAAAAGACAGAGTTAAGTTAAGAAAGTTGTGTTCCACAAGCAAAGTATTTGGAGCAATTGCATTATGGAGCACATAAGGTAGACATGCATATTTTTGCAGCATGACACTACATGGATGCAGTAATAAGACTAACATGATTATCACAGGCTCATTCAAACCATATCCATTAAAACAACCAGAAACAAAATGCATGTGTTCATGCAGAAATCAATCAGTATTAACATCAAGATGACTTACGAATGCCAATTCCGCTTTATAATACCAACAACACAGCCAGATGGTCGAGATGAGGCAGGATTTGTGTCAGAAGTCAAACTTGGTGCTGGTATTGAAGTCCTGGGAGCATCATCTGCACTACCTGGGACTAGATGAACATCTTCTTCTTCATCCTCTGCAAGGGAAAAGGATATTGTTGAGAGAACACAGACAAAATGCAACCACAATGCTCTGGAAACCCAACTCCAAACACACATGCACACAAAGAGATCCATCTATTCATTATGTAGAAAGGATGATATATTTTTTGCACTTCCATTTTGCTTTTAGTATAGATCATAAGCTGAAATGAAAAAGGCAACTCCTTGAGACTTGCAAAAACGAAAGTGACAAATTGCATTAATGTCTTATGGCATAAGAAATGAATATGAAGACAAGAATGTAACCCATTTTTCCTTATTGTAGGTTATCAACACCAAAACCTTACACATAACCAAAGCAAATTGAGCTCGAGCTCATACATCTAAAGACACTGTTAAGGTGAAAAGGACAGTTGATGTGTACCTGCTTAGAAATTCATAAGCATATGCATGCACAATAAGTGATGCACTTTGCGCGCATGCACCTTCTAGGAGGCCTAAACAAAGCATGACAAAAAACATACCTTCATCTACTATAGATAACGATTTCTCCTCGCTCCATTGGTCTTGTGGAAGAAGTTCCACAGCCACAACATCACCATCAAAAGCCCTGTTCATATTTCCACGCCCATATATGATTATTTCATCACCAATGCTCTCACTTCCAACATATGCTTCATATGGATTGTAACGGTTCACACGAAGTTTTCCTTGATGGTATATTCCTTTGGTCAAACCAGAAGTAATCTCTGACATGGGCTTATGCTAAACAAAGAACAAAGTGCAAAGAATTATTTTTAAAAAAACTGTCACGTCTATTTTCTTGCAAGCAAAACAAATCTAGAAACCAGTAAGTTAGCAGACACTAAAGCAATACCTCAGGATAAACAACTTTCCTCTTTGAAGGTCTCATATCTTCTACTTCTTCCATGATTACATCTTCTGAAGCTGGCTGAACAAGCAAGTCAAGTAGAGCTGGTTGACCCAATGATTTCACATATGATTCAACTGCAAATCAGAAGGGAGCTCTAAGCAAGCATAATTCCACAAAAGTATCACACTACCAAGGTACCAAAAATTTAATCCTGCAGATGAAGATATAATACATACTTGTCTCAGCAGAAACACCCTCTTCAGTAGCCTTCCTTTTATTTTCTCTATCATTAGTAATAAGTAGAACCTTCACCGCTTCACCAAGATGACTCTGATACCATCTTGCAGCAACCCTAATGGCTGGATAAAAAAATCTTCTAAGTCAGATTTACAAATCTGGGAGCACATGCCAAACAAAACAAAACAAATGGCTACAAAGCAGAGATGCCGCAACATTAAAAAAAAAAAAAAACCAATGAAATGATAAAAATCTGAGAAATACACAACAAATTGTATCAGAAAGGATCCGGAATTATAAAGAGTAAATGGTCAAACTAACCTCTGTCGTTTCTATCATTCGGACTTTCTCCTGCCATAGCCTGCACATAAGTATGCCTAACCAACAAGCAATACATCATAAATTCACACTCAAAAGTGTCCTAGGAAATAAAATGATAGAGAAAAAAGAACCACCAAAAACCAGCAAAAAAAACAAATAATTACCTGTGGAATTCATTAGAGAAAACAACGAATCTCCTAGCAGGACTGTCAATAAGATTCCTAATTCTTCCATAAACAGACGAATTTTTATTCTTCACCTCTTGTAAGACCACAGATAGCAAAACCACATCTTCTATTGCCGGATTCTCAAGCAAATCAATCTTGAAAACCCACAAAATGATAAGAGCTCAAATTCTTTATAAGCTAAAATCAAGTGCCTAAAACCCCTACGAAGACATTTAAAGATTACCTGATTGAGAACAACATTAGTGTCAAGAACGAGAATAGTAGACGCGGTAGCGGTCAGCCGAGCTTTCGATTTATCTTCGCAAGATTTGCAAAACAGAGCTCCACAGTAAATATCATCTCTTAAGTACACTTCTCTTACAAGCTTTTGTATTCTTCCACCTCTGGTTTTCTTGTTAAAAGTTTTACTGTGTAACATGTTTCAAAGAGACAAATGAAGCGTCCGTCCTTCTCTATTAGGTGGTTCTATAGTGAGGTTTGGGGCTTTTGAAGGGCCTGTCTGTCTCTGTGTGTGTGTGTGTGTGTGTTGCTGGTCTCTGGCGTATGAGCAAGGGTTTTGGCTGTGGCGTATGAGAAAGGGTTTTGGTTCGGAGCAAGCTTCCTCGCACAGAATAGAACCTACATTTTTCTTCGCTCTGTTTGGAAAAACTCAAACTAGTCCCCCCCCATCTCTTCTTTATTCATTTGGGTCCAATCCTATCATAAGTCTTTAATAAAGTCCTTCCTTGTATATTTTACAGAAAGTATTGTGTTCTCTTAATTAACCGATTTTATTGCATAAAATAAGGATTTTTCGTATTCCAACCAAAAACCTGGTGGTGGTCCAACGTTATAAATAAAGGGTTTATTGAAATAATTCAAACCAGACAGCATTTGTTTATTGGATGAAGTTTTGCTGGCCCTTAGGTTTTTTTAATAACAATTAATGTTTATTAAAATATAAAATACTCCTTAATTAGCCTGATAATAATATTAAAAAAAACATGATGAAAAAGCTCTTGGAAGATAATTTAGTAGATATTGCTTTTAAAGGTAATTAAACCATTTAAAATATGCTTAAAATATAAAAAGACTAAAAGTATCTTGAATGTCAGTGTAATACTTTTTATTATAAAGGGGTATGAGAGCATCACTTTCAAATTTATTTATTTATTTAAGTTGATTTAACTCAATACAATCTCTACTTACACTTTTTGTATGAGTATGTCATTTTTTGTATGAGTATGTCATTTTTGTATTTATTTATAAACACTTGTCACCATACTAGAACCTATTTAATATAAAGAAATAAGTAGCCCAATAATGCGTCGCTCCGTAATATCCTTGTATTAATCATACAAGTCAAACCAAATTCATTAACCTTTTCTTATCAATACACCAATCTATGTTAGATTCAAATTTAATACATTTTTATTAATCACAATATGAGTATTTAATACATTTTTATAACTCATCAACACACCAATCTATGTTAGATTCAAATTTAAATATATTAGTTAATGACATTGACATTGACCGTCGAGGCACCAATCGTCAAAATCGTTAGTGCCACTACCTCTACTAGCCTTAAAGAGGTTGGGTAGTAAAATTAAATATGTTGTTCATCAATCTCATTGTTGCCACTAACCCCAGAACAAGTTGGGTAGTCAAATTTAATATGTGATTCATCAACCTTGTTGATGCCTTAAATATGATGGTACTCAACCTTGTTGATATCACTAAACAGGTCACCTGGTCAAATTAATTTTGATTTATATAAAGATCCTTATTGTTGCGGTTAATCATAAATTGTCCACACATACTAATTTCTAGCCCCGTAGTCATATTCACATTACAATATTCATATATTTTTACTCATGGGTAATATTAATACAATAAAAATATTTCTCCTACTCATAGGCAATATTCACGTAATAATATTTTCTCTACTTGGAGGCAACATTCACATAACAACAACAACAACAACAATTCACTTTCGTGTATGCAATATTTGCATATTCACCATGCTCGTAGGAAATACTTTTCATGATACATATAATTTCTATCATATTCTAACATTGCAAAAAAAAAAACTTAAGATACCAAGGGGGAAAGGGGCAACCTTTACCTTGAAATCCTATTATGCACACTTGTAAGAGGTCAAGTCTTATTCCAAACGTTTCTCCTATATTTCAATGGAACATCCTAAATCAATATTCAAATCTTTATGATTAATCACATTTACTAATTCATGTAATCAAGTTTTTTTTGTAAATAAGGCCATGAATATACTATTTTTGTTTATCATTTCAATTCATTCTCACTATCATCCTTTTACGCTAAATTTAATGTTCAAATGACTTGGTTTTTCATTGATGAGTTATATATAAAAACTCAAGTCAGGTTCTACATAGTCCATCATACCTTTTTCAAGTTAATCATTTCCTTTACCACATTTATAAATTTGACCAAGTAAGCTTTTGACTTTTTTTCTCGATTAAACATGTCATTTTATGTATTATTTAACAAACTTATCATCCTACAATACTTGTAGAAACATATTATCCATTAAATTGTAACAATAAATAAGATGGAATAATGACTTAATGAGTTGCAATAGTGAATGAATAAGTTTGCAAATAATATAATCAAATAGCTATAAATATATGTACACTCAATTTTTTCTCATTCCTAACAATGAAGTTATGGACCATTATATTATACATGTCGTATACAAATTTTAGTTTAATACGACTGTTAATGTAGCCAATAAAGGCAAATACCCAAACTAACTTAAGAAATAATGAGTTATTGTTCAGGAAAACAAGGTTTTTAAGACATTTATTTACAATCTCCACTAACTAGAGGAAGAATACACCCAAATCTCTTTGTGAAATATCAGTCAAATCCAATGAAGGATGAATCAGAAACATGTTGGTGACCGTGAATGACCCAAGATAGATTATATCATAAAATACTTGTTTATCATATCTCTTAGATGAAAAATGATAATAGCAATCCCTCTAGTTAGATTATAAAGGTGATGAGATGCATGACATATCTAATAATCAATTTGATTTCATGGTTAACGATACAAATATAGCTTCTAAAGCACTAAATATCTATTATTTCTCTCTTTAGCCTTAGATACTACATATTCTAGCAATATATTTACCATTTTTAGTTCAGAGAGCTTACAACCAATCCAAAAATATAACATAATCATCAAGGTCGGGAAGAAATTTATTAACAAAGGAGGTCTTTTTAATATGCTAGCTTCTTTATCATTAATTTCAATTGCTCATCATATATATGCTTAAGTGTAAAGATATAAGAGTTAAACCTTGTTTATCCATCTCAAAATAGTACCTATCTGTCAATTTATCATGCATGGTCTCCTATCATAATGTAATAATCTATCAAGCAACAAATGACTAGTTTGCATTGAAACATTATCATACAACACTTCATCATAAAATTCACCGATAGAAAAGGCAACATTCACCTTCATCATACCACTATCATTTATAAGGTATGATATGTTTGGTAGTGTGCAAGTTTGACTCTTCCATCAATTTAATAGTAGTTATATAAGTATGACTACCATAATCTATAATTAACCTACATACCTTATTCTTAATTAACATGGCACATTGTTTGAGATATCTCCCCCTACTGATTTTCCAAATTATTTATCTTTACATGTATATCCAATGCTTTCTTTACCATAAATGTTTCTCCATCAGCTTATACACAAACATCATCACACATCCTTCAATGGTGACATCTCCGCCTCCTCATCTTCTCCAATGAGATAAGATAAACTTAGAATATATTAACAAATAAAGCATAATCCTTGATTAATTTGATACATATCAAGCATGTCTTGTAGGTGGGCATTTAAACATTATATTAAATATGCCAGATTTGACCTTTCTATACTATTTTGGACATAATTGAAGCTACATTAAGGGTTTTAACATGTTTTAGATGCATTGAAAAGTAGACATTCATATATTTCCAATGATATATAACATGTCTTCTAATTCATAAAGACATGAGAGAAACAAGTGCTTAGATTTGGGCTTTAATTTTGCGATCAAATTATAAAAAAATAACTTTAGTCTTATTTAAATTAGTTGAGCTATTGTTTTATTTATTGTTTAGTTATTATTATGCATTTTAAATATATCAAGGATTTAATTTAAATTTGGGATCATTGGATTATTATTGTTTATTAGATTTATCCATATTCATTAGAGATATCCTATTAGACATTGAATTCTTTCTAGTATAAATACACTTTCATAAAGACTTTTTTAGGAAAGATTGTTTTTAAAAAATACATAAATAAAAATTCTTAGTATCTTTGTAAATGATTGATTGGTGTACTAAGTTTTTAATTGAACTTACAAACTCTTTTATGGATTAATCAACTTTAATATGATTCTATATTACTCGTTCGCGTCTTTTTATAGGTGTAAGGTAAAAGTGATCATTGTGCATAACTTTGGTTATCCGAGGCCGGTTCTTGTTTAGTCAAATTACAAACTATTCAAATATGATTTAAACATATTTTGGAAGGTGTTTGCATCAATTGATATCAAAGCTTGTGCTATTATCAAGTCATATCCCATTAATATGTAGTTTGTGTTGTTTCTTGATTTTCTTTCTTCCTAGTTTTTGTTAATGTCTTATTAAAAATTCTTTCTTCTTTTATTATTTTAAAGTTTGCGTCAAACCCTGTATTAATAAAAAAACTATTTTGCTCATATTCTTGATTTTGTTAAATACATTAAAGAAATTAATGTCGTTGGTCTTTAAATTGTGTTCTTGATCTTTATCTCTTACCGTTCTTGATTTTGGCCTAAAGTAAAAAAAAAATTATGCTTTTGTCGAATAGATACAAATTGATGGAAATATTACAAGAATTGAAAAGTTAGGTCATAACTAAATACAAGCCTTTGAATTTTAAGATTTGTTATATTTTTTTCCCTAAATGGATACATATTAATCTTGGTATTGTCAAATTGAATTCTTGTTTTTCTTGGATTATCTTACCTTGTTTAAAATTTGGCTGGTATAGAGATTTCTCACTTAATTTTAATTATTTTCTTGAGACTCTTGAAGTTGAATCTTAACTTCTTGAATTAGTTAGTTTTCCTTGAATCTTTAAGATAAACTCCATTTCTCTTTATTTCATGACTTCTTTTTGTCATTATATCTTGTATGCTTTACATTGTTATTTGTAAATTTGTCCTCAATTTCATTTTGAGTAGCTTCATATATTTTCTTAATTCTTGATTCTTCATTATTATAAATTCATTATGTTGTTTTGATTGATTATTTGATAAGTTACTTTTTCAGAATCTATGTAAAAGAATATTTACGTAAAATGCATAATAAGATTATTAAAGTGAAACACATATTGAATTGCATGGAACATGTGTGGAGTGACATTATATGGAGTGTAAGCATTTGAGAGAGAGAGAGAGAGAGAGAGAGCAACATTTTCTTTATCATTAACCTCTTGCAAGTACTCATAATTTCATTAAAGAGAATGTGATGCATATTATAGAAAGACAAGATAGGTTGGAGGTAATGCTAGAGGCTTTGATGAGAAAGATACATAAATTAAGTATTGAGATGAATAATAGACATGATGTTCTTGGTCATAGATTAGTTGGGAATTAACTTTCTTAATTAAGCTTGAGTTTTAGATTTGAGAGGTTATGAGTTTGGAAGAGTAACCTAGGTTTAAGAGATTATGTCTACTTTCTTCCCCCTTTTTTAAGCTTATGTGTTTTCAGTTCCATCCTTTAATTTTTATTTTATTGGAGATTAAACTTTATTGCCATTTTTTGCTTTATATAGGATTTCTCATTGTTTTTGAAAAAAAACTCGGGTTATCTCAAGTTTTGTTTGATTGTTGCTCTTTATTAAATTTTGGTATTTTGACATTATTTTTGAATTAAATTAATTAATTAAATATAAGCATGAGATGCTCATTATTTCTACCCACTTTTTGACATATTTTTGAAATACTTTTAAATAATAATCAAGATATAGACAAAATAAAATAAACAAAAAACATATTGTTGATGTGTTTGCATCATTTTTGATATTTTAAGCGTCATCTTAAAAAATTCAAATTTTAAATATTTATTCAACGAGTTTAGTTTTTAAAGTGTTATTTTAAATTATTAATTTTTTTTGAGTTGACATTGATGTTACCCTGTTTCAAAAATAAAAATATAAAAAAATTAGACAAAAAAACCAAATTAAAAAAAAAACATAAACCTAAAAACAGGGTAGCTGCCGCCCTTCTTCCTACAACCCCGCCTTTTCTACTTTTGTATTTGAACCCACCACACCATAACCTTCACCCCGCCACCTATTTTTCAGTCTTCACTATTAACCTCTCTAACTTCAGTACAATCGCTGCCCCTTCCAGCTGAAACACATTCATAAACCTCACCACTCACTCCCATTTCAGCCAGATATGTCCCTCAACAATGGCCAAATCGACCCACCACCACAACCCGTTTCAAACCCAACTACTCTCTTAACATTTCCCTTCCTTTTCTTCCTTCAATCGAAACCTGTTAACCCACCTAACGACCTCCCGTTCACATTTTACTCCCCAGCTCTCCATCCTCACGGTGGTCAAGCCAGCTCTCCATCCCTGCGGTGGTCAAGTCAGCTCTCCATCCTCACGGTGGCCAAGTAGAAAACAATAACAACAAAAAGTAGGAGGAACAAAATAAATCTGAAAAAAGAGAGTGAACCGAAAAATTGTTGTGTCTGTTGTTTTGCAGGTTGCAATGGCGAGCCATCACAGACATAGGGAGGAAGAGGAGGGAATGCTGCTCTAGATCCGTTAGGTTTCAGTCTGCCACGAGCAGCGACAGGTGGATTCACGCCCCTCTAGTGTTTTTGCACTATTCTCGAGTTCTAACAACTGATACAAATTATTTTTTGACCTTAGACGGTTCATTTTTGTATTTTTTTAAATGTTTATATGTTCATTTAAACACTTGCCACTAGTATTTTTTTTTATCTTGTTCCTTGAAAAAAGTAAAAAGTTTTAAGCATTTGATATTGCATTTTAAAAATGTTTTTGATTTTTTTTATTTCAAATTAATTTTTTTTTGATTTTAATATCTTTTTGATGTGTTTATATTAAACATAATTTTTTAAAAAATAAAAAAAATAATTTTAATATGTTTTTTAACAAAAAAATATTTTCAAAAACAATCACAATCATATTTTCAAACAAATATTTAATTAATATAAAAAAGTTACTTTATATGAATATGTTCAAGTCTAACAAAAATATATATAAAAATATTATATGTTTGCTATTTCTATATGAAAATTTAAAATAATATTTGCATGCATCTTTGAATATATAAAGAATTTAATCAATATTTTAATAATTTATAATTTTATTTTATGAGAATTAATTGTAAAAAATTATGATATAAATATTGACAAATATTTAAATATCTAAAATTGAGTATAGAATCGTCAAGAATAAAGTTTTTACTAATTTTTTAGTTGAAATATTTTTGTATCATAATACATAAGTTGTAAAAAACTTATTTGTTTTCAAAGATATATAACCTTGTTAAGATATTTTCTTTGATCTTTTCTCTATTTGTTTTTAAGCACACAAGCCAATAACCATATAATAAAATTTTAAAAGCCAAACTTATTAAAACTAATAAATTATACTCATTAAAAATCTTTAAATCACTTTAAGCCAAGGTTGTTAGTTTTTTTCTCTTCTGATTTAGTTAAAATGGCCAAAATATTTTGTAAGAAAATGAGATAAAACAATGTTTTAATCTTGGTTTAAATTCTGGCATATTTTGGGCAAATACTGAATGAAATGTTATGATTTTGTTTTGTCTTTTTTGTTTCATTTAAATTTTATTTTTTTAAATAATAAATAATTTTATAATATTAATCATATCTTTTAATTTGTTAGTTAGATTGAGATAAAATTTTAAAAGAAGTTTCTTGATATATTTATATATATTATGTTAAAATTTCAGAGCAATTAAAGAATATAATGATTGTGAAATTAATGATGACATTCTCGTAGAATTATATTTCATAACAATTGAAGAATATAATGACTGTGAAATTAATGATAATATTCTTGTAAAATTATATATTTATAATATTATTTAAAATTTTTTATTATCTTTTTTAAATTAAATTATACAATTCTAAATAATTATTTTTTTGAATTTTAACTATTTTTTATTTTTTTTTATATATATAACTGTCTGAAAATATTTTATTTCAAAATCAAAATATTTTATTTCAATTAAAAAATAATTGAAATAAAATATTAACATAAAAATAATTGATATCCTGGATCGAAACCACCTTTTCTAGCTACCATTCCACTTTAAAAAGCTAGTTTAATGAGGTTCATCATATACGGATCAAATTCTGTCATATCTGTCAAAATTTATCCTTTAACCGAAGATTATCTATCTTTCTTGATATTATTTTTTTATGCCCCTCGACAGAAAAAAAAAAGGCCTGCGTAGATCATCTTATGGACGGACTAATTGGATGATTTCGGTCCTTTAATTAGAACGAAATGTTTTGATTTCAAAGTGTTTCGATATACTATTTCGGTGTCGTATTATTCATATATAAGTATATATATATATATAAATATTAATTTAATAATTATAATTAAAATTTAATTTCATTTTCATTTAAAATATTTTGGTATTTTTAAATTATTTTGATGTATAGATATCAAAAATAATTTTTTAAAAATAAAAAAAATATTTTTAAACTCAGAATGGCATGTCCAGAATGGAATTGGGGCATTCCGACTGAATTTTGATCAAAATTTTTAGAATAGACAGGAATAAAAAATGACACTATTTTATCATGGGCATTCCGACTGAAATTTGATCAAAATTTTTAGAATATACAGGAATAAAAAATGACACCATTTTATCATGAAATTACCGTTTTTATGAATAAAATATAGGGTTCAGTTGACGGAAACGTTTAAACAGTCGCTAAATTGTGGATTGAAGATAATCCAAGGGCAAAAAAAAAAAAAAAATCACAGAAAAAACGGAAATATAACAACGTAGGCAATGCAATGCTGCCGTTATAGCAAAGACAAGAGCAAGTCCAACAACCGGGTCTTGTCTTGGTAAGGTACACCATGGACTCGGTTTCGGAGATCCTAAAATTGCAGTGTCGGAAACAGAGGCAGAACCTTCAACCCTTACCTTCCCTGTGATTCCATCCTTCCAGTTCCCTTAATCATAACCCTATTATTATTCTTCAAAACCCACCACAAATCTCTCTCTCTCTCTCACACACACACGCACACGCACAAATCCAATTAAAAAGGAAATGGAGATGTTTTCTGTTCGTGTTTCTTGTCTATTATTGATTTTAATTTATATATTTTCAAGTTCAAATGGAGATGTTTGTGATTCGGAGAGAGCAGGGATTGTTTTGACTTCTGGTCTTGATTTCACCGAGTCAACTCGAGCTGGTGGAAGATCTCTCAAATCATTCTCGTGAGTTACTTTGACTACTCTCAGTGATCATTTTTCTCTTGTTCGATTTAGTTTCTTGATATTTTGAAGCCCTTTTTTTTTGTGTGTGGGGTTGGGGTTTGTTATGATTTTTTTTAATCCTTTTCATTTATAGTGTTTATTTGTCTTCTTTGGATAAACTTGCATAATGGGTTCTCGTTTAATGAAATGATAGAGTAGGATTTTGGGCGTAACATGGTTGAATTAAGTGGAGTTACTCACATATACGGAATCCACGCAGAGGGCTCATTGCATCATGATCTCACCTCCATTTTAGATTAGTGCTAAGTAAAGTAGCTTTCATTGTTGACAATAGAAGCGCATGCTACTTTCATCATTGATCTAGACTTGTTTGTATGATCATGTCTTCGGTGATTGGGAGGGGGAGGTGGAATGGTACAGATAGAAAGATCAAAAGTGGGTTTGAAATGGTTAAAATGGTAACAATATGATGGAACATTGGAATGTGGATAGCTGTAATTATTTGGTTCTGTGTGGAGAAGAGGAGATGGGGTTTAAGGGTTATCTGAAGAAGAGTTATTTGAGTTGGTCTCATGGTATGCTTATTTTGTTAGACTAGCAATTAGCTCTGTGGAAGATGAGGAGAGCTATGGATTTGACTGGATTAGAATTTTGACAGGTGTGAGAGGAAAGAGGATGGGATAATTGAGCCAGAGCGTGGGCGAGTTCTGGAAAAAAAATACCCATTTTTTTCCAACCGGTGTTGTTGATCCAATGACACAAGTGGCCAAGCTGGTTTTGGGGTCATCTATGGATGATGCAGTTTGTGAGATGGTTTAAATATTTTGGACTGGTGGGACCTACAACATGATCTTCCCAATTACTCTTTTGAAACACTATCATGTTTACAAGAGCTTTTTCAGTCTTTCATATTTGTGAGGTCTTATCCATGATACTTGGTTTACAGTGTCACCTTTTCATGGCATTTACCCTGATTCTGGCAGTCTTATGAAATTTACCTTGATTTTGACAGTCTTATGAAATTTACCTTGATTTTGGCTGTTTCTCGATATCTCTATGCTCCTGTGGTTATCTAATTCTGTTACTCCTCTTCCTTTTTGTTTCCTATTTGTATACAGACAGTATGAAGATTCTACAGAATTAGTTGCTCTATTAAATGGAACAATTTATTTTGAAGATAAAATTTCTGGGAAAATTCTGTGGTCATTTTCGTCTGGAGGGCCAACATATTCTTCATATCAAGCACCAGCCAAACATGACAATGATAAAGAAAAAGGCCCGGGAGGACTTACCGGGTTCTTTTTAGATTATGGGGATGACTGGCAGTTGTATGCACATTACAAATACTCAGGTGGAATGGTATGGCACTATGTCTGAGAAGTTCATTTTTGTATAGAATAATGATGTTTATTTTCAAAATATTATGCACCAGGTTTCTTTTATTGATTATAAATTTAAAGCATTCATCCTCTTGTTATGATTGCTGCTACATTTTAATCATTGATTTACACTGTTGATCTGACAGAAACTTCCAATGAATATTGAAGACTTTATCACAATTACACCACACATATCAGAGGATGGGGCTGTTATGCTTGGGTCTAAGAAAACTACTGTGTTTGTAGTTGAGGCTAAAACTGGAAGACTTATTCGCACTTTTAAGTCCCCTGATTCTCCATCTTCGTTACAGAGTATTGAAGAAGGGAGTGATTTACATGATGACATTAACAATAATAAGGATCTGTTAAACTCTGGCTCATCAAATACTGCTCAAGTAATATACATCTCAAGGACAGATTATGCACTGCAAACATTTGGTCCAAATTCAGACAAAGTTTCATGGAGTACAAAAGTGGCCACAATAGGGGCAACTTTTCTTTGTAAAGATGTCGAGAATCCATCAGAAGTCTTTAACTTGAACTTTGAGCTTGATTCTGATACACTATTATCATGTCAATCCAGAAGGATTGTTGTCCAACGGCAGGGCAAGTCACAGTATTCCTCTGGGGCTATTCATGGTGAAGATAAGCTCCCATTGTCTGCTCCAAATCTAATTCTTACCACACAACCTGGGGTTGATAAATCATTAGATGATCATCATGCAAGAATGTTGCTTGCAGCTCCCAGTGATCATGGTAATGAAATGCTTGCTTTGCCTTCTGATTCTGCAGCTGGTAGGGGAATGCTCCTCACGTGGTCAACAACTTGGTCCTTCATTTTGTTTGTTGGTATCCTGTTATTATGCTTTGTTTTGTACCTGAGTAGAGAAAGTTTTACCTTGAAAGTACAGTTGAGTAGTACTGGATTAAAAACTTCATCTTCCAAAAAGAAGAAAGCTAAAAAATCTGGAAAGAATAGTGTAAATGTTGAAAACAGGAATGGAAGAATTGCACTTGGAGAGGGTGTTGACAATACATTGTCAGACCTTAATAAACTTGTTGATGGAGGTGCCAATGGACACAAAATTGGCAAGCTATTTGTATCAAATACAGAAATTGCCAAGGGAAGCAACGGTACTGTTGTTCTTGAGGGTGTCTATGAAGGTCGACTAGTTGCTGTGAAACGCCTTGTTCAAACTCATCATGATGTTGCGTGGAAAGAAATTCAGAATCTCATTGCATCAGACAGACATCCAAATATTGTTCGATGGTATGGGGTGGAGTATGATAAGGATTTTGTGTATCTATCTCTGGAGCGTTGTACATGCAGTTTAGACGACTTGATTCAAATATACTCCGATTCCTCTTTAAATCCTGTCTATGGCAAGGACCAAACTTCAAGAGCTGCAAAAGAGCATAAACTTCGGTTGGACTCGGTGAAGGGAGTTATGCAGGATCTCAATTTATGGAAAGCAACAGGCCACCCTTCACCTCTATTACTAACTTTGATGAGGTTAAGTGAAAACTCTTTTCAATGATTTAGGGCTTGATTAAAAACAAATACCTTCCCTCCTTTAAATGTTCATGTTTGGATTGAATTAGTTATCTTTGTTCTTTTCATTTTCAATCCAATACAGGGATATGGTTTCTGGGCTTGTGCATTTGCATGAATTGGGAATAATTCATCGAGACTTGAAGCCTCAAAATGTGCTGATAATTAAGGAAAGATCTTTATGTGCTAAGCTCTCTGACATGGGTATCAGCAAGCGCCTTCTTGGAGATATGTCCTCGTTCGATCATCATGCTACTGGTAAGTTTTTCTCATCCAAAACCATATCCATTCAAGCTCAGTAGTCTTTATTACATGATCGGTGTCAATAGCTTGTTATTCTGGCTTTTGGAATAGTTTTTCTCATCTGAGCTGTGATTTTTTTTCCAAGTAGATTACCCAAGGGAATGTATCCTAGTATATGTAACTGATTGAATGACAGTTTTACCAAGATATTTGATGATGTCATTGCAGGTTGTGGCAGTTCTGGTTGGCAAGCACCTGAACAGCTTCATCATGGACGCGAAACACGTGCAGTTGATTTATTTAGTTTGGGTTGTGTCATCTTTTACTGCATCACGGGAGGCAGACATCCATTTGGTGATCATTTTGAACGTGATGTCAATATTGTGAAAGACCAAAAGGACCTGTTCTTGGTGGAGTTTATTCCAGAAGCTGAGCATCTTATTTCCCGCTTATTAAATCCTGACCCTGAATTGAGGTACGCTTTGTTTCAAAACATCCCCGGATTTTTCTCCTAGCATTCAGATAATTTTAGTTTTAATAATCTTCTAGCATGGAAATTAGGATCTTTAACTCTTGTTTCAATTTTATTTTTCCCCAACAACTAAATGCTTTTGTTTGTGACATACCTTTGATATGCTGTTAGGCCCAAGGCATTGGAAGTGCTACACCATCCTATGTTTTGGGATTCAGAGCTGAGATTGTCATTTCTTCGCGACACAAGTGACAGAGTAGAATTGGAAGATAGGTCTGACTCAGCCCTTCTGAAAGCATTGGAGAGTATTGCACCAACAGCACTGGGTGGTGGAAGATGGAATGAAAAGATGGAGCATGCATTCATCATTGACATTGGTCGTCATCGGCGTTATAAGTTTGATGACATTCGGGACTTGTTGCGAGTCATTCGAAACAAGTTGAATCATTTTAGAGAACTTCCCAATGAAATTCAGGTTTATTTCTCAGACAAACTATATATTACATTACAAATGCTGTCATCAGTTTATGTTCATTTAATATCATGCTCTACACTATATCTTCTCTTTATTGGGGGAGGGGAAGGGTGCAAGGTGAAGAAAAATTGAATGGCTGACTTGATGCCCTGCTTTTCTTGGAGGCGAACCATTTTTAATAGGCTGAGGGTGACTTTCTCACTGTTTTGAGTGTCAGATTCAACATGTTATCCTTCATTTTAGAACAGTCTATCATCATTCGAACATCAAACATGTGTTCATATATCGTTATATTTCCTTTGTACCTGTGCGGTGTACTGGGATGATAGTTGTCGTTGGATTGTTATGCTGCCTTTCATGACTTTATCTTTGCAAGCCAATTCTTTGAATTCGTGTATGTGAACAGCTAATTTCAGTTTTGGTTTGGGTTGATGCTTCAGGAACTTGTAGGACCAGTCCCTGAAGGTTATGATAACTATTTTGCGAGTCGCTTCCCGAAGCTTCTGATTGAAGTACACAAAGTTGTGTGGAAATATTGTAGGGAAGAAGAATGCTTTCATAAGTACTTTAAAAGCAATGTTTAAATCTTTGGTTCCTTTTCACATCCCCGAAGACTGATGAATACTATATTGGTGTATAATAACTGTAAATGAAGCTGTAATCTTAGTGTACGAGACCCCATGTAATAAAACATATTATTCACTTGAAGATTACTCTAGCATACATAGAATATTTCAAATTAACGCAGAAAAAAGTTGGTCATCTTGATCACTTCATCACAAGATCTTTTAGTTGCGTTTGTAATTGCTAGGGAATTCTGTTGTGCCTCAGTGTTCATGCATTTCTTGATTGCTAGGCTAATTTAGTTCGCATCTAGCATTAGAATTGTGTTGCACATTTATGAACAGAGTTATGTCAAGTTTGTCTACTTCCATTCGCTGAAACATAAAACAAGTGATTGCGAAGCCTGGATGGTTATAAAAGGAGTTGTTTGGCTATCATATTAACTAACTACATGCAATGTGTTCAAATCAACCACGAGTTAGAGCAAGTCCAATGGAAAAAGCTATTTTTAAGAGCCAAATCTGTAAATTGCTCATTGAATAGTGTTTATATGGTTTTTGTATTGATGTGTGCTCCAATGGTAAGGGTAAGTCCAATGGAGGAGCCATCAGAGGAGGCAAAGCCAATTTTTTTTTTTTTAAAATAACTCTTTTTGTTAAATTTGTCACTCCAATGGGGAGAGCCAAATGAAGAGGCAAAATGCCTCTTCCATTTTCGGGAGCCATCCCCACAGGTTTTGGCCGGGGAGGCAAAAGAGAAAATCCGACCATTGTAATAAAAATAGCCGTTGGAATACAAGAAATTATACCATTGCAGAAATATAAAAAATAGTAGCAACAATCAACAATGAAAACCTCTCATTTAATTCCAATAAAACCCAGATGAACCAAAAAAAAAAACCAATCTTGTAGTAATAAGAGGATATCGAAAACCTTAAAATTGCTTTTCTCTCGGTACTCGTGTGGTTTAGGATTCGAAAAGAAGAAGGAAAGGGAGAGAACTCGATCCATCGATCAACTGTAAAAAGAAAAAAAAAGGAGAGAAAATGAGGGAGGGAGGAAAATAATGGCTCAAGAGAGATTAAAAGAGTGTGGGTGGGTGGGGAGCGGCTAGAGGGAAGTGGACGGGTGGGCGACGGCGACGGCGGCGCAAGCAGAGGGGAGAAGAGAAGGATGATAGGTTTTTTTTTTAATAAGTTTGAGATGGGGAGGGGGGCGGCGGCCAGAAGAGAAGAAGGTAGGATTTTTAGATGGGGTGGGGGGTGGGTTTTTATAGTAAGTATTATTATATTATAATAATTACTATTAATTATAATAATAATTATTAATTATAATAATTAATAATAATAATAATAATAATTAATAATAATAATAATAATAGTTAGCATAAAAAATAGGGGTCTTAATTTGTAATTAATTTGATTGAATTATCTGTAATAGAATGTATTTTAATTAATTATGTTTGAACTTATTGATTATTTGTTAATGTGTTCATTTTTTTTTTAGTTTTTCTAATACTGAAATGCAATAAGTAACATTAATTAATTTCAAATATAACAACATAAAAAAACATAGAATTGCTTAAAAAACATACAATAATTAGCTTAAATTTCAAATATTGTGGGTTTTTTTTCATTATATTTAAATTCATTTTTTTAATTTATATATAATTAAAAAATTAATTTTATTGTTTGAGAGTTTTTCAAAAGCAATTATTTAATTATATAACTTACTCATATTAATTACATAATTAAACTACATACAAAATAATTGCACTATATTTAAAATAATATAAAAAAATGGCTCCCTAAAATGGCTCTTACCATTGGAGCACACATCAATACAAAAATCATATAAACACTATTCAAGGAGCCATTTACAAATTTGACTCTTAAAAATGGCTCTTATCATTGGACTTGCTCTAAAAGCTATTTTGGGGAGCCATTTTTTTATATTATTTTAAATATAGTGCAATTATTTTGTATGTAGTTTAATTATGCAATTAATTATACAATTAATATGAGTTAGTTATATAATTAAATAATTGCTTTTGAAAAACTCTCAAACAATAAAATTATTTCTTTAATTATATATAAATTAAAAAAATGAATTTAAATATAATTAAAAAAACCCACAATATTTGAAATTTAAGCTAATTATTGTATGTTTTTTTTAATTAATTCTATGTTTTTTTATGGTTGTTGTATTTGAAATTAATTAATGTTACTTATTGTCTTTCAGTATTAGAAAAACTAAAAAAAAACAAAATGAACACATTAACAAATAATCAATAAGTTCAAACATAATTAATTAAAATACATTCTATTTCAAATAATTCAATCAAATGAATTACAAATTAATACCCCTATTTTTTTTATGCTAACTATTATTATTATTATTATTATAATTAATAATAGTTATTATATAATAATTATTATTAATTATTATAATTAATTAATTAATTATTATAATATAATAATACTTACTATAAAAACCCACTCCCCACCCCATCTAAAAACCCTACCCTCTTCTCTTTTGGCCGCCGTCCCCTCCCCATCTCAAACTTATTAAAAAAAACCCTATCATTCTTCTCTTTTCCCCTCTGCTTGCGCCGCCACCCACCCACTTCCCTCTAGCCGCTCCCCACCCACCCACACTCGTTTAATCTCTCTTGAGTCATCGTTTTCCTCCCTCCCTCCCTCCCTCCTTTTTTTCTTTTTGCAGTTGATCGATTGATCGAGGTCTCTCCCTTTCCTCCTCCTTTTCGAATCCTAAACCACACCAATTACGGACAACAGCAACAGTGAAAAGACATCGCATAGTGATGAGTTTAGCGACGGGCAAATGTGTCAGTATAATCAATGCCTTCACGCTGTGTATAGCCTTTAGCAACCAACCAAGCTTTGTATCTTTCAACAGAACCATCAGACTGATATTTAATTTTAAAGACCCATTTGCATCCAATTGGGTGGTAACCTGCAGATAATGAGTAAGGGACCAAGTGTTGTTCTCCTCTAGAGCCTTGATTTCTGTATTCATAGTAGCGACCCAGTGGGGTTGGTGTCATGCTGCCTCATAAGAACTAGGTTCAACCAACTGAGAGATATTGTTAGTAAAGGTGCGGTGAGATAATGAAAGATTTGAGTGAGATACATACCGCGTGATGGGATAGCGAGTGCTAGAAGTGATGGAGGAAGAGTTGCCGGCGCAAGCAGAGCTGCATGGTGGGCTTGATAATCTTTGAAGTGTGAGGGTGGTTTCGTAGGGTGGGTGGATTGTCGGATGGGTGGTGGTTGTGCTGCCATGGGGGGTGGGGGGTTTATAGGCGGAGGATGTGGTGTGATGGGTGAAGGAGGGGGTGTGGTGTTGTCAATGGTTATATGAGTTGGATCTGGTGAAGCTGATGGATGTGTGGGATCATGTGAAGGTATGAGTTCTGGTAGGGGTAATGGGTTGGTAGAGGGAATGGGCAGGACAGGTGAGTCATCTTGGTTTTTGGGAGGTGATGAATAAAATGGAAATATCTGTTCATGGAAAATCACGTTGCGAGAGGAAAGGAGTTTTTGTGTGGTAAGGTCATAAAGGCGATAACCTTTTTGACCAAGGGGTAACCAAAAAACACATATCTACGTGCTCGTGCATCAAACTTGTGTTTAGGTAGGAGATTGGTGGCGTAGCATAAACAACCAAATACATATAAGATGGAATAATCGAGAGTTTTGTGGTGTAAAATTTCATATGGTGATTTTTGGTGGAGTAAGGGTGTTGGGAGGCGATTTATAAGATAACATGCAGTTTGTAAGCTTTCCCCCCAAAAACATAAAGGGATGTTGGCCTGAAAATGTAATGCCCTACCAACATTTAGGAGATGGTGATGTTTTCACTCAACAATGCCATTTTGTTGAGGTGTGTATGGACATGAGTGTTGAAAAGCAATGCCTTTGGTTTTAAAAAAAGTTTGGAGAGACATAAATTCGCTCCCATTATTGGCATGTAATGTTTTAATGGGGAGCTTAAATTGTGTTTGAACCCATGAAAAAAATGTTTGAATCACCCCTTGTGTTTCTGATTTAAAATTAAGGAGATGAATCCATGTGAATCGAGTGAAATCAACTACAATGGTGAGAAAATATCGTGCCCCGGTATGAGTAAGAATTTTGTGTGGACCCCAAATGTCACAATGTATTAAATTAAAAGGTGCATTAGATGATGTGGAAATAGATGGAGAAAATTTTAAACGAGTTTGTTTTGCTAAAGGGCAAACATCACAAATATTATTTGGATTACAAACAATTTCTGGAATTTTATTTGAAAGCAATTGAGTGGGTGCATTGGATGGGTGGCCTAGATGTTTGTGCTAGAGAGTGGAGGCAAGATTAACGTGGTGAGCTAGATGTGGGTTTTGGGTAGCTTTGAGGTAGTAGAGCCCATTAAATTGCTTGCCCAGGCCAATTGTCTTCCTCATGATCACGTCCTGTACAACACAAAATTTATCAAAGAAAATCACAATGCAATTCAATCCTCGTGTCAATTTGCTTACAAATAGCAAGTTCATGTTGAATTGGGGTACGTGAAGAACCCCATTAATGGTTAATGTTTCAGATATTTTAATTGAACCAACATTTTTAATTTTTGCCTTTTCTCCATTGGGTAACCCAACGAAACCATGGTGGGTGTTGGTCATGTCATGTGTAGGTTCAAAACATGAAATATGATATGATGCTCCACTGTCCATTATCCAAAATATGCTTGAATATGGGTCATGTTGTGAGAGATTGCAAGTAGGTGTAGCAATACCTATTGTATTTGAACGTGAAAAATTATCGGATTGGTTCTACAAGAGTGCAATTAACTGATTGTACTCTTCGGTGGTGAAAGTTGGGCTTTCATTCTAGTTGTTGTGATGAGCTGTAGTGGTATCCCGGTCAGAAAGGTAAGTAGTGTGTCTTTTATTTCTTGGCTTGATATTCTTTCCGTGTAATTTGTGACAACAATACCTGTTGTATTTGAACGTGAAAAATTATCGGATTGGTTCCACAAGAGTGCAATTAACTGATTGTACTCTTCGGTGGTGAAAGTTGGGCTTTCATTCTGGTTGTTGTGATGAGCTGGAGTGGTATTTCGGTCAGCAAGGTAAGTTGTGTGTCTTTTATTTCTTGGCTTGATATTCTTTCCGTGTAATTTGTGACCAATTAGAAAGCCATTTATATAATAGCAATTTTCCACCGTGTGAGTATCTCCATAACAGTAAGAGCATTTCTTATTATAAGACCCATGCGAACCGTGTAAACCGTACCTTTCATCCCCGTAATTGACATTCGGTTTAAACTTTCCATCCCCATAGCCCACACCAGAGGGCTTCGTCATCTGTGGGTTCCCGATACCAGAGACCCTCGTCATCAATGGATTCCTCGACCTCGTGTTGCCTCTATAGTAACGGCTGGCTTGCATAGCATGGGTTCCAGTCTATCGAGATGCCATATCCATTTGTCGCTCGTGTTGGATGATTAAACCATGGACACGCCGTGTATCAGGGATCAGCGATATCATCAAGATCGACCCATAGACTGTCGAGTAAGCTTCGTTTAGATCCATTAGGAACTACATAACTCTCTCCTTCTCTTCTCTTGATCCTTGTGCCTTGGCACCTTTATAGGTGCAAATAATGGGTTCGTGGTATGAATCTAATTCATCCCATAGAGCCTTGAGTTTAGTGTAGTATTTTGAAATTGAGAGGTTTCCGTATCGGTGCTCTGCAATTTCTTGACGAATTTGAAAAATTCTCGAGTCATTGCTCTGTGAGAATCGATCTTTGAGATCGTTCCATACCATTTGTGCACTAGTGCAGTATAATACATTGCTTGCAATGTCTGGGCTTAGTGATTATAAAATCCATGAGAGCACCATGTCGTTGCATCTCTGTCAAATGGGAAAATTGGTGTTGGTGTTTGTTGGGGATGAGATTGTTCCATCAATGAACCCTAGTTTGTTCTTGGCACTCAATGCAATTCGCATTGATCGACTCCATTGGCCATAGTTGTGCCCGTCAAGGGGCTTGGAAACGAGAACAAGGCCAGGTGAATATGAGTTGTGCAAGGTGAGTGAGTCGGGTTGATTGTTGGTTTGATTGTTGGGTTGATTTGTCGGTTGGTTGCTCTCTGTCATGTTCTCCGTATCTGTCATGTTCTCTGTTGATTGATTGTTGGTTTGATTGTTGTTGCAGGATGGATTCTGTGTTTGGAATGGGATTTGTTGGATTCAATTTCAATGCTGGAAATTTGAATTGGAATTGCTGAGAAATAGAGAGTATGTCTATTGGATTGTGTTTGTGGAAGGTATGTGGGTAAATTCACCAATATTGGTGCTCTGATACCATGTTAGAAATGTAGAATCAAATGGAAGAATATAATATTGTATTGAATCAATGTGTTTCTGTACACTACAATGTGCATGCTTTATACAAAGAAATATAGCCTATACTAGGTAAGATAATCAATTACAATTAATTACAATAACGGTAATATGATCTCTTTCCTTTAATAATACTTGCCAGCTAAGAGGCTGAGTTCTTCATCACCTGACCAGACCATGCAGAGTTCTTTGATTGATAAATTCTCATATTTTCCACCTTGCCAAATTCTTTTTATGTTGGTTATGCATCCTCTTAGATTATGCTGCGTTGTTCTCAAGGAATGACATCCTTTTTGTTTTTTTTTGTTTTATCCAGATCCTGTTCTCAGTCCCACATGTTCTTCCCCTTAATTTAAACACATGTTCACAAACAGGGACGAGTTTTTTCTACCTCCTCAGCGGGAATACGATTCGTTTCCATATTTCTATGCAAAATACATAATTATTCTTTTTTTAAATAACTTTTACCATTGGAGATGTATCAAAACCTGATCTATGTAGAGTCATTTTAACACCTTCTCTGTTATAAAGCACTCCTGCCAGCTTTTATTATTAATAGTTGCCAGTATTTAAGAAGAGATAATTGAAACAGGGGAGAGATAGAGACTGATGATTTCCAGAAATGAATTTGAACAGTAGATGTTTTACTATTCATTCAGCTTTGATAATTGCAGAATTGAATAATTTTATCTCCCAACTTTCTTTGTTTGATGTTTAAACAAACTGGGAACTATGTTATTGCACTTTTTTTTATACAAAGATTTTGTTTCCCTTCAACTCCATCTATGCACCATGCTCTCAGATATGCTTTTCTCACTCTCCACTTCACGCGTCGCCTGATTCAGATGAGTATGAAAAATAAAATAAAAATGGAAGCCCACGGAGTACTGCAGGCAACATATCTAGTAAGAGCTATAAGTTTCTGCCAATAATTCTCTTTTATGCTGCTTGCATATGCCTTCTGGCGGTTGCAATTATTGAAACTGGAAATGTGATTCCAGGTCTGCAAGCTCACAGGAGAGAAGAAGCTGAAGAATTGAAGATTATATGTTCTAAACATTTTTGTCTTGATTGATTTTACATTGTATTCAGGATGATTAAATCCTATAGTCAATAAGTCAACAAGTTATTTAGTTTTAGTGTTAAGTCAAATTAGTGGATAAGCTGGAAATTGTAACCGAATTCAATTTTGATCTTCGTAATGTTTCTTGTTACCTATAAATAAAGATAATGAGATGTCACTAACCATACGAAATATTCTGCCCATGTTCATGTATTTTTCAAATTCAAAATACTGAGGTTTTGTGTTCTCATTTTCTGGGAAATTTGCGAACTGCAGATTTGAATAGCTACAGTAGCGGTTCCCAGCTTTTTCTTCTTGATTATAAGTACTGATTTGAACATTATTTGTTTTTCATGAAATTTACAAATTTCAACATGGTATCAGAGCAAAATTAAATTTTTGAAAGGAAATTTTAGAGAAACATGAGAGAATAAAAAAAGTGAGAATTTTTCAAGGTTATCTGGCCTTAAAGGGGAAGGGTGTAAGAATTCAAAAATCCCAGAAATTCAATCAAGAAATTAATCTTGATTTGTTCTTTAAGAGATCAACAATTGACAAAAATTATCAATATTATCTTTGTTCTCTATTTTGTGAGTTTTGATAAAGAAAAGGACTACAAAGGAAAACTCAAAGTGTCAAAAATGGATTCATCATAATTTTTGTCAAAATCACTAATTTTCAAAGGATCAAACTATGGTGTTTGGGTTGTGAAAATGACAACTTATCTCAAAGCCTTTGATCTGTGGGAGATTATGGAAAACAACAAGCAACCCAATCCCTTGACTTCAAATCCAACAATTGCACAAATTAAGTTTTTTAATGAAGAGAAGACAAAGGTATACAAGACACTTACATGCATTCATAATGCAGTGAGTGAGGAAATTTTCACAAGAATTATGGCTTGTGAAACTGCAAAGGAAGCGTGGGATAAATTGAAAGCCAAATTCCAAGGTGATGAAAAATAAAAAAGAATGCAAATTTTTGAACTTAAAAAGACAATTAGAAGGGTTGAAGATGAAAAACTCAGACACAATCAAGGAATTCTCTTCATATATATCCACGATAGTGAATCAAATGATATTGCTGGGAGAAGATGTTCAAGAATCAAGGGTGGTTGAGAAAGTACTTGTCAGCCTACCTGAAAAATTCGAGAACAAGATATGTTCTTTAGAAGATTCAAAAGACTTCACACAATTGAGTCTCCAGGAGTTGATCAATGCCTTGCAAGCTGTGGAACAGAGGTAGGCATTTAGATAAGAAAATACAAATGAAGAAGCATTTGTTGTAGGGTTTAAAGGAAGATCAAAGTTTCAAAACAATTCCTAGGTGTTCTTCAGAAACCCAGAAGCAAGAACAAATACTGGAAAAAATTGGTAGAACAAAAGTTGAAAAAATAATCAAAACTTTGCTACCACTTACAATTCAAAAAGGAAGGAAAAGAGAGAGCAATTTCCCATTTGCAAGTACTGTCAAAAAACAAATCATCTTGAGTCATGGTGTTGGCTCAAGAATGCTCAATGTAGAAAATGCAAACAATTTGGACATATTCAGAAATTCTGTAAGAGCAATACAACATCTGGAAAGCAAGCTCATGTTACAGAGGTCCTTGAGCCTAAAGAATAACAATTATTCACAACCATGGTAGATCAAACCTGCAACAAAACAGAGGTTACTACTGAAAATTGGCTTGTTGATAGAGGGTATCCAAATCATATGTTTGCAGAAATTAGCATTTTTGAAAACCTTGATTTAAATTACAAATCCAAAGTAAAGGTAGCTAATGGACAGTATGTGAGTGTGGAAGGCAAAGGGGAAGTTGAAATTGAAACTTTGGCTGGTACATGAAATTTTGAAAATGTGTTGTATGTACCAAAAATTGATCAAAACCTTGTTAGTGGTGATCAATTACTTGAAGATGGCTACTCATTGTTCTTTATAAATGGTATCTTCACAATTAAAGATGATCAAGGTATTCCTTTATTCATTGCTAAGATGATAAATTGGTGCTTTAGTATTGAAAAACAAGTAGCACGCCTAAGCATGAGCATCAATGCTAGTGGAAATTATGTTCTATGGCACAAAAGATTAGGGCATTTTAATTATGCAACTGTGAAGAAAATGGAAGACTTGCATGTGGTAGAAGGATTACCTGAAATCTATGAACAAAATCATGTGTGTGAAGCATGCCAATTGGGAAAGCAAGCTAGGATTATGTTCCATAAAAGTGCACTTAAAACTACAACTAAGCTTCAACTTGTGCACACAGATGTGTGTGACCTATGCACAATGAATCCTTGAATGGTGTAAGGTATTTTTTGTTGTTTATAGATGACTTTAGCAGGTTTTGTTGGGTCTATTTTCTCAAGACCAAGAGAGAAGTATTTGATGCATTCCTAAGATTCAAGGCTGCAGTTGAGAAGGAATCAAGCTGCACCTTGAAAACCTTAAGGTCTGATAAAGGGGGGGGGGGATTTGCCTCCCATAAGTTTGAAGAATACTTGGATAAAGAAGGTGTAAAGCACTAATTGACAGTCCTTTTGAAATGTGGTATGAGTACAAACGTAACTTAGATCATTTGAGGATCTTTGGTAGTCCATGCTATATGTTGCAGCCTGAAATCAAGAGAAGAAAGTTGGATCAAAAGGCTGAGGTGGGAATCTTGAAAGGTTACAATTCAAGATCAAATGGCTATAAAGTGTATGATTTAAAGACAAACCAAGCAGAAATTGGAAGGAATGTAATGGTGGATGAGAGTCAAATATAGAATTGGGAAGCTGGAGTAGCTAAAGAAACAAGTAGTAATGATTTTCTAGCCGAAATTGAATAACCAACAGAAATTGATGAAGAAAACTTAAGGGAAACTAGGCTGTTAAGTGACATTGATAACAAATGTATCCTAGCTGAATTTGAATCAACTAATGTTGGAGAAGCTATGAATTCTAAAATATGGGTGGTAGCAATGAAGGAGGACCTAATGATGACTGAAAAAAAATGATACTTGGTAGCTAGTTGACAGACCAAAGCATAGAAAAGTCATTGGGGTTAAATGGATTTTTAAAACCAAACTGAATGCTGATGGTAGTATCAACAAAAACAAGGCAAAACTTGTGGTCAAAGGTTACTCACAAGAACAAGGAATTGATTACCATGATACCTTTGCCCATGTTTCAAAAATGGACAAATAAAGTTATTGCTCATGTTGGCTGCACAAAGAGGTTGGGTGGTTTGGCAAATGGATGTCAAATCTGCATTTTTGAATGGGACACTAAGTAAAGAAATATATATAGAACAACCTGAGGGATTTGAAAATGAATCCAACCTGAAAAGGTGTACTTACTAAAGAAGGCCTTGTATGGATTAAAACTAGAGCTTGGTATAGCAAACTAGATGAATATTTGATGAGTTTGGGATTTGAAAAAAGTTTGAATGAAGCCACTCTATATTTAAAAAAGGTTGATGACCACATTTTGATAATATCAGTCTATGTGGATGATTTGTTGGTTATGGGAGATAAGGAGTAGCTTGTGGATGAATTTAAGATGAATATGAAGAACAAGTTTACGATGAATGAACTTGGATTTCTATCATATTTTCTTGGAATGGAAATATCACAATCAAAGGAAGGGTGTTTTATATGCCAAAAACAATTCACAACAAAAATGCTAAACAAGTTTGCAATGGAAAATTGCAAACCTGTAAGCACACCTATAATGCTAGGAATGAAATTAACAAAAACAGATGGTGCTCCTTGTGCAGATGGAAGAATTTATAGAGGTTTGATTGGAAGTTTATTATATTTATCTTCCACTCGACCTGACATTGTGTTTACTGTCAATTATCTCTCAAGATTCATGAAGAATCCTAGTCTAATACACTACATTGCAGCTAAAAGAGTGCTGAGATATTTAAGGGGAACACTGGATTTTGGCGTGTGGTTTAGCAAAGCAAACACTGTCAAGTTAAAAGGATTTTGTGACAATGACTGGGCAGGGAGTGATGAAGAAATGATTAGCACTTCGAGGTATTGTTTTTCAATGGGAGAATGCATTTTTTTTATTGAAATTCTAAGAAGAAATTAGTAGTAGCACACTATACATCTCTGTATTTGTGGTTGTAAATTACTTGGTATGGTTGAGAAAAATTCTAAAGGATGTAAACTTTAATCAATTGGAACCTACTGTGATAATATGTCTGTAATTGCCATTTCTAAAAACTCTGTTTTTCATGATAGAACACAACACATGAAAATCAAGTTTCATGCAATTCGGCAATTTCAAAAGAAGGTGAATTGGAAATGAAGTATTGTAGTTCCAAAGAACAATTAGCTGATTTATTTACAAAATCTCTAACAAAGGAACGATTTAAAGAATTAAGGAAAATTATGGGGATGCGTAGTCCAGGAATCAAGGAGGATTGTTGAAACTGGAAATGTGGAGGATTGTTCAAACTAGAAATGTGATTCCAGGTCTGCAAGTTGACAAGAAGAGAAGAAGCTGAAGAATTGAAGATTATATGTTCTAAACATTTTTGTTTTGATTGATTTTACATTGTATTCAGGATGATTAAATACTATAGTCAATAAATCAACAAGTTAGTTAGTTTTAGTGTTAAGTCAAATTAGTGAAGAAGCTAGAAATTGTAAATGAATTCAATTTTGATCTTTGTAATGTTTCTTGTTACCTATAAATAAAGATAATAGAATGGCAGTAACCATACAAAATATTCTGCCCATGTTCACGTATTTTTCAAATTCAAAATACTGATATTTTGTATTCTTCATTTTCTAGGAAATTTGCGAGCTGCAGATTTGAATCGCCACAGTAGCGGTTCTCAGGTTTTTCTTCTTGATTTTAATTACTGATTTGAACAGTACTTGTTTTTCGTGAAATTTACAAATTTCAACAGCAATTGCAGGCCATCAAGAATCAACTGAACCGAGATAAACTAGCCCTGAAAGGAAACTCCGCCATGTAACTATACGTTGATGATGGATAATTAGGCTTCGTTGCTAGCATGGGGACTTTCATCCGGAGGAGATTCAATGTCTTGTCTCTTGGAACTGTAACCGTCCATGGTTTCGTCTCGATGAGAGGCCATTTCTAGTCGCCTTCTCTTGGAGCGGTTTTCCACTTCCTGTTCCTTTTCATCAGCAAATGAAAGAAATGTTTGAATGCGTGCAGTTGTTGAGCTTCGACCAGAAGAAGCTAACTCCAACGAGTTGTACTGACTGAACTGCCGCACCATCTGCAGAACATTTATGAAGAGAGCAAACAAGCAAGTTATTCCACACATCAAATACAGGCCCCAAAAGCTCTTGAGGTCAAGCCTGTCCACTTCTAACTTTGTGCCTTGTAAACTGCATGCACTTCTCGTAAGCCATTTGTCATGGATCCTCTGCAGATCCCCACTCTCTGAGAGTTTCAGAATTGCAGTTGACAAATCCACTGCTAAGGGTGAGTCTCTTGGAAATGCCTAGTAAACGAAACAGAAGCCATGTTGTTATAAGCTGGAAGGCTAAGAACACAAATATTACTATCCCATAAAAGAGTCTGGAATGAACAACAGAATCATGCAAGAAAGGAAAATAATGTCATTTTTATGTACTCACAAATCCCCATCCATTCTTGGTGAACTGCTGACCGACAATACTGAATTCACATCGAGTTGAGAGGAAGAGCTCCATGTATGCACGCTCATCAACCACAGCAGCCACACCGCCTCTATGTGGACCATCTTTCAAGGCTTTAGCATAGTCTTCTGGCATCTTAAGTGAAACCAGTCTGGACTCATGAATTCCAAGTTCATTAACTAGATAGTCTCGGGCAAATGAACCCTGCTGGTAACCTATTGGATCTTTGCTTGATATTAAACTTTCTATGCCTTTAATGGGAGAAAAGATCTGCTGTACTGTAAGGATTGAGGTCAAACTTGCCGTGTAGCTTGAGTTAATTATAAGAACCACAAACAGCCATATAAATAGCACAAAGCGTCCGAGCGTACTGATGGTGTTTTCTCCTACATTAAATGAGAGAAGGCGACTTGTTAGACTGAAGCTGCTTTATTATGGTGGCTATTAGACAGGACAACAATACGATTTTCATTTCTACTTACTGTGGGCAAAGAACCAAGTTGAAAAGCTAAACCTGCAGAAGCCAAGCATGATCTTAAGCGATTGAGGAACTCAGGCCAAAAAATGTTCTATTATATGTAGATTAAGAAACTCAGATATTGTGACAAAATTTGAAAGAATATAGAAAAGATAAAGCGACTGCAAATGATATTGCAAGTTACTTGCCATAGAATAGTAATTAGTTGTCTTCTAGGAGGACCTCGGAAATCATCATTCAGCCTATGCTCCAAAATCCAAACAACTGCACCAACAATTATGAAAAAGAGTGTTGTAACAGCCCACATCTGTCCAGTAAATGGCTGCAGAAAGGCCCAAGCACTTGAATTCCTTTTTATAACAGGAGCTACTACAACAAGCCCGGACTCGACATACGGCTGTGTAAAGTCAACCATCTTTGTTCTATCAGTGATGATTGCAATATCACCTATTGCTGCATCATAGACCTATATGAAAGATGAAACTGAATAAACAACAAAGAACCATTGCAACTTTGAGAATCTGTAAAGTTTCTGTTTTAGGACACTCACACCTGCTGTGATCAACCGTACAAGCTCAGTGCAACTTGGGTTATTAACTCCATCTCCATATGGAATTAATTTATATGGAACAGCATATGGCAACAAGTTGATTGCTGCAGTAAAAACATCAATGCAGTACCCAGCAAACTTATCTGTGCCTGGTACTTTAGAGACAAACTCACAATAACTAACACGGCTTGGAACTGCAATTCTCAAATGCCTTCCATTTTCTGGGAAAACCCATCCACGGGGCTTCTGTGCTGTTTGACCAGGCCAAATAACACCATGTAGTTTCTGACTTGAGCTGGAACGATTACGAGGTCTTGAGTAAAGAGTTTCAGGAGGCACAACTGATAAGCCAGAGTAATTAGACCAATAACCAATCCTTCTAATCCCATTACCAATCACATTGATAATGTCATAGGCAGGATGAATGAGGTTCCCATCAGGATTAAACTTGACTTTGCCTGTCACGCCAGTCATGTTAACCTGCAAAATGTTTTGACGTAACAGATTTCCTCCATTGAAGATATTCAAAGCATCAAGATGCAAACTCCCTCCTTGTAGCGCAGCTAGTCTAGAATCATTTGAAAATGAGATGTTCCCTCCTTGATCAAAAAATGCATTGATTGCATGAGCAAGTAACCATACTGTGTCATAAGCATATAGACCATAAGTACTCAGCCCCATGGGGTTAGAGCCATAAGCTGTTGTCCCACTAGTCAGGGTGCTCCACCTCGATACAAACTTCCTTTTGAGTTCTGAATCTGGCGTATACATACGCAGTGTAAGAACCCCTTGAATATCATCCAATGTGCCTGCTGGGAGAGGAGAATCAGTTTCTAAGAGAGTGGAGAGCCAATTAGTAGTAATCCACACATATCCAGGCCCCATCATGCCAAGATATTGAGCAACGCTAAATACCATTGGACCCCAACTGGAAAAGGTATGAACAACAAGAATCCGAGACTCAGTTAAAGCCACCTTAACCAGCAGATCAGTGATCTCCTCCCGGGTTGCTGCAGGGGTCAGAGGTGCTTTAAATGAGATTTTACATCGTCTCTCTGCAAGTTTATCACCTAATGCAGCTATCCCATTTCTCCCATAATCATTGTCCCCATATATTGCTATCACCTCTTTCCATCCATAATAGTCTACAATTTCAGCTATAGCAGCCATCTGATACAGGTCATTCCGGGCGGTCATAACAAAGAATGGGAATTGAAGTGAAGAAAGTGTAGGATCTGTGGATGAATATGATAGCAAAGGGATTTGCAGCTCGTTTGCAACAAAGGATATTACATGAGCTGTCACTGAAGACTGGGGGCCTACTATGGCTACAGTATCAGTTTCCATGAACTTTAAAGCTGCAATCGCCAATGAAATCAAAGAATGAAGAATCATAATCCCTCTTTGAAATCCAAGTAATAAATTTAAAGGAGAAGGGTCAAGAACAAGCAAGAGATAATAAAGGATGTACCCTCAATAAAGCCAAGAAACCCACTTTGATCTGCATTCTGCATCTTAATCCTTAGCTTAGTTCCCCCAAGAATAGAAGGATCAGAATTTACATCATCAACTGCAGCTTGTATTGCTACCTTTGCAACTTTGCCAATGGTAGAATTGAACGACAAAAGAGCTCCAATGCTCACAAAAGGAGGTCTTGCAGGTACATTTGTAGCAACTCCATTTAGGGAAATCCCATTGTAGAAAATAACCAACACAAGTATCCAAATTGTCTTCATGGTGATTTTCCTTATTTAAAACACCCCCTTTTTTTTTATTGATTCCGCAAAACACAGATAACAAAGAGCATATCTAAACAATCCCTTATTTAACACAACCAAAAATTAATGAATCAATTGCAAGCTCCATATTTACACACTGTAAGATTCCAAAAACAAGTCTTTTCTCAGATTTTAGAAACACATGAAGGTTACATAAGCAAGCAATATAAAATATTTTATCTGAGAGTAGCACAAAAAGGTAAAAGTGAAGTGAACAAAGAAAGAGATAAACAATAAGAACACATAATTAGCCCCAAATCAGTACGTGCACGCTCAGTGAATTGAACCCGCCAAAACCATACCAAGACAAGAGAAGAAGGTATCCCAAGAAACATAAAACATGCAGTTGGCTCATTCAACTACTTTCCACTTAAAGTAAACAACAGCCGGGCAACCAGAAGTAGTGCTTAAACAGCAACCGCTGTGCAAAGCAGCTTTATCATGGGGAGGGAGTTATATCACATAAAAAAAAGACAAGACACGGGGATCTAAAGCTACAAAAGAGCAAGTCGAAAGAAATTTCAAGAAACTTCGGTTTCACCCATGAGCAGATAAAGACTCACAGATGAGCAGAAGCTGAGTAGCTTTAGCAGCATGCGGCCATGGATTGACATTGAATGAAAGTCACCGGAAAATAAACCATGTTTGGTCCCCGTTGGATTAGAGGGGAAGAAATGTATGGAGGTAGCGCTAGATACAAGATTGAGATCACAAATCTGCCATTTAATTCATGATGGTCAATATAATTTCTTCTTCATCTTTTTGGAGATAATTTGACCCTTCTCATTTGACACTGTATTGACTTTAGGTGGTGCGACGGACAGTGAGAGTAGTCTTTTGTGGTTCTTGTTCTCCACCACGCAGCAGTGCACCCGTGGATGAATAATAAGTATTAATTATTAACCAAGCAAAACACGTGGAGGAAATGAGTGGTGATTTTTAATTTTTCTTAGGCCTTGTTTGTTTCAAGGAAAGTGAATTCTGAATTCACTTTCCTTACTTTCCAATGTTTGTTTCTTTGAAACAACTTTCTGGAAAGTGGTTTCGGTGTTGCTAAACACCTGAAACTACTTTCCAAGTGTTGCTAAACACCGGAAACTACTTTCCGGTGTTTGGCAAACACCGGAAACCACTTTCCAGGAAAGTTGTTTCCAGCCAAGGAAAACTTAAGGCTTGAAAAAGAAAGTGTACTCTCTGCCAAACATCCGAATACACTTTCCGTGAGCTAGCTAGTTATTGTTTTTTTAAAAAAATAGAAACATGTTAGTATTATTTTTATATAAAAATAATAATTCTGATATTAACAATTAAAAACACAAAACTAATAATTTAAATCTTAAAAATTCTATTTTTTTAATCACCCTAAATTAAAATTTTGCATTGAGATTTTGATTTAAAATTAAAAACTTATTTTAAGCTTTTAAAATTGGAAAAATATATATTAATAATAAGTTTTACTTAAAAATATTTCACAAGCTTATTTCTCTATAATATAATATGACATATATTGATATATTTTATAAAATAAGCTATGTATGAATATAGGATATAATAAAAAAATTCATCATTATACTTTTTAGATTTCATTTTTTTAATTTTAAGTGATTAAATATTTTATATATATTAGATAAATTTGAAAAAATTAATTTATTAATAAATTATTTTTCAGCTCATTTTCCATAACATCACAAACATCGAATTCACTTTTCAGAATTCACTTTCCAGAAACCACCTTCAGAATTCACTTTCCAGAAAGTGAATTCCATGAATTCACTTTTCAGAAACCACTTTCCAGAATTCACTTTCCAGATTCACTTTCCAGGAAATCACTTTCCAAAGAAACAAACGGGCCTTAATGTGCTCCTTAGTTCTCATTCTCTATAAATTAGAGCAATTGGGTCCCTCTAATTTTTTAAGTTTTAAAAAATCAATTTTGATTTAAAATTGTTTTTTTTTTTTTAGTCTTTTGCTTTGCTCAAAAGAGGGAAAAGAGTCATCAGAGTCGAGTAAGAGAGAGAATTATTGTTTACACCGATTTAAATCACCAAAACAGTCTATTTTAATATCAAATAGTTATATGGAGTTGTTTTTTCAACCTTAAAATTATCTAAAAATAATATCTAAACTTAGAAATATTTTTTATTTTAATTTGGAGATGTTTTTAAATCATTTATCAAAACATGTCTAAGTGGTTTCCTAAGTGTTTTGAATTAAAAATCATTTTTTGATAAAAACAAATGTTTCAATATCTAAAAAAAAAAAAAACAGATGATACGAGGTTTAACTCACTGACCCCCTTCTGAAGCTTAATGACATCTAAACTTTTTTCTTCTAAATATGTCTTCTTGATTAATGTTTTTTTAGTATTTTTTCAAATTATTTTTTTAGCTATATTTAAATTAATACCCCATCTCTCTTTTATTTTTTATTTAAACTCTTTTAAATGAAGGTTGTTTTCAGTTATTTTGTATGTATTCAGTTTTGAAGTGATTATTTTATATAAATGAATTTATAAAAAAACAAAAAATATTTATTTTGGATAATATCATAATATGTTTAACCTTGCATAATATTTTTTATTTTTATTTTATTCAATCAATTTCATGTATGTCTATTTTTATTATTTTTTGATTAAATAAAAATTTGATTTTGATAAACAAAGTTATTAAACACAATTGGATCAGATATCCATATTACAAGGTCAAATATTTTGATATATATATATATATATATATATATATATTGTCTTTATTTATCATTGATAAAAAAACATTTATTAACACACACAATTCTTCTTTTCTTTTCTTTTTCTATTCAATCAACTTCAAATGTATCTATTTCTATTCTTGTTTGATTAAATAGAATTTTAATTTTGTTAAAAAAAATAATTAAACATAACCGGGTTAGAAGCCCGATGTTATTATTTATTTGATAATATGTTGTTTTCAGATCTTCATTCTTCCTTTCCTACTTTCTTTTCTCTTGCCATTCAAAAAACATATTATTTACTAATATTTTAACTTTGGTCCTCATCTTTTTTATTCTGAGTTTTCTTGTCAAATTTTGATTTTGTTTCCAATTTCATCATTGAATCCATAATTGTGATGTGTTATTTTTTTTAAACTTAGTCCTCATTCTTTTGATTTTAATTGGATCCTTATGACTTTTTTTTGTTTAATTGCCCCCACTGAATTCAAAAATCGAAGTTATCTTCTCATTTATTTTGATTTTCAGGTTTAGTTATCATTCTGTTAATTGTTTTTTTTTTAATTTTGATCATTTTGTATAAAAACATTTAGTACATCCTTCAATATTTGATTTTTCAAAAATTAGACTTCATGGTTTTTCTAGATGAGATGCTTCTAGTTTAATTACTCAGGTCATGAGTTTGAAAATTTAATACATGTTAATGTATTTTTTGTGTGTATTTTTATTCCTTCTTTGAATGTTTTTATTTTGAAAATGAGCTTCTTGATTTTCTTTGATTTTCTCTCAATCAAGTTATCTTGATCTCATAATTTGAACATCAAGTTTAAATGATTAACTTAAAGTTTTTTTTTGTATTTTTTTTAATTCTTCCTCTAAAATTGGATTCTTTTAAAAATTAAGATTTGTCATTTTCCCCACCTTGCTTTCTATTATGTTATTTAATTTGTATAGTTTAGGTCATAAGATTTGGTTAGCTTATCCAGTTTTACATGCATTTTATTTGTTTGGATTTTTTGTTGATTTTTTTATCATTCTACATTTGGATTATAAAAGATTTGTTATAAAAAAATAAGTAATTAACATAGAAGAGCATAGACATCAAAATATAATTAAAAGAGACAAGAGAGAAATACCTTGTTTAATATGAATTTTTCTATTATTTCAAAGGTGTATAGAATACAAGACACAAGTGATTTATTTATAGGAGAAGAAAATGAACTCAAGGGTTATAAAAATCCAAGAGACTAAACTCAAGAGTAATGGACATTCAATACATATAAATATAATTTAATATGTATTTATAACATTTCCCCTTGAATGACTATGTACTTTAAAATTCAACAGAAGACTTTATATAGATACTTCAAGATACTTCAAGATCCATATATGAATACTTCATGTTTCATTAAAACAATGTATTAAAACCTTGCAAAGGAAAATCCACTAGGGAAAAACCTAAGTGAAGGAAAAAGAGTACAATTTGCATTGACTTCCTCTTAAAAGTACATGTCTTATGATAAATCTTTAAGATGTCGCATTCCAATATTATGGACAAGTTTCTTGAAAGTCGAAACTGGTAAAGACTTTGTAAATAAGTCTGCTAAATTATCACTTGATCTGATTTGTTTGATATCAATTTCTCCCTTTTGTTGGAGCTCGTGAGTAAAAAAAGACTTTGGTGAGATATGCTTTGTTTTATCTCCTTTAATATAGCCTCATCTGAGTTGAGTAATACAGACAACATTATCTTCAAACATTATTATGGGACTATTGTCAATGAATGACAATCCATATTTTCTCTTAATATGTTGGATAATTAATCTTAGCCATATACATTCTCAACTTGCTTCATGTATCGCGATAATCTCTGAATGATTTGATGAAGCAGCCAGTAATGATTGTTTAACATATCTCCAAAAAATTGCAGTATCGTCATAGGTAAATAGATAACCTGTTTGTGGTTTTATCTTCGTGTGGATCAAAAAGATAACATGCATTTGTATATCCAATCAATTGTGAATTTGATCCATAATAAAATAACCCCATTTTGGTTGTTCCACGGAAATATCGAAATATATGTTTGACTCCATTCCAATGTCTTTTTGTGAGAGTAGAACTATATCTTGCCCATAAATTTACTGCAAAAGATATATCTAGTCTTGTAAAATTTTCAAGATACATAAGTACTTCAATAGCACTAAGATATGTCCCTTCAGGACCAAGAATTTCTTCATTCTCTTCTAGAGGTCGAAAAACGTCATTTTTCGCATCAAGTGATTGGACAACCATGGTTGTACTCAAAGGATGAGCATTGTCCATATAAAAACGCTTTAGAACTTTTTCTGTATACATCAATTGATGTATAAATTTTTCATTTGAAAAATGTTCAATTTGTATACCAAGACAAAATTTTGTTTTTTCGATATCTTTCATCTCAAATTCATTTTTTCAATAGGTTGTAGTTTCTATGAGATCATCGGGAGTACCAATAATATTGAAATCATTAACATATACTTCAATACTAGCAAATCCGGATATTGTTTTCTTAATAAAAATGCATGGACAAATCTCGTCATTCCTAAACCCTTTTTAAGAGGTATTCATTAAGACGATTATACCACATTAGACCATATTGCTTTAACCCATATAAATATTTTTGTAATCTAATAGCATAAACACTTCTGGGTTCATTACAAAAAGCTTCAGACATTGTAAACCCTTCAGGGATTTTCATGTGGATGTCTTTATCTAATGATCCATATAGATATGCTACAACTATATCCATTAAGCGCATATCTAATGTTTTTGAGACCACTAAACCAATTAAAAATCTAAAAGTGATTGCATCCATTATTGGAGAATAAGTTTTCTCATAATAAATGTCGGGTCTTTGTGAGAAACCTTGTACAACAAGTTGTACCTTATATTGCACAATTTCATTGTTCTCATTGTGTTTTCTAACAAAAACCCATTTATATTCAACGAGTATAACACCTTTAGGTGTATGAACTACAGGTTCAAATACTTTACGTTTTGCAAGTGAGTTCAACTCTGTTCGGATTGCTTCTTTCCACATTGACCAATTATTTCTATGTCGACATTCTTCAACAGTTTGTGGTTCAAACTCATCATCACTTCTGGTGATGCCAAAAGCAACCTTAAATGCAAATACATTATCTATGATAATTTCCAGGTATGAACATAGTTTATGGAGATCTCATTATTTCTAGGTACCTGACTCTCTTTAGGAGGATCAATATTAGGAGATGATTTGAACACAAGATTAAATATTTGTTTTATAGATGAGGACTCTCTAAGAGTATCATCATCTATTCATTTGAGTATTTGTTTTATAGGATTTTTTTTCTTTGGCTCCAATAGGTTCTGCGCTTCAGGCGTGGTATAGATTCAATTGTTGCTATATTGACCTTTTTCTTTTCAGGAATTTCAATTCTATATAAAGCATTTGCATCAGGAATATGAGATTTAACTACCTTTTCACTACTAGTGAAAATATCCGCTAATTGATTTGCAATATTTTGTAAATGAATTATCCTTTAAACATCAAGTTCACATTGATTTGTCCTAGGATCAAAATGAAATAACTTCAGGCTATTCCAAGTGATTTCTTCTTGTGCTTCAGGCACTAAATTTTCTTTCTCTAATGATGGGAAAATGTTCTCATCAAAATGACAACTTTCAAAACGTGCCTTAAAAACATCACTAGTCAAAGGTTCAAAATATCTAATAATAAATGGAGAATGAAAACCAATATAAATTTTTATCCTTCTTTGTGGACACATTTTAGCCCTTTGTAAGGGTGCTATAGACACATATACTGCACAATCAAAAATTCGTAGATGAAATATATTTGGTGGTATACCATAAACAAGTTGTAAAGGAGAATAATTATGGTAAATACTTGGTCTAATTCTAACTAGTGATGCAACATGTAATATAGCATGTCCTTAGACAGATGTGGGAAATTTTGATTTCATAAGTAATGGTCTTGCAATTAATTGAAGTCGCTTTATAAATGATTTTGCTTGACCATTTTGAGTATATACATGAGCAACAAGATGTTTAACATAAATACCAATAAAAATGCAAAAACTATCAAATGCTTGGAAAGTAAACCCACCAGCATTATGTAGTTGAATTTTCTTGATAGGATAATTAAGAAATTATGCTTTGTAGTCTGATAATCTGTGCTATTAATCTAGCAAATGCAATATTGCAACTCAAAAGCAAACAAACATGTGACGATTTACTTGATGCATTACTCAATACCATAAAATTTCTAAAGAGTCCACATGATGGATGAATAGACTCACATATATCTCCTTGAATTCTTTCAATAAAAGATGATGATCCTATAAGAACCTTTTTTGGAGATGGTTTGATAATTAATTTACCTTGAGAGTATGTATCACATGGATTTTCATTTGGTAAAAGAATCTTCAAGTTCTTTAAAGGATACCCATATGTATTCTCAATAATTTGTCTTATCATTATAAATCTTGGATGTCCAAATCGATCAAGCCAAAACATAAATTGTTTTGGGTTAGAACACTTCTGGTGTATCACAATGTTTGATTCAATACACTTCATGATCGTATAATAAATTCCAGAAAAGAAAGCACGTAGTTTCTCAAGCACAAGCTTCTGGCCTGAAATACATGCAGTAATATAAAGATATTCTTTTCTATTTTCATTTGTATGTTTCAATATAAAAACCATCAGCACGTATATACTTAAAATTGAATAAATTTCTTCTGAACTCATGTGAATATAATGCATCTTTGATGCTTAATCCTGTCATTTGGTAACATAATATTAGCTTTTCCAAAGCCTTTAATTATGTCTAATGGACCTGATATTGTAGTGACATGAGTTTTGGTTGATGTCAAATACTCAAAATATTTATTTTTCCTAAGAATTGCGTGCGTTATTGCACCGTCTGCTAGACATAAATCTCCATCATGAAAAGTCATACCACTATTCACTATTTCTCCACTTCTGGTGGTATGATGGTTTACTTTTAGAAGGATTATTTTTTCTCCTTTTCCATTTATTTCTTCCATACTTATATCATCAGTCCTGTCTTGTCTTCTGGACAAAAAAAAATCATTCACTTCAGGGAATAGTTTAGAACTTTTTGAAATTAAGCACTATAGATTGTCACTGTAGGACAATATTTAAGACATGAAAGTAGAGAATGTTTTCTCTAATATTTGATATTTTATGATATTTTTACCACACAATTTCAGCTATGAGATAATTTAAAAAAAATAAAATTATATTCAATAACCCATTTAAAATCTTGCAATTTCAGGTGCAACTAATCATAATGACCTTATGAAGCATGATTAACTTTGGTGGTCATATCTTTCATTTAAATTTTGCCACATATTATTTCATTTTTTTTATGGTCTTTTAAAGATTCATAGCTTCCAGTTGAATTTTGGCATCAATATTTCATGACAAATAATTATTTCTAAAAATATCAAAAGCTTATTAAATAAAATCATAAGATAAACAAAAAATTAGTCCTTCAAGACTGTTATTTATTCAGCTTTAGAAATATTAGTTTTTCAAGAACTGCATTTAATTTATTTAATCTTTCAAGAAAATATTAGTTCTTCAAGAATATCAAACCTTTAAAACTATTATTTATTTAGCTTTAAAAATACTAATTTGTCAGGAACTATATTTAATTATTCGGAAAATGGTGTTATTAGTTCTTCAAGAACTATTTTAATTTATTAATTCTTGAGGAACTTGTGATACTAGTTCTTCACAAACTAATTTTAATTTATGCAATTCTTCAAGAACTTGTGATAATAATTCTTTAAGAACTATTTATAATTTATTAATTATTCAGAAACTTGTGATACTATTTCTCCAGGAACTTGTTTTTTAGAAACTATTTTTAATATATTTAATTTTTCAAAAACTTGTAATACTAATTCTTCAGGAACTATATTTTAATTTATATAGTTCTTTAGTAACTTATAATACTCATTCTTAGGGAACTATAAATCTCTTTCTATGAATAATAGTGAAAGAAAATTTATCAAAAATAAATTAAAATAATAAAAAAGTGAATATATTAAAATTGATATAAGTTGATTAAAGTATCATACTGATAACGTGTTATAAAAAGAATAAGTAATTAACATAGAAGAGCATAGACATCAAAATATAATCAAAAGAAACAAGAGAAAAATACTTTATTTAATATAAATTCTTTTATTATTTCAAATATGTGTAGAATACAATACACAAGTGATCTATTTATAGAAGAAGGAAATAAACTCAAGAATTATGGAAATCCAAGAGACTAAACTCAAAAGTAATGGACATTCAATACATATAAATATAATTTAATATGTATTTATAGCAATATTGAACATCATTATATTTTTGTAATTTTCTTTCTATAAGGTTGGCCCAACCCAACCTCACGAGTCGAGTTGTGAGTTTTTATTATTATATAATTTCAATACAATATTAATTATGAACATTTAACAATTATATTTAATGCAATATAAATATCATAATTATATTAAATTTTAAATTTTATTTTTTCATTAATTATTTTTTATACCGTATATTTACTCTAAATTTATTAATTAAATATGGATTCATTAAATGAATATTAAAAACAACAAATCACACATAACGATCAAATTGGTTAAGGGGCATCTCTTAACTAACAATAACACGTGTCAATAGTCCATCTTCTTTTCATGTTCCAGGTTTCAACCCCTTACAATGGCTACCGTAAAAGGCTGGAATCCCTGATTACTCCACCACAAAAATGTAAACTCTCTCTCTTTCCTCTTAATGGCCTTCCCTTCCCTACTTTCATGTGCGTCATCTCTTGTTTTTCTCATGCTATGTCTTATGGGCTGTGCGATTTTCTCTATAGACTAATTTCTTATCTGGGTTTTCTGTTGGTCTTAATCTTTGTTGTAAAAGTTTCAGGAAATGTGTTTATCTCCTTCAAGAATTTCAGAGGGGTGATTTTTACTGGTAGCGAAAGAAATGGTTTGCCTTTGGTAACATTTGATTCTTGGATCAAGGGCTTTGCTTTGAATCAGCTGGTGGACGGCTAGTTTTTGCTGTATGGGGGGTTTTCTTAGGACATATCTAAATATGGCTTGTCCATGGCCTAAGGGCCTGTCCAGCTAAGTACAATTATTCTATATTTTTTGCTTCTTTCATTTATCTCTCTCTGTTTTTTTTTGGTATTGAAAATTGAGAATGGAGTAGACTTGGAGAATGGCTCAAGGGACTAATGCTTCACTTCAGATAGAAAGATTGGATGGAGGGCATAATAGTACTTGTAAGGGAAGCGTGTCTGCCATGGACGATGAAAAGGATGAGAATTTGGACAATTTGAACCAGTTGAGTTCTGGTAAACCTCCAAGAAACGTTAAAATGGTCAGGCATTGTAGCAGCTCTGCATTTTTTACAGATTTTGTGAGTTAATTTCTCTTCTTATCCAACCTTCTTCTATCATTCTGTTACAGTTGAAAGAGATTCTAATACAAGATAATATTGTTTCCTTTCCATGGTATTTCAAACCTTGTTCTTTATGGATTGAGATCCATGCATTCAATCAAATGATTGCAAGAGTTTGTATGATGTGGTTTGATTTAGTTGAAAAGAAATTGTCGTTTTATTTTAGGAAACGTTTTCTTGATATCAGGAAATTAATCCATACAGGTCTTTTCGACGTCCTGCTGTGGTCAAGTAATAGCATTTTGTTCAGAATAAGCTGGCAAGAGATCAGAGTTCCATTTCAAAACTGCGTGCTCAATTGATTATGGGAACAAATGTCTTAGACTATAGTGCATGTTTAGAACCCAAAAACTTATTAAGCAACAACGTCATGTCTTGCAATCAATTTTGAAAATCCTGTGTTCATTATCTTTAGCCTCATACAAATATGTTGCTGTATGTATGTGTTTGTCTTCTAAGTGCTTGCACAAATGGATGCATGTTCAGTTTCAGGTTCTTAGGAAGAATATATGTTTCATTGAGGAACGTTTGATGGATCATTTTATACATGGGTGATGCAGATATCTTCTGATTTCACCTCTCTTTTGTCCATGTAGGAATCAGAAATTGGGATTTTGGGATTGGTCTCACCATCATCTGAAAATTCTGTATTTCTCCCTATTTTTCGCTCTGGAAGCTGGTCGGAGAAAGGACCAAAGCAGTACATGGAGGATGAGCATATATGTGTAGATAATCTACATGAACATCTTGTTACATCAGCAGACCTACCCTCTCCTGGTGCATTTTATGGGGTGTGTAAGTTGCTATTAGGTTAGAATACTCCAGTCATTCCTCCTTGAACTAAAGAATTTTCCTAACTATGAAATAATCATTTTCTTTTGTCTGTAACTTGGTTATTCTACATTCATAGTTGTTGGAGAATAATATAAATCATATTATGAGACATCACCTAATAACTTAAGTTTTTAGGTGAGATGTTTCTTAATATGATATTAGAGTCTTGTTGACCCAGCGATCACGAGTTCGAATCTCACCTCCTCCATTCTATTTGATAAAAAAAATCAATCACAAGGTAACATTGGCCTATGCAAGTTTCAAGCCCAAAAGACTTTCACTTGAGAGTATGTTAAAGTATAATATAAATCATATTCTAGAGCATCACCTTAAAACTTAAACTTTTAGGTGAGATAGTTCTTTAACAATAGTGATCCACCCAAAGCATGGTTGTTTTATAACCTCTAATGAAACAGGATATAAGAGGCATCAGTACAGCTTACTTGACAATTGGCCTTATAAATTGTAGAGCTTAGTAAGATGGTGCACTTATATTGTTTATTTCTGCAGGTGTTTGATGGACATGGTGGCACTGATGCAGCCTACTTTACCAGGGAGAACATTCTTAATTTCATTGTTGAAGACTCCCAGTTTCCCTCAGGCACAAAGAGGGCAATTAAGAGTGCCTTTGTGAAGACTGATCTTGCACTTGCTGATACTAAATCTATTGATAGTTCATCTGGCACCACTGTCTTGATGGCCCTTATTTTGGGAAGGTGAGAGAAAAACTAAACTGCTTTGGAATTTCTAGGTGCTGATGAACCTGTGTTGGCAATGTTACATTTCTGCTGTAGCTTTTGTCAATTTCTGGCTTGATACTGCATTCTTGTAGGACCATGCTCATCGCTAATGCTGGTGATTCACGGGCTGTATTGAGCAAACGAGGAAGAGCAGTTGAGCTCTCAAAGGACCACAAGCCCAACTGCAGCTCAGAAAGACAAAGAATTGAGAGGTTAGGAGGGGTCATATATGATGGCTACCTTAATGGCCAAATATCGGTTGCTCGTGCTCTTGGAGACTGGCACATTAAAGGCTCTAAAGGCTCGAAAAGCCCCCTAAGTTCTGAGCCAGAGTTGAAGGAGATTAATCTGACAGAAGAAGATGAGTTTCTGATACTAGGCTGTGATGGTCTATGGGATGTAATGAGTAGCCAATGTGCAGTCACAATTGTAAGGAAGGAGCTAATGATGCATAATGATCCTGAGAGGTGCTCAAAAGCTCTTGTAACAGAAGCACTCCAGCGCAACACTTGTGACAACCTGACAGTTTTAGTGATCTGTTTCTCTCCTGATCCACCTCCAAAGATTGAAATTCCTAGGAACCATAGGAGGAGGAGTATATCTGCTGAAGGGCTGGACCGTCTCAAGGGTATTTTGAATAATTAGTGCTATTTGAACAAGAATTTCCAATGGCTTGTACATGAGAAAATGGAGCATGCGAAATAACTAGAGGGCATTTTTCCAAGTTAATGCTGCCCCCTGCTCCGGCTGAACACTGCTGATTTCCTTTTAACCTAAATATATCCCCATGTTTTTGAGAGACTCTGTAGCTTGTATGAATCTTTGAATTGTTGGAGAGTGAATTGGCATCTTTGATTTGAAATCTTGTTTTTTGGGTGAACCTTTAGTCTTCCCATATTACTTTATCCGTTATCAATAAATTCTCAAGAAAATAACGATGGTTGCATGACTACATGACTAAGATTTAACCAAATTAGAACTTGAAGGATCATGATCCTTGACTAATTAAATATACAATGCTTTAATATATTTTCTTACATAGCAAGTTTAAAGCCTAAATTGAAAAGCTTATTCAAGCATCTAATTAAATATTTCGACAAGCTATTCATGCAAAAAAAGGCAAAAATAAAATAAAATAACCATAATTAAAAGAGAAATAAAAAAAATCTCTAGATAAATATAAATCAGGATATTTAATCATATAAAACGAGATATTTAGTTGATTGTTTGTTACTAATCTTGTTTACTTAAATCAACAAAAGATAAATTCACACAAATAAATAAATAAATTCAAGACCTAAAAAATAAACATGGAAAAAATTTATTGAATAAAATCTCACTTTAAAAACGATATTACAGAATGTCGAACACATCAATAATAGCTTTTATTTTTTAAAAAAACAATATATATCTATTTATCTATCTGACAATAACAATAGATGAATCATCTTCATAAGAAAATTAAACAAGACTAGATACTCCCAAAAAAAAAAAAAAAAAAAAAACCGTATGAATGCAAGATTTATTTTTTCAAAAAAATACACAAAAAAACTAGTAATTAAAAAAAAATGAGGTCAGGCTTTGTGGCCCTAATAAAACTAATAATTATGCGTGTTACTGGGCTTTGAATGGGCTCTTCATGTATTACCCATAAGTAAAACACATGAATTGAACCCGAATCCCGGAACCCCAGATCCAACAAACTAAAACCCTCAAAGCACCACTGATCATTTCTCTCCTGAAAACCCACGCCATGGCAACCCTCAAAGAGATCTTAACCCGCCGTCCGGTGGCAGCCACCATCCGCCTCACAGTTCCAGCCGGCGGAGCTAGGCCAGCACCACCAGTAGGTCCAGCACTAGGTCAATACCGCCTAAATCTAATGGCTTTTTGCAAAGACTTCAATGCAAGAACTCAAAAGTACAAACCAGACACTCCCATGTCTGTTACCATAACAGCTTTTAAAGACAACACTTTTGAGTTCACAGTTAAGTCACCTTCTGCTACTTGGTACTTAAAGAAAGCAGCAGGAATTGAATCAGGTAGTGGTAGACCAGGACACGTGGAAGCATCTACAGTGACTTTGAAACATGTTTATGAGATTGCCAAGGTGAAGCAATCAGACCCTTATTGTCAATATATGTCTCTTGAGTCTATTTGTAAGTCTATCATTGGCACTGCTAATACCATGGGGATTAAGGTTGTCAAGGACTTAGATTAGTGTCTAAACATTTATGGGTTTTTGATGATGTTTAGGGATTCTTTGAGGGTTTTTTCTCTTTTCTAATGATGTGGACATGTTTCTAGTTTCAATCTAGAATTACCCTATTAAACAAAAAGTTTCGATCTTGAATTGAATAAGACAAGCTTCTGTTGTGATAAGAGTATTGCGTAATGCGTTGGTTTTTTTACTGGTTTCAAGTTTTAATTTTGTATTACGATAAGTGTAGAGTGGAAGAGCAGTGATGGAAAGGAACTTTCAGCCTTGAATCGATAAGATATAGAATTTTTTTGAGTAATGTGTAACTATATATGGTTTGGTGAGTTTGTAGAAAAATTGATTGTGAATTTTTGTTGTGGTAGTGGCACATTGTTCTAGCATTACCTTTTATGTTTAGTTGTTTTATAAATTGTGTTTCACAGCAATAATAATGGCATTGCAATTAACCATTTATTAGCCAGGTTGCTTCTTGTTAAAGTTGAGAAAGTTGGATTTTTTGTAACGTTTCAGTCATTTGATAAATTGATTAGTTTGGATGAATTTTTTTTTTAGAAGAACTGTCAAGGAACCATCTCATCTAAAAGTTTAAGTTGTCAGATGAAGATCCAATATATGATTTATATTATTCTCTAACATACACCCTCAAGTTTAAGCTTTTTAGGCTTGAAACTTGTACTAAAATTCATATTACTTTGTGTTTAATATTTATCAAACATAATGAGGATGGTAGGATTTGGACTCTTGATTGTTGGTCAATAAGACTTTGATACCTTATCACCTAAATGCTTAAGCTTTTAGGTGAGGTCATATGATATGATTTATATTATTCTCTAATAAGAATTGACCCAAAGTTCTGATCTTGAGTTTGATAAAGATATGTGCTTGTAGTGAACCGTAACCCTGATGGGGTGTGAAATGTATGCAATGGTCCCATGGTCTCATATTACTATTTATGTCATAGTTGTTTGATAGAATTCTATCCCTTGCAGATGGAGTGATTATACAGTTTTATTAAGTCCATCGTTGGGTTACTGCTTGTTGAGGTTGTGAGTTGAGGTATAGGTTTTTTCAATTAGATTTTGATCATGGGATAAACGGTTCATTTTGGTCAGGTATATGGATTTGAAGGGCTGTTCATTTGTGATTCAATTTTCAAGTTTAGTTACCCAAATTCATTTGGCAACTCAAATCTACCTATACCTTAAACCGTTTCTGTTAGAGGTGGGAGTGAATGTGAGTGAGCTTCCCTTGTCTGATAGATTTTGCAAATTCATTTTTTGGGTTGCACACTGACATGTTTAGTGAATGTTAAGTTTGTAATGGTGTGTTGGCTAGTTGTGTCTGTGGCTTGGGAAGGTGTTTGCGTTGTAGCTTGAAGATTGACGCTTGTAGGGCCTGCAAATCTTCTTCAAGCTAAGCCAGGCACTATAAAGATGGCACTTGTTGATCCATTAGGAAGTGAGGCAGGCTAAGGTGGAATTGAATTTTCTACAAGCCAATGCAATGATATTGTTTGAAGAAGCTGATTATTCCTGAGAAACTGCATAGTTGCTTGCATAGACCTTATCAGCTAGTGGTAAAGACAAGGAAATAAAATACTTTAGAACCTTACTTGTTAACTCCGCTAGACAAAGTTTGTTAAATTAGACAATCTTGTGGTAATCTTCCATTCTAGATGTATTTCATAGTGCAATCTTCTATGTGATAAGTGGCCCTGATGCAGTTGCTGATCTAATGAGATATTCAAGTTGGAATGGGAGTTTAAAACTGTCAAGCAGTTGTGTTAAGGAAATCATTAAATGTTTCCAAGCCAGATCAGGCCAAATTGAGATAGGGAGCTTGAGCAGTTGTCATTAGAGAAAAGTAAGGTTATTGAATGTTTGCTCACTGAAATGCCACTCCCATATAAGCAGAGTATACATTAAAAAAACACAAAAAAGTGATCATCAGCCGAGCGAGCGTTGTAGAACTGTGATCAGTTGTGTAGAGTTGTTTACTTTAGACTGTTGATTCGTACACTTTCTCTTTCTTTTTTTTTTGTTTTTTTTTGTTTTCTGCTTTGGTCATCAATTTTATAATTTATTTTTTCAATGTTGTATTTACTGAAATTTTATGTTTTTGATATTTTTTATTTCTTTTTTATATAGTTATTGCAATCTCAGAAAAATATCATGACAGAAAGTTGATGCTTGATTTAGCAAAATGTAATTTATTTTTGTTGTTTGTAAAAAAAAAATGAGGGGACCAAAATTGAAACAAAGAAAAAATTAGAGGTCTTTTTTTTAAAAAAATATTTTCTCAACTCTTATTATTTTTATTTTTTTTGAGTTGATTTGAATAAAAAATTTTTTTATAATTTTTAAGTGATTATTTTCAATTTTATAATTTGGTTGGGGTTGATCTTTATAACCTGTTTTAATATGTTAATTATGAGGATATCTTGATTCCATGACCATGTCGTGGGTTTTGATATTTTAACCTTGGTTAAATTGAATAATTTTATTTTTTATTTTTTATAAGGGTTATCTTGATCTTATAAGTCAAACAATTGGTCTTTCAACAATAAATTATATTGTTATTGGGTTGTTCCCATCCCATGAATTGAGTTGCAGGTGAAGACAATTAATTAATTTCTTAAAAAAAAGAATTGCTTTCCCTCCAAATTTATTATTTAATATTGTGTATGATTAGAAAATAGATTTATTTTAATTAGATTATTTTGATTTTATGATCCAAGAAAAACACTTAAAAGATTAACTTGCGTTGACTTCGTTATATTTTATTATATGCTATTTTTTGTGTAGATAGGATAACTTTAGTATATATCAAAAGCCTGGATTTTAGGGTAGAATCTTTCTTTAAAACTAGTTTTGAACGCTTGAAATCGTTTGCACATCCCGTAGCCCCCCACTGCCTAATCAATATTTGGCTTCAAATCCTGGAAAAAAGGAATTAGGTTTCCTAAACGGAAAGTTGATGCAGAGCAACCTCTCTATAGAATGTGGGCAATGCAGTGCTTTGATATGTACCATGGGAGTTTTTTTTTATGTGGTTTAAGAAGTTAAAAAACATAAAAAAATGTACTCAATTAATTAATTAAATGGTTATTTATTAATCTTTAAAACTACATTAGCTCTAGACCAAGGTTGTCATTATCGTTCTGTTTTTTTTATTGGTACAAAATATTTCTATTTTGGAGCGTTTCGACGTGTCAAAATATTAATTAGACAAACATAATTGTCCTACTTGGAGTAGATAACAAACTCAAAGATCCGTTTTGGGGACTTTTGCTTTCGATACATTTTCCGGATCTTTGAGCTGATAACAAACTTCTTGTACCCCGTCTTTGAACATAAATAGAAAGATCAGTTCCACCTCCCAGATTACCGGATCCAAGGTCAATCCCTCAATCTTCTCCAGATGTTGTGAGATCTTCACCTCGATGACTAAAACCTTCTCCTTTGCAGTTATCCAATGAGGAAGATCTTGATGGTTCTTTTTGCAAAGTTTGATCAAAATCAAAAGCCGCATGCTTTTCCTTCTTGTGCTAGTCAAGTTAGCAGTTGGAATAGAGGTAGAATTAGATGAGGGTGTGCCTTTGTCTGGAAGAACGACTTAGGGTTTGAGATTTTGACTTAGGGATAGGGATTGAGATTTTGCGTTGAGGGATTAGTGGATTAAAGATTGAGAATTTGAGATTTGAGAATTTGAAAAATTGAAAGGACACATTTATAATTTGGAAAGTTAAAGTACTGCAAAGAACATTTATCCAAGGTTTGGAAAGGAATTCATTTCCTTCGATTTTCACTTTGATCCCCTGTCTCTTATCCTAACAAATTAACCTAAAAAACTTTGAACACTTCGTACATACTGTGTTTTGTGAGAGAATTCAGAGTGCAATTTCCTCTTTTGCTTTTAATGCTTGTTATAATAATATAAAGCTGGTTTCATAAAAAACAAATTCAAATGTTCCATTTCATATTTAGAGCAAACAGATGCGAGGTCCTGACTCAGAAGATAGTGCTACTGAAAGTTGCGAGTATTTTCTTTGTTTTGTGACGATGATTAACCAGTAGAACACTATAACTGACTTGATTGAATCCTGTGTACAGAATATAGGGATTCTTCGTATTCATGGCATGGGATAAGAAGAATTTAAAGAGTCCTAACACTTTAAATTCTGAAGAAGTTGAATTTTTACAAATATCCCTCTCCCCTCCTTTCACTTACCTACAGGTTCCATTTTTGTTCATTTGAACAGACGAGCATCTTTTGGCTTTCCCAGCAGAGTTAAGACTGTTGCTGTGATGTGATTTGAGGAGAGCCCTGCTTCTTGAATCTGATCTTGAGGTGATCCATGGTCAATGTATCTGTCGGGAAGAACCATTGCTCTCAACTGCAGGCAAAGCTCCATAGAAACTTAGAACCAGAATACGGAAAAAAAGAGTAATAGCATTCTAGAAAACAAGCTTGAGATTTCCATGCTGAGAGAAGCATCACCTTGAGTGGTCCGTCAAGAATACCAGTTGAGCTCAAGAAGTGAGATACATGGGAGCCAAAACCTCCGATAGAACCTTCTTCCACAGTAATTAGGATCTCATGCTCTTTAGCCAATTGCCTGATAAGATTCTTATCCAGAGGTTTGCAAAACCTTGCATCAACTACCGTCACGGAAATGCCCTGGGTTCTAAGCATGCTCGCAGCTTCTACACATTGTTGAACTATAGAACCATATCCCATTATTGCAACTCTATTGCCTTCCATCAGCATTCTTCCTTTTCCAATCTATACAAAATATATAATTATAATTTTTTTTTAAAATAAATAAACAGAACATTTAATTGTGTTCTCTGTTTTCAAGAATGCAATTACGCCATTTGTATGTTTTCTGACCTCCAGAGCAGTCCCTTTGTTGTTCGGAGGAAGAACTGTTCCAATACCATTGCCCCTTGGAAACCTGAAGCAGCTGGGCCTGTCATCTATAGCTGCTGCTGTTGCAACCATGTGCATCAGCTCAGCTTCGTCAGATGGAGCCATGACCACCATGTTGGGTAAGCAAGCCATATATGTGATATCAAATGCTCCACAATGGGTGGGTCCATCTGCTCCAACCAAACCAGCTCGGTCCATGGCAAAGCGTACTGGTAACTTTTGAAGATCCACATCATGCACCACCTTCATTCCCAAGGTAAAGATTAGTGCAAAAATTTTCAACAAAAGAATTTTCAGAATTTATCTAGTGTCCTTAACCAACCTGATCATATCCTCGTTGCAGGAATGATGAGTAGATGGCACAGAAGGGCTTGAGACCCTCGGTGGCTAAACCAGCTGCAAATGTAACAGCATGCTGCTCAGCAATCCCCACATCAAAGCAGCGATCTGGAAACCTCTTCTGGAAATAATTGAGACCTGTTCCACCACCCATTGCTGCATGAATGGCAACGATCTTGTTGTCTACCTCAGCTTCTTTGATCAGAGACTCAGCAAAGTACTGTGTATATGTAAGTGTTGAGGATTTTGGTTTAAGCTGCTGGCCTGATTTTACATCAAATTTGACTACTCCTGAAAGAATGAAATGATGAGGACACTTTTAACAATTCATATCAACAAGATCTGATGATATATATTTGCAGTCTTACCATGCATCTTATCAGCTGCTGCCTCAGCGGGAGGATAGCCCTTTCCTTTCTCTGTAATAATATGAATCAGAACTGGTCCTGGGGCAGGCATTTCTTTCACATTTTGAAATATAGTCACCAAGTCTTCGATGCTGTGCCCATCCACTGGACCAATATAATAGAACCCTAAATCCTCAAACAGATTAGAGCCAGAAGCACTAATCATTCCTCTAGCATGCTCATGTACCTTTGCAGCAACTTCATGTGTTTGCCCACCAATTTGCTTTGTGATGCCCGTCAACATAATGTAAAACCCAAGTCAGATTTCTATCTCTTGATATTGAAATGAGATTCAAGGAATTGAGACTTACTTTGGCCACGTCACAAAGTTTGCTGAATTTGGTGCTTGCATGGAGCTTGGTCAAAGTACTGCTAAGGGCTCCAACTGGAGTTGCAGGACCATCAAGAGTGGCAGTGGGTAAAGATACTTGCTTATTGTCATTCAATATAACGATTAGATTAGAATCAAGGAATCCAGCATTGTTCATGGCCTCGTATGCTTGTCCTGCTGTCATAGCTCCATCTCCAATTACAGAAATTACATGGTTGCTCTTCCCTAAGAGGTCTCTTGCAACTGCCATACCTGCATTTTTGTTTTGTAGAAATTAAAAAATAAATAAACCTGTGAGGTATAATCATAATAGTTACAAAGAAAACTAGTCAGTAAGACGAATTCTGTCACCTAGCAGCTTCGATTTCAGTTCACTTAAAGGTAAAAGTAAATTGATGAGGAAACAATTTACCGAGACCAGCAGAGATGCTTGTAGAACTATGTCCTGCACCGAATGCATCATGAACACTTTCATCCCTTTTAGGAAATCCCGCGAGCCCTGAAGTTTTCCTTATGGTATGCATTCTAGACCTTCTTCCTGTAAGAATTTTATGTGGATATGCCTGCAGAATTCATAACCAAGAAAGAATATCAGGCTTTTGAACAACTAAGAAACCCTTTTTTTTTCAATAATTTTTATTAGGAATATACCTGATGACCAACATCCCATATGATTTTGTCTTCAGGGGTGTTGAACACATGATGCAGCGCCACTGCTAGCTCCACTACTCCCAAGCTTGAACTAAGATGCCCTCCTGTCTTTGCGACACTATACACAATATCTGCTCTCAATTCTGATGCTAATCGTTCAAGGTCCTGAAATTTGTTAGCAGAAACAACCAAACAAAACACAAAGAAACAAACATCAAAACAACAGAAAGGGTGTCCAGCTAGAAATGAGTTAACAGCACAATCATTTGATTGCAATTTTTTGTTTAACCTGTGTGGACAAGTTGTCCATGTGAACAGGGTAATTGATCGTGTCCAGTAACGGTGTGGGTGGCTTTTCTCCTGATGAGAAATCAATTTTCCAGCAATCTTGTGCTTTCTTAATCACTTTACTTTCCTCACAATCTTCTGAGTTACTGACAGATGATCTTACGAAAAACTGAAAAACAGAACCAATCTTCATTCAACCAAACACTGGGAGGAAGCAACAAATAAAAAAACTTGTAAGGAATCAATTCATAAAAGTAAATGAACATGACCCGTTTTGATATTCTAGGAGCCTTTGAGAATGGAGGGAAACATTGGTTTGCAACAAAGAAAGAAGCAGAAAACGCCATTGCTTTGGAGAGAGAGATGTGAGCGATCAGAGTAGCGGAGAGAAGAAACGAGTTTAAAGTGGGCAGGTAAACACGGAGGTCAGAAGTGGAGAGTCTGGAGACAGGTCCACTTCAAAAATATTTTTAACAAATAATATTTTTTTATTCAAAATTAATTATTCTAATATTTTTAAATTATTGACGTTAAAAAATAAAATTTTAAGATAAAAATAGAGATAAAAAATACCAACTTATTATGATATCAAAATTAATTAAAACTTTCAGATCAACCAAAAAAATTATTATATTATTTTAGGTTTGCTTGGGCTAATAGGTTTGCTCCCACTATTATGATTTTAGATTTGAATCATGTGATTAATAATATAATAATCATTAAAATTTACATGTTCGTTATCTTTAAATATAATAATCATTAAAATTTACATGTTCGTTACCTTCAAAGCTCATAATATTAATCAATATATATCTAAATTTAATTCAATTTGGACAATACCTCGGACTTCTTTCCCCTCATATCTTTCCCTGTAAATATCAATAATGCCAAGAGTGGGTTCACATACCAGATTAGCCACTTGTCCGTTTCTTTGTGAGGCGTCGAATCAAAATATTATTCACTATAAAAAAGAATTACTTGCATCGCGAATACATTCTTTAATATTAGTATTTTTAATTATAAATTATATTTTTAATTCATCACTTTAATAATAAAAAATCAAATATATTAATTAATTATAAAAATACTATTAATACCAATAAAAAAAATAAGTTCAAAAAGCGAAGATAAATACAAATTAAAATATATATTCTCGTGCCATGAAAACAGTCAAAATTATAATAATAATAATAATAATAATAATAATAATAATAATAATAATATAGCAATAAATTTGTTGCTTTTATATGAAACAAAAAAAAAATTGGTAGTGTATTTCTTTATTTTCTTATGAATATATATTTTCTTAAGGAAAAATCCTTTTTTTGTTCTCTATAATTTATTTAATAAAAATTAAATAAAATCTTCAACAAATGCAAGATTTTGTTTTTTTGAAATAAAGATATAAATGTTCTTTCTATCTAATAAAGAACCCTTCGTATTATCAACAAGCTTCAATTTTTTGTATTTTTATTATAATATTTTTTTAGTCAATTTCTCATCATGAACCAAGTTTTAATTTTTTAAAAATAACTTTGACATAAATGGATTAAAAAATATAAAAATAATAGACCGTCAGTACACTGTCATGGGGAACTACTTTGTCAATATTATTAAACTTGACTTAACCCTTTAATTGCTTGAATCTCAAATTAAATTGCATAAGAGTTTACCAGATACGACATCATTGACTTTACGGATACAAATGTGATCCGGTGAATCAAGTTTGTAAACTCCAGCATTTGAAAAAAAATATATGGTGGTGGATTCAATAAAACAAGAAAAGAAAAGATGAAATAGAATTTTATGTATATGTTAAAAAAGGGAAATAATAATAATAATAATAATAATACACAAAGAAGAAAAGAGAAGCTGCCAGAGAGAAAGAGAGTCTAACAGTAAGAGAAGGAGATAAGTTTTAAGTGAAGATCAAGTCTTATAAAAATAGGAAAGAAACAAAAAAAGGTCATGGTTGTTGCGATGATGTTTTTTAACGCTTCGCGCTCTGCCATCTCCAGAGAGAGAGATGACGCGCGGTGAAACGAAAGGTGTTTTATAGTCATAAAATCATGATTATAATTCATAGAAATCGTCACTTAGTAATCAGATCAATAAAAAGCCTAATGCTCTGTGAGAGTTTGGTTAAAGAGACTTATGCAATGGAAAGACGCATCACTCCTACTGCACTCTATCTAAGACAAATTGCGTTGTTGTTTGATTGTGCACTCTACCTAAGACAAAATGCGTTGTTGCTTGATTGTTTTTTTCTAAGTCAATTTTTTATTCATTGGTCTTTCTAAAGTTTTAAGTAGATCTCTCCTCGTGAGAAAGTCTCTACCTCATCAGGAGTCGAAAACCTGACCATTCTATAAAAACAATTACAGTGTATATTTTTTAAATTGTTTTCCTATATGTGAGTATGTACTTTATAATGTAATTTTACATTACAATAAAAAAAACTTTTTAACTCTCTACAGATGTACTTTACAACATAATTTTACATCGTGATAGTTGAAACAAAATAAATGTTATTTTTTTTATATTTTGACCAAATTCCAACCAATAATCGTAAATTGGTTACGATATCCAATTTTTGTTTCAAAACATGAGAAATATGCTATAATTGTTTTTTTAATGAAAAATATGCTTGGAAAAAAATTGGAATTAGGTCATATGTACGAAAATAACACATTTTTTGTTTGTTTTTTAATGCATTTTTTTATAGTTTTATTAAAAATATAAAAAACAAAAAATCTAGATTGGGTCTGACCCTATTGTTTTGATGTCTTGGTCATATAAATTAATTAACTTATTTTAAAACAAATCAAACAAGATAGTATATATCAAGTAAGGGATCGATCCCAAGAGGATGTTTTAGTTCATATTTTCATGCTATATGTTATGCAATTGAGGGGGGGGGGGGGTTGAAAGTTGTCTAGGTTAGGTAAAGCAAACTAAGCGAAAATTATATAAAATTAAAATTTATAAATAAAACAAACCTTGGTCGCAAGTCAATATCGACCTTCATAAATCAGAACTGGTCACGGAAATGACACTTCAACTTATATTCTGAATATTTATTTCTTCTTAACATTGGTTCATTAACGGATTCACCGTATAACTTACCCTAACCATCAAACAACCACAGTGTCCGTACTAGTAATTTGATTCAATGGCAACATTAAATACCAGATAAATCGATCAATTCAGAAGCACAATTGTCTGCAATATATGTTTAATTCTATTGAATGTTCTCCCTAAGATTAATATCGTAGATCCTCTATAATTATTAAGTTAGTTGATTCACAAGTTTATATACCACAACTTTGATTTTGATATCAAACTTAGCAATAGATTGTTTATAATAATAACTTTGAGTCGACTCTTAGCAATTAAATAAACAATCATAAGATAATAAGCATAGGAGAACAAACATATTCATCATATAAACTTAAAAATTAAGGTAAAAATAGATCTCCCATATATTGAAATCTAAAGGTTTCTGTATCTTTGCAACCTGGTAAAAGAGTCTAGCATTGGATGTTTATTAAATAACTAAATAAAAAGATGAAAGAAAACATGATTTAGGGTTTTAAGAAGGAAGATTTGTTATTTCTTTTCTGCTAGAAGAAGTCGTTGCTACCTCTCTCCTTTATATATGCTTAGAAACCCTAATTTTTATTTTACAAAATAGTCATTTCTTAAGTTGGCAGAATTTAATTTGTCTCTTGTAAATCTCATATCTCATTCATAACCCAATGTTTTGAGCTAAAATTTAGATCGTTTATAGTTCTTTGAGTCTTGAATCCACAAAATTGGGTTTGCATCAATCAAACTTTTGTATCTCCAGATATTGAAGTTGGGACAATCGACAAATTGCAAGTTTTAAATGTGAAGGATGCTATTTCCATGCTTTTTCTTATTTTATTTATTTTTCCTTAGCTTTCCAGAAAAATATGGATGTTAGCTTTTGAATTCCACTAAAATCACTTCATTTTGATATCTAGAGCTTCCACTTTGCACAAAACATCGACTGAAGGTTAAATCTGTGAATTAGCTCCAATTACCTCTTTTTTGCATCTTTCATCCAAAAATGCCTTCAAGACATAAAAAAAAGAATATCAAGGCATTTAATACACAAAACATATGCAAAATACTAGGTAAATATGGATGAAACAATCAAATGATATGGTCGCATCAAATACCCCCACTTGCTCGTCCTCGAGAAAGGATGGGTAAAAAAAATTATTTAAAAATAACCATGACCAATCTCTTAATCTCCCATCAATATCCAAGAATTCAAGTATTATAAATAAGAATACAATCGAGAAGGAAAAAGAACATAAATCTTCATGAATTTGTTTACATGCAAACTTCAAAAATCAATTACTCGTTGGAATTTAAATGAAATCTATGTCATGACAAAGTGATAGGTCATCTCATTGATATACATTTTAACACTCATGTGTTTAAATATCTCAAATTTAATCAATGAATATGTTCTACCATAAGCTTACTCTTCAATGTCATCACCATTACTAAAATATTACAAACAATGCATGAATCAAAATATCTTATTTTCCAGTTGTAATAGGGCTAAGTTTAAGGTTAGGTAAAAGAGAGTAAAAAAATGGTTCAAACCAAAAAAAGTAGAGCATTCTGAAAAATGATATTTCAAACAAGATATTCCTTCAAAGCAGATTAATTTTCAATCTTTAAGCACCAATGCTTAGCTTCTTTCGATTTCAAACTCTTTTCTATTCTTTTTCTTCCTTTTTTTTCTATTTCTTTCTCCTTTTTCTTATTTTTTTATTTTATGTTTTTTTTTCACCTTTGGCAACTTTCCCATCGTTTCATCAAGAATCATTTATTCTTTCTTTTCACATAATTGGCAACCATAATTCCATAAGATATCATAAGTATATGCTCTACTAATCCTTGGCCAAGGGAGAAGAGGAAAACTTATAAAAATTTAAGGCTTATACATGGATAAAGAAAAAAAGAAAGATAAACAAGCTCAAAGGGCTCACTAAGGATAATATGTTTTAGGTTGACTTTTTGGCTCAAGTGGTTAAAAATTCTAATGCCTTTATCATCTTCATTTGATTTATATGAAGCAAGTTCTAGAGATATAGATACATATCATTAAAAGAAAGTACAATCAAAGAATATAATATTGAAGGCTCAAAAGTTTGCATTGGTACAACACTATAAAGTTAACATGACATATTATCAGAGTCAATCCTTAAACCAATTAAATGTTAAAATTTGCATGAACAATCATTCATTTGATTTATATATTCATCTATCTCACTTAATTCTCATACATAATACTCATATTCTCATGAACCAATAGGAGTTCATAGAGATCAATCATAGATTTTTTTCTCTTTTTTTGGGAAGAATAAAGAAAACAAAATAAGAAAAGTGGCATTTTCCCAATACCCTCACACTTAAAATACAACATTGTCCTCAATGTTGAAAATAAAAGAAAAGGGATATAAGAGAATGACAAAAAAAATAGAAAAGATAAGGGAAAAAGAAAGCAAATTTGATTTTTTATGTTAGGTTGCCTCCCATGAAGCGCTTTTATTTTGTGTCATTGGCTCGACTTGTGGCATGCTCATTCTCCACAGAAGCAGTGATTTCTGTCGTCCAAATTTCATAGATTGGTTTCAGGCGATGCCTATTAACCATGAGTATGTTATTTGTTTCTGAACTTGTAATTTCAACTACAGTATAAGGAAAAATATTAGAAAAAACAAAGAACCTAATCCAACAAGAATGCAACTTATCAGGAAAAAGTTTAAAATGCAAATGATAAGGACTTTGTCTCTAATATGAAATTCTTTTCTTATAATCATTTGGTCACAAAGACTCTTAGTCTTGTCTTTGTAAATCCTTGCATTCCCATAAGTATCATTTCGATTCTCTTCCACCTCTTGTAATTGTAACTTTCTTGCAATCCCATCAGCATCATAATCCATGTTATATTTTTTATGGCCCAAAAGCTTTATGTTCAAGCTCCACTAGTAGATGATATGCTTTCCCATAAATCATCCTAAAAGGTGACATTCCTATTAGTGATTTATAAGCAGTTTAGTAATCCCAAAGTGCATCACTATGTCGCAGACTCCAGTCTTGTCGGTTGGGATGCACTATCTTCTCCAAAATGGACTTGATTTCTTAATTTGAAATCTCAACTTGGCCATTCATTTGAGGATTGTATGCCGTAGAAGTCTGATGAGTCATATGATATTTGCGTAACAATGCTTCTATTGAACGATTGCAAAAATGAATGTCATAATCACTAATGATAGCTCAGGGATTCCAAACCTGTCAAATATGTGAGTCCTAACATGATCTACAACAACTTTAGCATCGTTAGTTCTTATTGCTTCTGTCTTAACCCATTTGGACACATAATCAACTGTAAGAAGGATATAAATATTGCCAAAAGAAGAAGAAAATGGACCCATAAAATCAATACCCCAAACATAAAAAATCTCGCTTACAAGAATATTTGTTAAAGGCATTTGATTCTTATGAGTGATATTACCTATTTTTTGACTTTTTTCACATGATTTGCAAAATTGATATGTATCTTTAAAAATAGAAGGCTAATAAAAACTACATTCAAGTGCCTTATGGTTCATATTTTTGCTAAAAAATATCCACCACAAGAATGAGAATGTAAAACTACGAGAATGGAATGAAATTAATCTTGTGGTACACATCTCCTAACTACTTGATCCACACAAAATTTCCACAAATGAAGAGTATCCCAAAAATAATATTTAGCATCACCTCATAGCTTATTTTTTTAGGATGTAAACAAACCTGAAGGGAATTCTTTAGTGACTAAATAGTTCACCAAATTCAACATATCATGGTCTAATGGAGAAATGTAACACATACAACTACTCATCAGGGAATATCTCTCTTACTGTTTTGATCTGTATATCCTTTAGTCCTTAGTTGACTCAAATGATTAGCCACATGGTTTTTGGCACCTTTTTTGTCTTTTATTTCAAGATCAAATTCTTGTAAAAGCAAGATTCACCTAATCAATCTTGGTTTGGACTCCTTTTTTTTTTTCCAAAGATACCTCAAAGCTGCATGGTCAGTGAAAATGACTACTTTTGTACCAAGTAAATATGACTTGAATTTTTCTAGAGCAAACACCACTGCAAAAAGTCCTTTTCAGTTGTATGGTAATTGCATTGTGCTCCATCTAACATGCGGGAAACATGGGCTATAACATGCAAATTCTTGCCATTTCTTTGCCCAAGAACAATCCCTACCGCATAGTCACTCACATCACACATTATCTCAAAAGGTTCATCCCAGTTTGGTGGTTGGATGATAGGGGCAAATATGATACACCTTTTAAGCTCATCATGGGTATATTTACATGCTTGATCAAACACAACATCCACTTCTTTGGATAATAGTTTCCACAAGGGTGTGCAAATCTTTGAGTAGTCTTTGATAAAACATCGATAAAAACCTGTCATATGTTCAAGCATTTGGTTCATGAACGGTAACGAGAAATAATTTGTACTCGTAGAAAGATTAAGCTTTCTATAATCAACACACATTGTCCATCCACTTGAGATGCGATTAGGAATGAATTCATCATCTTTGTCTTTCACCAATGTGATTCTTGTCTTTTTGGGCACCACATGGATTGGTGTCACCCATTTACTATCTATGATGGGGTAAATGATTCTTGCATCTAATAGTTTCAAAATTTCAGCTTTCATGACCTCCATCATAGGTGGGTTCAACCTCCTTTGCATTTCCCTAGTTGGTTTCATATTATCTTCCAATAATATATGATGCATACAGATTGAGGGACTGATGCCCTTGATGTCGGCTAAGGTCCATCCAATGGTTGTTTTGTGATCACACAACTTCACAAGTTTTTCCTCTTGCACACTTGCTAAACATTTTTATATGATAACAAGAAGTGTATTGTTGTCGCCAATGATTACATACTTCAAATTATCAGGCAAAGGTTTCAATTCTAACTCAAGAGCTTGTAAAATGGATGACAAAAGCTTTTTATGTGAAAGTACTAAATCAACAAAGACATTACCATGGGGAATGGTTTGGAAAGCTTGCAAAGTCAATGTTGTTTCATGCACGTTTTGGGGAACACATGTGTGCCTCTCTATCTCCTCCAACTGGGTAAAATAATAGCCAAAAATCAAAGCCACACTTAATCCATCCACACAATCAAAATCACAAACTTGTTGCACACACATATCAACTTTGTCATGAGATGTGATAGAATAAATATTGCTATAAGGATATTTCATTGCATCAGAAAATTAAATTAAATTTTTTAATCTTCTGACTCCATAGACAAAGTATTTTTACCACAATCAATCTTTGTATTGATAGTTTTCAAAAATGGCCTCCTAAATAATATAGAAGTGCTGGAATCACATCAATCATGTTCCACATCAAGAATATAAAAGTCACATGAAGTTAACAAACTATCAATCTTGACTAGGGCATCTTCTATCACACCAAATGGGTAAACAAAACTACAATCTGCAAGTTGTATTACAATTTTGGTTTTATTCAAAAGCTCTAAACAAAGATAATCATAAACATGTTTAGGCATTACACTAATGGATGCACCTAAATCGTATAAAACCCTTTTAAAACTAGCATTGTCAATAACACATGATAGTAAATGCACCTAGGTCTTTCTGCTTCAAAAGGCATATTCTTTTGAACAATAGCAGATACGACTTCTTTCATACTTACTATTTCATGATCTTTCATTTTGAAAGCTCTTTTGGTAGTACACAATTCTTCAAAAAATTAGCATACTTGGGAATTTGCTTGATAGCATCAATCAAAGGACTATTGAGTTCTACTTTCTTGAAATCCTCTAAGATTTCTTTTTCTCTGTCTTCTTTCATAGACCTAGAAGAACTCACAGGAAAGGGTGGAATTATTTTAAAATTTAGAATTCAATGAGTTAGGAGTTACCTTTGGAGTGGTTGTCTTTGTATTAGTTTGTGAAGGAGGAGTAGGTTTTTTTTGCTACCTAATTCAGTTTCTAGCTCTTGTTCTTTCATATCAACTTGTTTTCTCCAAGTTTTTCCCATTTCGCAGCGTGATTGCATTAACATTCTCTTTTGCATTCAATGCATGGGAAGGAAATTTTCCATTTATTTATGTTTCTAGTTTGCCCACACTTGAAGCTATTTGCCCCATTTGCTTCTCCAAGTTGTGGATACTGGACCTTGTTTCGTGTTGAAAAGACATGACATTTTGCTCCAAGGTCACAATGTTAGAAGCTAAATTTTTCATCATCTCACAACGATCATCACAGGATGATGACCCCATAACATTGAAGTTGGTGAATGGAGGGGGCTGCCTAGCTTGATAATTTTGCTGAGGTTATGGCTTAAATCCATGGGAATGGAATTGTCTCCCATGATTGCCTTGTTAAGGTGGGTTCCTGTAGCGAAAGTTGGGATGACCTCTCCATCCAGGATTATACGTTTTATAGAAGAGATCATACTTATGTTAGGGTTGTCCATTGAATGTTCCATCAAGCGCATTCACTTGTATAATGTAATCTTTGTTGGGCACATATTTGAAGCATGTCCTTGTATTAAGCATATGCTACAAACTTTCAACTGTTGTACATTTCCACTAGCCAAAGAATGCACAAGAGAAGTAAGATTATACTTTTATTCTCAAGGTTAGAATTACTTACCTCATTTTACTTGTTTGTTTGAGAAGTATCCACGGGTGCCAAACTATGTAGAGTGGTTGTCATGTTTGAGATTAATTGACACACAACATCGGGAGTCTTATCTACCAATGCCCCTCCACATGCAACATCAATGATACTACGGTCAGTAGACATCAATTCTTCATAGAAATATTGAATGAGTAGTTGATCAAGTATTTTATGATGAGGGCATTGAATGCATAATATCTCAAATCTTTCCCAATACTTAGTGAGTGTTTCTCCATGACATTGTCGAATGCCACATATTTCTTTCCTTATGCTGGCAACTCGAGATGCTGACAAATATTTTTCAAGGAAGATCTTCTTCATGCCATTCCAAGTGTCAATGGAACCTAGGAGAATAGAAAAAAAATCATGCCTTCAGTGCCCTTTTTAAAGAGAAATGGAAAGTTTTCAACTTAACTTGTTCCTCTTCAACTCCATTCAATTTCATGTCACCACAAACCATGTGGAATTCCTTGAGATGACTATGAGGATCTTCTCCTGCAAGACCATTGAATGTTGGCAGCAAATGGATTCAATGGAGCTTAACAAATAATCTTGGAAATTTTGAAATCTAGCATCTCTAAGAATAAGTAGGATGGAAGTGTTGAGCCTTACTTTGGTAAGAGATAATTTCAACTTGGACGAGACCAATATGTATATAATTTTAGTTTCAATCTTGGTGTTTTTGTAGGGAGTTTTTCAAAAGAAATTGAATGGTTTCAAAAGGCTTTGTAAGCTGAATATCTCTTCTCATGGATTTAATTGTAAAATCAGTTTTGAAGAGTTTAGAAGAGAGTTTTGATAAATCTGATTTTTTGTACTTTAGGATCCTCCAATCATCAATGTTCTTTGCAAAATCTTCAATGGTAATTTATTCTCTATATATTTTTTTTATTTCATAAGAATTAGAGGTAAAAAGAAGTTGAAATAAAAGTGTATCTACATAAAACAAAATTCATAACTGAAAAAAAAAATAGGTTACTAATTAGATGGGCTTACTACCCTATCATCACTCAAACATGAATTACATTATTTAGTGGCATTCACCTATATTTTAATGTTCTCTCTTCTCGTTAAGGCTTATATTACTTGTATAACTATTGCTACCATGATCCCAAAGGCTCTGATATCAATGAAATACAAGTAAACATAGAAAATAAAATATAAATACACAGAATTATTGATGTGAATGAAACAACAAGAACAATAATGTTAGGATCCTTAATCAAACACAGAGAATACTTGTATTTGTAAATAAAATAATTGTATAACTAAGTTGATCTTGGAATTCAGTGTAAAGAAAATAACTATGTAATATTTCAAACTCAATACAAGTTTCAAAGATATATAATTGTATAACTAAGTTGATCTTGGAATATTAAAAAGGAGTTAACACAAGAAAATGATAATTCAAACAATCTAGGTGCTTGAAAAATCTTAAAAAGTAGACAAATTGAGCTCAGAACCTTTACGAGATAGATCCTATCTCTTAGGATGGACCCTTCATAAAACATGAACAATCATAAACTATGATTTATTAGTTCTTTATTGAGTCTTATAGAAAGTATTAAACGGTGCAATACATTACTATCAAGAATACATTGATTAAATAAAAAAGGATAATAAGATATGGTGATAATGTTTTCCCAAATTGATCAAAGTTTTTGTGGGTTTAGAGTTCTTAATGAAAACTTTCCAAGAAAATGTTTATCTACTCCCTCATCATAACTTCAAGTGATTGACATACATAATCAATCGTGCATTTTATCCATGTGAACATTTTATTAATCTGAAGGAGAAATATAAATCCCCCATAACATTGAACCTGCAATACTCTCCTTCAAAATAGGCTAGTGAAAAAAAAACCTAATTGGAAACTTGATACCATAAGAAGATAGAAAGCATGAAGAGTGATATCACAAGGATCACTAGCCTGTTCAAACAAGCTTTAAGGACCAAGTCAAGAGAGGGACTTTCAACTTAGCTCATAATTTTTGCACAGTCTGTAACATCACAAAACATGGGTGCATCATAACCCTAATTGTTTTCCACATTCCATTTACCTAACTAGCACCTCTTATAAGGATACCACCTAGAGTAGACTTAACTACCAAGAAGGCCTATATAGGAAAAGTAATGGAGGGTGATAATTATGTTAAGTTTGGTTACTTTGAAGAAATAATAAGAGAAATTGAAAGGGCTAGTTTGTACGACCCTGTAAGAGCCACTAAGATGTGTTTAGACCTTAATATGATGGTGCTAAAAGAATTTATAGCACCAACTAAAATTTAGAAAAGGCATATTGCAATAAAATAGTAAAGGTGGTTTGTAATAAAAATTTATTGATTCATTTCTTTCAAGATAATTTGAGCAAATTTGTACTAACCTCGTACATGAGGCAGAATAATACCAAGATTAGAAGCTAGAAAGACTTGGGAAAGGCTTTTATAGACAATACAAGTTCAAAATGAACATAACCCTAGAAAGATCTAGCTTATCAGTCATATAAAAAAGAGACAAGGAATCTCTTTGTGAGCATGCTTAAATAAGGCATGAAAAGGTTGTGCAAGTGATCCATCATATATAAAGAGGGGGGGGGAGTTGATTCATATTTTGTGTAACACATTCATAGTCTATTATTTGGAGTAACTTATGAGAATCACAACCCAATACTTTATTAAAATGATGATTTTAGCTGAGAGGATTGATCAGATCATTAAAGATGAAAAAAAATTAAAGGTCCAATCATTAGCTTTAGAGTTATGACAAAAAAATGGTTCTCATATTGGGAATTTTGATTGTGTTCGACTAGGTCTCATTGCATCACTTGTCACCCTGGTGTCATTATCAAAGATCAGCATACCTCTAACACTCAGAGATGTTTACTAACACCTTATAAACAAAAGCAATATTGTTTTAACTCTATTAGATCTCATATAACCAACATTCCCTAGTGTTCTAATTCAAATGAAAAAATATGAATATTATAATGGGATCTTGAGGCACTTGATTAAAAATTTAGATTTTCTGGTTTTTTCTTAAATAACAAAAATGATGGTCCTTGAACAAGTTCATGACCCACCAGGATAATGAGTGGCATGGTTGTTTATAAAGTTGAATGACAATAGATATAAGCCACCTTAGTTAGAGGGCAATTTTATTTATGGTCTGTAAACACCCAAGAAATATAATTATGATTTGATAATTATGATAAATGAAATGATTATGATTTAAATTATAAGAAGAGAAGGGGTGGGGTAAAAAAAAGAAAACATTTAAAGGAAATGGGGGACCTTAGTGCAATAAGAGAAATTGAGGAGTATAAATACCCCTCTTTTCTCTCAATTCCAGCAACATGTGAGGGAGAAAGAGAAGGAGATTGTGATATTTTCTTTCTCAATTAAAGAAGAATTTCGAAATAAAAGTGAGATTAAGGGTTACTAAAACCTATAAACATCAAAAACCCAAGGATTGAGAGCATTATTGGAAGGAGAAAGTGGAAGAAAAGAAGTGTTTGGCCGACACTTGTAGGAAGAAGGAGAGGAGAGGAGGATATTTTGATTTCACAAGCTATTAGGATCTTGAATCCCTCTTGGTATGGTGTTTCTTATATGCATTTAAAAGATTCTTTACCTTGTTACTTTAGGGTTAAAGTGCATGACTTTTCTTTATGAATTTTGGGTTAGGGTTCTTGAATAAAAATTTGGGGGAAATGTGGAATTGTGTAAAATTAATGAATGTGGCATGAAATAGGATGTAAATGTTATGTAATGAATGGTTGAGCATGAAAAGAATGAGGGAAGTCTTGTTTCCCAAAGCCAATTTTCGGCCAAATGCATGTGTTGCAGAAATTAACAACTTGACAGATTCATGTCGTGACTTTGAGTGGTGAAACAAAGGAATTAGGGTTGGGTACCTTCATAGGAGTTGTAGTTCTGGATGTATACTATCCAAGGAAACTTGTTTCACTTAATTTGGAATTTTATAACTTTAGTTAAGGGTCACCTAACGTGACTGTGCAGGGCAGATGTTGCGGAACAGCAGGTCTGTCACATTTGAGATGCATTTTGTAAATTTTGGGGATAAAACTGGGTTCTATTCCCTTCATAAGAGTTGTAGCCCTATATGTTAGTTTTCTAACAAGATAAATGTTGTACAAAATGGAGTTCTACAACTCCATTTATGGGGACAAATCTGGGCAGATGTCGAAATCCGACCTCTGCTGACAATTTTGAGAAAAAAGGGAAAAGAGGTAGGAGGTCGCGAAACGATGTAGTGAGATGCATTAAAGGAAAAGAA